>JAJHSJ010000010.1:11416037-11504401 GCA_021015155.1 Magnolia officinalis
CAATGATGGTACATTATATCATTGAATTCATCTACCTTGCTGTGTGAAAGTGTATGTATTTTTTGCTAAATGGGCTTAGATAACTGTGTTTTTTTCACCATCACAGATCTAATCTACGCCATTCTAGACTGTCCAGATCATGGGTCCCATTGCCAATGGGGCGTGTACTGGAAATCAGAGTAGCTGGACGATCCTAACCTTAGGGTCATTAAAAGCATGGATTTGGATTTGTTCTGACTCAAGAATCCTAATCTTGGATTTTGCATTCGTTCAGTTACATTTTCCTGCCTAGATTTTCAATCTTGTGGAATCTAGAAACTATGTTTGGCAGCCTAGATTTTGGGCCTTAAGATAGGAGGAGAGAGCAATTATGACAGTTGGTGAAGATTGAAAATCAGGATTTTGCAACCTACCCTTTCTCTTGGATTTTAAAAGGGGCACTTTTGAGGAATTTTCAATCCAGGATGGATTTGACATCCAAGATTTTGGATTGAAAATCCTGGATTCCAATTCCTAACTGCCCGAAATCCATGTTGCCATACGGCCCCTAATTGGTGGCTATAAAATGAACAAATGAATAATGAAATGGCAAGTTGTCCATTTTCATTCGTTGATATTATAAGGTTAAGATCATCAATTGGTGTGATTGTTGGGCGATGTTCTGTTCACAGCCGGCCCAGTGCAGTGGATGAGCTGTCACCATTTAAGAAATGGTAGCAAAGCCAGCAGTCTAGCCTTCCAAAATTATTTCTCGTCTGATGCCAGTTTCATTTCATTATGCCTCTTTCAATGCAGATTCGGCGAAAGAATTGAGGTTAATAATTGATGGTGAAGGGCATCATCAAGAGAAAAACAAGAAGAACAAAAGATCACTCAGGAAGTGGAAGAATTCCCACTCCAGCATGCAGAATGGCAATTCAAGGAGTAGAAGGTGGGTGAGGGACATGTCATTGGATGTTCTACAGATAGATGACAATCCGCTTCCAAAGCTCGCGCAAGAGGAAGAAGCTGTCGGAATAATCACGATGGAAGATGTCATTGAAGAACTGTTGCAGGTATTGAAATGATCACATAGAAGAATTACCATTTGAGAATGCGCATGTGGGGCCCATCTCCTCTGATCCAAAGTTTCTTATGTTGGTGGATGGCATCCCCCATGCAATAAACAGTCCATTTTTGGATAATCTGATAGGAAAGATATTAGACAATGGCCCATCCCATTGTGGTGCCTGTGTAACCAACCGCCTAGGTTACTGGAAAGGTGGATCTGTTGATGCCATTGCTCGGTTTTTTTTGACTGAGAACCATATAATAACTCAAGAAATGATCTTTTTACATTTAGTTTCTTTCACTGCTGTAGCTAAAATGTCATTTTGTATCTCGTTTGTGTAGGAGGAGATCTTTGACGAAACCGATTATCATGAAGATTTGTAACGAACACCTTCTCCTATGGCGGTATAGAATTGAAGAATTCCTTATCTTTTTTCATCGAAAATTATACACAAACTACTCATTACAAATACATGATCTTGTTATTCACACTAGTTTAGTACATGCACCAGGACAAGTTTTTCCGAGGAATAGTAGGGTCCTACTAATTATCGAATGTGCAATTTGCAGTCACGGATGATTCTGTACATGTGATGCCATGGTTCAAGTGATCCACACAATTCATGATGAGATACACAACTGATGGAGGCTGCCTTGGAAATCTTGAAGATTGAAAGATCCTAAACTTTGCATCGACAGCCCATATTTAAAGCAAAACAGTTCAATGACAAAGGGTTGAAATATTCTAATGTTGGGCACTTTTTGGGTGTCCCCATTGATAGTATGACCCATCATATGAACAGTTTGTATTACTAAAACATATCCCCACATGGACGGAGTCTTTTGCGTCATCAAACAGTATGTTTCTGATGAGTAGGATGCTATAATTCCTCTTATAACTCGAGTGAAAGATTCTTATCCTGAGCAGATAATGTAATTTGTTTTGCTGATTACTTAAATATTAGGAAACAAGAAGAACAAGAAGAAGAAATTTATGGAATTTGTATATATTGTTTATTGTTGTCTGGATTGGTTTCATGTGAGATAAAAAGAAGAAGAAGATTGTGGAAGTTGTTTATTGGTTACTGGGTGAAGAAATTGGTTTGCATCTGGCGCTATCAGATTTAGTTTTGAGAATGAATTAGCATTTCGGGATCCAAATCCAACCGGATTCAGGTATCCATAGGGTCCTGTAAGATTTACTTCTGAGCATGAATTAGGATTTCAATTGCTTTTGGATCAAAATCTGGTTTTGGGTGTGGATCCAACTTTGGATTTGAATCCAGATTCTCTGCATCCATACAAAAGATGTTGTTTCGCTAAGGTTTTCAAAAAGTAGGGATGCTTAAGGTTGAGTTTGGTTGCACACAAATTTTATGAAATATCATGAAATTTTGCACCAAATTAGACTGATTAATCATCAAATTTCATGATATTTGGTGACACCAAACGCAACCTAAACAAATGATTAGGCTAAAACAATATATGATTGGTACATGATGAGTACTTGAGTGGGCTAAGTGACGCAATCTGATTTTTAATCGGACCTGAATTATGGCACCCAATTCTAACCTGAGATTATTATCGGGCCTTAGTACCACATGCCATATTGCGTCAATACTGTGGATAATAAATAAAGATTGATCAGTTGAAAAAGATATGAATAATGTTCTAGGAAGAATGTTTGGTCTTCTCCTCTAGTGTGGACTGATTTTTTGTTTTTTCTTTTGATACATACAGTGTGATGCCCCAAACCGGCACTCAAGTACGGAGACTCATATCCTGAATTTGAAGGTATTAGCTAAATAACACACGAATGTTTTGATACCAACTTTGTAACTCCCCGGTTTTGCCATTCAAGTATAATATTCTCATAGCAGAAACCCGAGTGTCACACAATGAAATTCTACACGTGGGTGTGTTTTCCCACATTTACACATAGTTAGATTACATTCAATTGCCATCAATAATCATAGTAGCATTTATCAGCGGCATAAAAGATAAGTAAAGATAATTATGTTAGGGCCTATTTGGATTCGCGTATTAGGGTGTATTGTATTGTATCCGGTTACTGTTCATGTATACGTTCGATGATTTTCAGAATACATCCAACTCAACATGCCATTAACCAATGTTTGGATAGGAGGTATTGTTCGGGCAAGTATACAGTTTCTTGAACAGATCAATGTTTGGAAACGACGTATAAATACAAGTTGTCACCAGACATTGCCATTGATCTCTTCTTGGATCTGCCATTAGGGCCATCATCTCTACGACCCAGCATCATCTTGATCTGCATCACCATCCATTTCTACAGCCATGGCTCCCAAAGTCCATCATCCAAGATCTCTTTTTGTCAGCACCAGATTCCTCTGTCCACAACTGAAAACCATCACACCAAGCCACATCTTCTCCCAAATCAGCAACCATGAACCCTTTAGTCTCACAATCACCATTCCTATTGCATCATCTCTTATCAGCCCAAACATAGCACAACTGCCAAAAAACCCATCTCATCCTGGCACAAAACCATTGACTGCCGCTGCAAACCATCCATTTCCAATGTGATCGACGCCCTCCATCGCCCCATCTCCACCACCATCAATCATCTACCAGATCAGTCATCCATTGTTGCTTGTTTCCTTGCCTTCGTCCCTCCATGCATCTTGTAGGAACTAGCAATCTCATTGTCAGTATCACCCTTGCAATCCAAACCCATCACCACCACTAAACTACAAATTTATCACTGTAGCCCCTGAAGCTACCGCCACTCTTTTGTTTATCGCACCTCTGTTTCTAGCCAGTTTATAGCCACGACCACTCTGTCTCCCCTGAGTCCTCTTCCCACTCGTTGGACTTTCTGCAACGTTTTGAAATTCGCTCGCATGCGAATACTATGCATTAAATAGGCTGTACAGACGTCATTCGAGACGTCTGACAATACATTACAATCGCTGTGATTTTTTGGCTCCACGCTGTATTTCGCGCGCATGGAATTTCACCTTTTTCAACTCCGAACCAAACACCGTGCATTTCACATCAAGCCCCTAATACCATACAATACACCCTAAAACGCGAATCCAAACAGGCCCTTAGAGAATTTCATGGCTAAAATAAATCAATAACATATACTCCAAAAAAGGTGTCCACCAAATGAGAACTATACAAACTGCAATATAGACAAATGTACAGGATGCAAAATAATAAAAGGGAAGAACTAAAAATCTATTGGTTGAGATCGCATGGTTCAACCACACTAGCGAAGGCATACTTAACTCCTAACTCCTCCCCAGGCTCCACTGGAACGGCCCAAGCTCTATGCCACAGTCTATACCTGCATCAACTAGTTATGTTCGATAGCGTCAGGAGCTATCATAGTGAAGAAATACCTCTAAGATTATACACACAACACATTTGCAAAAAGTAAAGTTTAAGTAGAGCAAGTTTTCTAATCATATAACCATACATGTTATCAAATGCGGTTGCAAATGAAAAACCACAAACATTCATACAAATCACAAATGTCAATCGCGTTTAGATGCATGGTTGCATGAAATGCACTCAAACTGGGATGTATATCCAACTGGGTAAAAAAGATAGCCGTGTGGTGATCTGGAAATCATTGTGACGTACCATGACATCATGTCCCGGAAATCACTATGATGTTCCATGATGACATGATCTGAAAATCACAAGTGTCATGCAACAGTATCACCCTAGGAAGTTATATAAAAATGATTGGGAAATCACAAAGTGACGTACGAGTAAAATCCTACTAGGGATGCTCATCCAGGAGGCTTTGGGGGTAGTCACAAGTGAAAGTAAATAAATGTACGTGCATCAACAATGACTACTCACCAAGCAACGAATGTGCCTAGCTATATAAACACACGAATGTGGAGAATGTTTTTTATCTTTCTTCAACCCAAAGGTGGGTTTAAATAATCACATTACAAAATTATACAAAGAAGGTTATTTAAGAGCTTCTCTATACATGGTATTTTACACCTAACAGCCCATATATACATATTCTATTCACATCTCCCCTCAAACTGATGTGGGATAATGAACCGACATCAGTTTGCCATGAAGAAACCTATGACAAGATGAGGTCATAGTTTTGGTAAAAAAAATCAGCAAGTTGCAGCTCTGATGTCACATGAGGAAGAGAATGATTCAAGCTGTGTATTTTTCTCTCACAAAGTGGCAGTCAACTTCAATGTGTTTAGTGCGCTCGTGAAATATCGGATTCGAAGCCAACTGAATCGCACTAAGATTGTCAGCATATAATGGAGTCGCCGCAAACAAAAAGATCCCAACTTCTGTCAACAATCTCCAAAACCAAGTAATTTCACTACATGCATCTGTCATTACATGGTATTCTGCTTATGTGCTGGATCTAGACACCGTGGTTTGCTTTTTACACTTCCAGCTAACTAAGGATTGTCCTAAGAAAACACAATAACCTGTGGTGGACCGTCGTGAAATGGGACATCCTGCCCAATCCGCATCAGAGTAAGCAGATAATTGTAAATCAGGCGATGATGGAAAGAGAAGCGCTTGGTTGAGGGTACCTCTAAGGTAATAATGCGGTGAACTGCTGTCATATGTAATGTGCAAGGAGCCTCAACAAACTGGCTAACAACATGAACTGCATAGGAGATATCGGGACCATACATAGTGAGATAGACTAGTCTTCCCACCAGCTGCCTATAGGATGTAACATCGGAGAGAAGGTCGCCATCATCTTTCCCATACTTGACATTCAATTCCAGAGGAGTCTCATGGGCCTTGTTATATGTAAGGTTTGCAAACTTGATCAAATCACAGGTATACTTTTGTTGACTCAAGAGATAACCTTGAGTATTACGAGAAATTTCAAGACCCAAGAAATATGTTAACGGCTCCAAATCCTTCATATGAAAGAAGGAGTGAAGTAATAATTTGAGATCAGCAATTCCTTGAGCATCACTACCAGTGATGAGAATATCATCAACATAGACTAATAAAGCAACTAGACCTGAATTAGTCTTGAGAATAAACAATGAAGAATCATATTGGCTTTGAGAATAGCCCGCCGTGGTTAACACCCCATGGAATTTTTCAAACCATGCTCTTGGTGCTTGTTTGAGTCCATATAAAGCTTTAGATAGCTTGCAAACTAAGCGTGGATCCTTGGATTTGTAACTAGGAGGTTGCTTCAAGTAAACTTCTTCTTTGAGATTTCCATGGAGGAAAACATTCTTAACATCGAGTTGACTGAGTTGCCAACCTTTAGAAGCACTTATAGCGATCAAGGAACAGACCGTTTTCATTTTTCCCACTGGAGCGAACGTCTCATCATAATCAATTCCATATTCTTGTTTATGGCCCTGGGCCACGAGTCAAGCTTTCTTAGATTTTAATTTCACAGTATATACTTGCTTCCTATCACTTGCTTCCCCTCAGGTAATGGAACCAGCGTCCAAGTAGCATTCTCCTCGAGTGCCTGAATCTCATCATCCATGGCCTTTACCCAACACGGTTGTGTAGATACCTGAGAATAAGAAGCAGGGACAACCAAAGAATCTAATCCAGAAAACAAGGCATGATGAGAGACAGAAAGATTTAATCGACGGGGAGGAACAGACGGACAACTGGAATGTCGTAATTGAATCTTAGTGGAAGATGGGATAGTTACCTGCGCAATAGGAGAAGAAGACAACTGATTGAAAGTAGGAGCCGCTGAGGGAGAGGACCCAAGAGAGATAGGCTTCACACGACGTTGGTAGACCTACAAAGGAGGAGTGGAAGAAGGAAGCATAGAATGATTGTCTTCAAAAGAAGACATATGAGAAATGGAAGATGGAACAATGGTAACTGAAGGAGATGCATGGACAACTCTATAGTAAAGCAAGTTTTCAAAAAATGTGACATGTTTAGACACACGAACACGATGAGAAGATGGATCATAACAATGATACCCTTTCTGATGCTCCCCATATCTAAGAAGTACACATTTAGCTACCCTAGGACTGAGTTTATCCCGTTCTCGCTCTGGAAGATGAACAAAAGCAATGCATCCAAACACTCGTAATTGACTATAATCGGGATCTTTATCATGAAGGAAGAACGTGAGAGTTTTTCGGTTGGCCAAAACACTGGAAGGTAATCGATTGATCAGATACACAACTATTGATTTTGCTTCCACCCAAAGAAATTTTGGAACATTGGCATACTCCATCATGGTGGTTGCTACCTTAGTAATGTACTGATTCCTTCATTCGGCTACTCCATTTTGCTCCGGTGTGTGAGGACACGTTCGCTGATGTATAGTGTCATTTGAACTTAGAAAAGTCTCAAACTCGGAGGACATATATTCTCCCCTAGAGTCAGACCATAGAACTTTAATTTTCTTTGCAAATTGGGTCTCCACATATGATGAAAATTGTTTGTAACATGAAAATGCTTCAGACTTGTGCTTCATGAAATAAATCCAAGTGTGTCTTGAAAAGTCATCCACAAAGATGATGTAATACAACGAACCACCAGGAGCCATGATGGGAGATGGACCCTAAACATTAGTATGAACGAGATCAAACAGATTCTGAGTCCGAGTATTACTTAATGAAAAGGACAATGCAGTAGATTTACACACTTTGCAACTAACACAGTTCATATCAATGGAAATAAGACTAATATTGATTTCTTTATTCAAAAGACCAGATCTAAATAAGAAAAGCATGTTTTTAGAATTTGGATGCCCTAAACGACTATGCCAAAGTTTTCAGCATTTATTAGCAATAAAAATATCATAGAAAATGGAAGAAAAAAACAACGCGATGAGACAACTTCGGGATCGAACGCCAAAGTAAATAACTGTCCTCTCTTATGACCCTTCCCAATCAGCTTCCCTATTTCCAGATCCTGTATGAAACAACCAGACCAAGAAAATGAAACCAAACAGTTATTCTCTACTAGTTGAGCAACCGAAATCAAGTTGACAGATAATTTAGGAACATAAACACTTTGCGAAGGAAGAAATTGCGAGATGAGGAAGGTGAGACTTTCAAGGACCCGATATGAGAAATAGGTAAATGGTTCCCATCCGCAGTGTAGACAGGACCCACAACACTATACGGAACACAATCAGTTAGACAAGAAAGATCCTCAATCATATGATTAGATGCTCCTGAGTCAATATACCAAAGATTTCTAGGATCAATATTACCTATCGAACCTGAAGAACCATCGCTTGAAGGATTTACTGAATTAGTTCTAGGGAAAGGAGATTAGGCTGCATCGATGGGGCCACAGATGAATCCGAGTCAGGCTTCGCAGGAGAGGAAGTCAGAAATGCACGTCCATGTCGCTGGTAGTGAGGAGGTAGAGGAGGGCGAGTCGGGCAATTGGCTATCTCATGTCCTTCTTGTTTGCAATACCGACAAAACAGAGTACTTGGTCTAGAAGAATTCATATTTGCTTTCTTGTTGGGACAACAAGCAGCCACATGACCAAAACCATTACACTCAAAACATTTAACTTTCGACATGTCTCATGACTTTTCTGAAAAATTGTGGGTAATGAAGGCAGCATCAGGAACAACCTCTCTTATGGAAGCAAGGGTTTTTAAACGTGTTTCTTCTGCCATCAAATCAGATAGAGCTGCTTCAAGAGATGGAAGTTGAGGCCGGTTTATCAGAGCGTCTCGGGTTCATTCAAACTCCGAACGAAGTTTATACAGAAATTACATCAATTTACTTGTGTCACAAAGTATCTTTACTGTCTCGACCGCCGCAGCGGGAATAACTGGATCCATAAGTTGAATCTCATGCCGAAGGGAGGTAAGTTTAGAATAGAAATCTTATATAATTAGAACTCCCTTGTTCTAATTTTGACAACTCATACTCTACTTGATAGTGACGGGCATGATTCGATTGTTGATAACACATTTTTAAGTAAGCCCATATTTCAAATGCAGTCTCGAATGACGTGAGGTTAATTGCAATATTGCTCTCAACACTGTTAAGGATCCATATGACCACCTTCGAATTATTTGTGGTCCAAGATAAGAGTTTCTTTTTCATCCTTTGGTTTGCCTATCGAACCATCCACATAGCCTTAGAGTCTTTTTCCTGCTAAAAAATGTTTGAATTGAAACTGCCACAGGGAAAAAATTTTCCCATCCAACTTAACATGGATAGTTTCGATCTTATCGGAGGGATTCATGGATGCCATAAGGAAGAAAACCACGAAGAAGAAATGTACCACAGATTTCTGGGTGAGCAGGACCGGATTTGACGAGCAGGACCAAATCTGACAAGCAGGACCAAATCTGACGCGGATCTGGAGGTTTTTGTGGTCATGCAGCAGGTATGGGTCGTCGGATCTGGAGATGGTAGAGACTGGCAGCAACTACAACAGGGATCTGGAGATGGTTTTTGACAGCGAGCACGTTGATGGAGCATGATGGAGATGATGGCAGGTTGCAGAGAAGATGACAAAGCCACCGAAATCAATAGAGGAGGCTGCCAGAATCGTGGACCGCCGAAAATCAATGAGGGACCACTGGAATCAAAGGAGGAGCGCCGGTTTAGAAACTTAGCTCTGATACCATGTAAACACACGAATTTGGAGAATGTTTTCTATCTTTCTTCAACCCAAAGGTAGGTTTAAATAATCACATTACAAGGCTACACAAGGAAGGTTATTTAAGAGCTTCTCTATACATGGTATTTTACACCTAACAGCCATATATACAATATTCTATTCACAAGCTACCAGCGAAAATGCGCATTTGCACAATGCTCAACAGTAGCTAGCACACCCATAAAGTGGATGTTCAAACGATGGACTAGGAACCAGCAAAGTACTCAAAGATACGTGCTACCACGGTTTCTAGCCAACTGATAATGCCCGCATGCCATGAGTGCATGGTTAATTCAACCTTGTTAGTCGAATTTGCAAACAACTTATTAAAAAAAACCTCTACAACTAGTGGCCAGCCTTAATCAAACAAGTAGATCTTACTATCACAATTTCATATATAATTTCAACAAAAAGTGTTTCTCCCGAGAAAAGCCAACAAGGCACCAAGTCCATTCAAGGACACAACAAAAGGGATTCCATCCAACAAAGCTAGCTAGGGTGCAATAATTCACAAGAGATGGTAAGTCTACCACCAAATTCCGTTTAATCAAAACACAAGGTGGCCAATAGTTTGAAGTACAATTTCATATATGTGTTCAACCATACGAATCACATTTTCTACAATGGGGCAATCTGAACCTCCAGACTCAATCCACAATCTTATATGATTCCACAACTTCCACAATGGGATTTCGATTGCCACATTTCATGAATCTAAACATCTTAGCATTTAACACATGTAAATCATACTAAAACATGTTATGCGTTCATATACAGGGTTCGAAAGTTAAGGATTCTAGCAATCATCCTAAAATCAACACATGTGAGATAGATTACAAGAGTTATTGCATGATTCATAGATTAATTAACATGATTATTAAATATGGAGATTATTGCAAGACCAAAAATGTCGCAAGAAAAAGGGTAGATCTTCACCTTAGAAGCAGAATTCATTGGCTCATATGCGGCCTAGGCATAGAAAATTTAGGGGAAAAGCTTCAAACCCTAAATTAATCCCAGTCTATTGTTAATAACTTGGATTTGATCCCAATCAAACGTTGAACAAGAGTTTAGGGGGTTTACCTACCTCGGTTAGAACGATTTCCAACTTGATTCGGTGAAAGGGAGGCCCGAGATCGGCACACAACCGAAGCCCACACGGAGCACCCTCAAATGCAACTTCCTCAAGAGAATGGACCTCACTTAGTTGACAATCAAGACCTCAAAACCTAACAAGCACAAACCCTAACGTTAGAACTTCGGAGATATGGAATACGAAATATTTCTAACCTAAATAGCTTCAAATGGCTAGGAAATTGGGGAATGAAACATATGCAAGGCTAGAGAACCTCTTACCTAGCAAGACGATGATTTCTCTAGCCTAGGGTTAACGGTTTCCGGTTGGGAAAGACTCCGGGTAGCTTGCATGGTCCGAATGCAGAAAAGAACAACCTGAATCGACCAATCTCCTTCTCCCCCAACCCTCTTCCCTTCTCTCTCACTCAAATCCTTAGGTTTTGGTGGGTTTGCATATATGGAAGAAATGGGTATTTATAACCTCAAGATTTCCCCCCAAATTGGTGGCTCGTCGGTCGGACCAACAACGGTTGTCGGTCGACCGAGAGGGACTGACGATTATGTCGATTGGATTGACAATGCTTACACATTTTTCCTGCTTCTTGTGCTCCTCCCATCAGTTGAACTAACAAGGTGTCCGTTGGACTGACAGAGCATAGTTTCTTCCTTTTTTTGTCTGCTCAGGTTGGTTGAACCGACAGATGGGTTGGTCGAACCAATAGGGAGATTTGGCCCAGGTTTCTTCCTATTTCCTGACTTACTTAGGTCCTTTTTCACTACTTCAGGGTCCCCAGGTGCATCCGGGTTGAAGAAATTCATATCGGATAGGGAGAACTAGCCGCTCGAAGTGTGAACTGAAAATTGGCAATAACTTTTGATGTAAGATGAGTTACAGGACACACGACCTGTGAATCTTGACTAGAACAGGCCATATAGGGCCAATCAACCATGTAAGCGGGGCCGTGTTGCTCTGTTTTGCAACAAAACAAGTCCTTCCTCTTTAAAATCATAATTTTATGAAAAGCATACTATTTTTAGTAAGTTTTTTATTAGACGTATCTCTTTCATCTTAGGGTTTTAGTATAATGATGTTTTCTTAGAATTTGCTTCTTATCATGCCAGGAATCATCAGGCAAAGTTAAAATAGGATTTACTATTTATAGTAAAATTTCTATTTTAGGTGAGTTTTGGATTTTCCAAATTAAGGTTTCACCTACAATCTCCAAGTCACAAGTTTTAACGTGTGTGCATACATGCAACTATTTGATTACTTGAAAAAAGTTCTAAGTACTACTCAAGGACTTCCAATACCCGAGTATTGGAGTGTCGGGTTGTTACATACAGTTTTTTTTAAAAAAAATCTCTATCTAACTTCATATTTAAATCAAAATTCTCGCCATCCATTCAAAAATTATGCTTTTGATAATATCTTAGATAATAAATATAGTTAAACGAACATTAAAAAAAAAGAATTAAATAAAGGCTAAACTATTAACACAGAAAAAAAAAATTACAAGTAAAATGTTTCATCCTGACATGTTTGGGTATTTGTAAACTTTCACCAACCAATCAGATTCATATTTGTGGGCACTAGTAAAAATGATTAGAAAATATATTGTGGGTATTCACACCTAACAGAACTTGAAGTAGAAAATCACCTCATACACGTGTCCACATTGCATCCAAGTCATTCATTATACGAACCCAACATAAAAAGTCCGTAGCCCAAATAACGGGTTGGTCGACTCATTACATTAGCCAGGTATGTTGTGTATAAAAGAAATGCACAGTTGATTACAAAGATCCGATTGGCATATCATGGAAGACAAATGATATAGTCCAGTAAGAATCATTACTCATCAGGATAAGACAAAGTATACCTGTGTAATGCCTTGAAAATCGGGGGTCGAGTATAAGCTCCACTCCCGAGTTCCAACGTATCACTTATGCAACATAGATAATGATGATTAAATGATGTCCGTGTTAGTGCGTTGAACATGAGTGGGATTATACCAAAACACTACATCATACTCCAGAGACAGTTAAATTATGCAAGCAAAAGGCTGTGATACACATATAAAGTATATAAATGGTGGTAAGTCCCCAGAATATGATCAGATTACCAGGCTAAATGATTACATGTATAGTTCCAAAATCCACAAAATGATACAGTATAAAGTTCAACTAGTTGTATTTCTGAAATCCCGGTAATCCCTGTCGATCAGGACACGGTTCACATGAAACAGCCTGACAACTGCATGTAGGAGAACACCTCCTCGTCATCCTCAAAGTCTGGCTTCGCCTCGTAGGCATCGCCATCACTTGCAGCTAAGACAGGGTCTGGTTGGTGTTTAAAGCACCGTCCCAGAACGTGAGAGTAAGTAATCAACTTAGTGGAACTATAAGGCAAAGGTTAACATGCTATCAATTCAGTCAAGCAGTAATGATAAAGCAGTACAACAAACATATCCTAAATACTCTTATTAATGCAAGAATGATATGCGATAATGATGCATGCCCTCGCCTGCACTCCCTCAGCGTCTTCATCTTACAGCGCGCATGGCAACCACCCGAAAGTGCTTTTCCTCACCAAAGCACATGCAATGCGGTGCATGCTCATGTTAGCCAATACTTAATTAGATTTATTCATACAACAATTTTTGGAAGCTAAGGTACCTCCCTTGTATCATTTTCCAAATAATGATCCATTTTATAGTCGTCCGTCCTAGCTAGTTTCATACGATGTTGTGGTTCCAGGTCGCTACAAAGAGGCTCGTCACCATCAGTGCAGGCTTGCTTATACTCTAGTTGCTACGGAAAGGCGTCACCTCAGCACAGACTTAGAGTATGCTCGAGGTCACTATGAATGGCTCATCACCTAGTCGTAGGCCGACAGCTCGAATATGTTGTCCCATACCACCGTATTCGGCTCATGAGCTTAGGTATCACTGGTCACTACGGGTGGGCTCGTCACCCAGGCTGTAACATCCTAGATTTTCACTGTCTTGGATTTTCAAAAATCCTTGAATTTTTTTTAATTAACTTATATTATTACTTACTGACCATTAGCACTCAACGTTAGCTTATACACTAGTGGTCCAGTTTGATCACAATCAGACCGTGTGCAGGCCATCAAGTCGGATGATTGGTTTGTACTCGGCGACGGCCCGTGTGGGCCATACAGCGACCAAGAAAGGTCAGAAAAATTTAAAACTTGGGGAGCAGTTAGGCTTACTGGGCTTGTGGTCCATCGCGGGCTGCGAAACCAGTGGGCACCCAGAAGTGGAATCTGGCACTTGCCAAATGCGCCCCGCCAATGCCAGCATTGGAATCTGGCACTTGTAAATAGAACTGAGACTCTGGGCTTTCCAGCTGTCGGATCTCTTCTAAGTTTAACGGTGAGGGTCTAATGTATTTTTCTACGCTCGTCCACGAAATCTGGGATCCGATCGTGACATGGTGACCGTTGATTGCAAATCGGGCTCGGTGACCAAGCCCTATATCCGATCGGCCCCAAATTTTGCGTGACCCTTCATCGGGCCATGGAGCGCCTACCCTATAAGTTTCATGGCCAGAGGACCACCAGAGATTCTTCAATCATCGGAATGGACCCCACCGGGCCATTTAACAATCGGAACCGTTTGATCAAACCCCATAATCGTTCATCCATTTGTCCCCAAACTTTGCATGGCCCTTCATCGGGCCATGGAACACCTACTCTATAAATTTCAGGGCCAGGGGGCCACCAGAACAACCCCGTTACTCTTTTAGCCTAAAACCGACGGTTAGAGTAAGCATGACCAAATCTCCACTTTCACAAATTATAAATAGACCACACTATAAACATAGTTAATCCAAACCCTAATCATTGCCCACGAGAAATCTCACTACCAAATTCATTCCATAAATGCCCCAATTTTCCAGACAAGCTCTAGACCGCTCGTTAGTGGGCCACTACTTCCAAAATTATAGAGTAATGTCCGTCCTCCTGGGCTTGACGTCCATCACAGGAGTCGGACCTGGGTACTGCCCAGAACCGCTCAACTTGAGTTAAAGGACGAGTGCATGAGAAGCGCAAATACCATAAAGCAAGGAGTTGTAACTTAAGTGAATTGAGTTGTCCACTCTTATGCAAAGTTGAGGATTTCGGACCGTCGGTTTACGACCAGACTTCACACGTGGAGTGAGGATATTTTTCTGCTCATATCCGTATAGACGCAGCCCCGATTGACTATCGGTGACCGTTGAACAGACTTCTAATCATATCTGTCGATCGACGCATCCAAATGGCGGGCCGATCGTATCCATATGTAGATCATCATTGGGGCTAACTATCTTACGGTGTGTATCAACTTGTACACCCCGTAGTAGGCCCTAGAGCTTAGAAAGACCCTCTCATAGGTCTAGTATAGTAAAAACCTAGCCCTTAGGGCCATTTACACCAAAACTGGCCCTATATAAGGGTTTCATTTGGGCACCGCTCTCACCATACGATTTTGCCCTAAGAGAAAAGGGGGAAAGAGAGAAGAGAAAGAGGAGAAAGGAGGAGAAAGAGAGAGGAAGAAGAAGGAAAGGTGTGTGTGGTAGGGGTGGGGCCCAAGGAAGCTCAACCTTGCAACTATCTACCCCTTCTCCAAGGAAACCCTCTACCTCAACCGCAAGAGCCGCTTCTGTTGGTTGTCTAGGTAAATCCCTTACCTCTTTTTCTTGAAAGCCTTGTGTTGAGAAGGGAATTGCATGAGATTCTAACATGTAAATGTTGCTCTAGGGATTCCGGTCGTTCGACCTCAAAATCTACCCTCCTAGGTCATTTTTCAAGTCTTCAACGACCCAAAGGTGCGGACTATTATCCTTAGGTGGCCTAGCACCAATTTTATTATAAATCTAATGATTTTGATTGTTTGGATGCTATATTTGAAGAATCTAGAGAAACCCTAGGATTTGGATGTTTGCTTGAGGATTGTATGGGATTGTTTGTTTGTTTAGTTCTCATATGATATTGTTCGTGTTTCTCACATGATTAAGCTACCATGGATGATCACATGTTTTTGCTTTGCTTGATCTCTCATATGATGTGCCTTATAGCGTGTATGATTTATTGATTCTTGTGCATTTTGGTTCTAAGGGATGTAGGAAGTGCTTAACTTCCTCACCCACACACATAACTCACATGCACTTTATTTCATGATATTGTTAGCCTTGTTGGCTATGAGAACCTAAATTGTATGTTGAGAATATGATGTTGTTTATGCTGGATGATGCATTAGTAGTTGGCATGCTATGATTCACTATTCATACCCTTGGATTGGTCAGGAAGATGAGGAGAGCGAAGGTGGTTCCGTTGGTAGGACCGCCTTTAGGCTAAACCCATGGATTTGGGCGAGTGCGTGTGGGCAATAATGGTTAGACTGCATGGGTTGCTTGCACCCGATGCCGTTCTGCCATGTACTTGCTTAGACTCTTGCGGTCTAGCCTACTTTCTGGCCAACCATGATTGTTAACCTTGTTTGCTCACATATGTATGGAACCTGAAACACCCTACAACCGTTGTACCTCATCAATAATCAGATTGAAAAGGGTCCACTGCCTCGTGAGCTGGGCATGGTGGAGTGGGACACTGTGTCCGAGCTGTCGGCCTACGCTGGGGTGCCGCGCCTCCCCGTAGTGACCGCGAGCGATCCCTTCTCTCGGTACTCCCCATGTGCTTGAAGTCGGGGATGAGGAACCCGACGGGATCAAGGACCGCGGGGTCTTGGCTTCACACGTTGGGGGGCCTTGACCTCGCAACTAGTTCAGGGCATTTGATACATGGGGTGTATCAGATTCCCCAACCTGCTGGATGAATGGACTTAACTAAGAACTCGGTTAACATTATCACTACATTGCATTAGTTAGGGTGGTGACTCGGAAGTTGAGGTCGCTCTGAGGGAGTGTTGACATACGCGATCGTTAGATGAAGTCGCTTGAGGGAGAGTTGTGGCGAGGGCATGCATCATATCATCCATTATGCATATACATTAATAAGATTAGATAGGTGTTTATGAATGACTGCTTTTTATTAAATTCATAGTATAATTGATGCCTGTTGTAACTTAAGACTAATAGCACCCACTGAGTTGATCACTCACTCCCACTCTAGGACGGTGTTTTAAAACACCAATCAGACTCTTCAGTAGTTGCAGGTGATGCCGAGTACAAGGAGCCTTACGGCGCGAGCTTGGATAAGGAGGACGAGTTGTCCTATCTCTAGTTGATGGGTGGTTCGCCGCAGAGTTCGCAAATGGACTTGGATCGCTGAGTGTTGGACTAAGCTCATCATTCCTTTTGGATATATTTTTGTGATTTTGTTGGGCAACGCCTTGTGCGACCTATTTATCTTAATTTGGACTTGTATAAATTTAGACTCATTCATCTCAGTAGACCAGTTGTGATTGTACTTCATGTTCGCAATTAAACTTGATTAAATACAAACTAATAAAAATCGGAATAAGTTATGTCCTGGAACTCGGGAGTCGAGCTTATGCACAACCCCCAATTTTCAAGGCGTTACACCAGCCTAGGCTGACAGCTCAACCATGGTGTCTCATACCACCATGTCCGGCTCATGAGTCTTAGC
Source organism: Magnolia officinalis (assembly GCA_021015155.1). Lineage (NCBI taxonomy): Eukaryota > Viridiplantae > Streptophyta > Magnoliopsida > Magnoliales > Magnoliaceae > Magnolia > Magnolia officinalis. The sequence continues at coordinate 11,433,409 of JAJHSJ010000010.1, forward strand.
GGATCGAGGTACCAAAGTTAAACGGGCTTTTCACTGGTGAGTTTGGTGCCCTAGATTCAAGCAGTTGTGTCCACACATGGTAAACACACAATAGGCGAATCGGGTTACTTGACAAGCCTGATTGGTACGAGCGTACGTTGAATGGATCGACATAGAGCACGTTAACACTCCGCGTGGCCTAACCACTATGAGCAAACTCCGTACGACTCGGATTCCTCGAATACATCTATTGTGGCGAAGCAACTCGGTTACTCGTTCGGGAACCGTTATCGATAGCCTGGACTACGTAGTAGTCCCAAACGCATGTAAATATGACAGGATAACACATGTGGTAGGTATATCAAAGTTAAACAATTAATTCAAGTAACGTAACCAATTGAACATTTCACAAAATACAAGGTAAACATAATTTGCACAAATGCATTTCATGTTAAATTACACAAATTTAATCTAAGTTACATGAAGGGATATATACACATAGCTAAGGTAGTTGAGAATCTCACCTCAACACCTATATAACATACACTTTACTAAATATTTACTCATCCAGACATTTTCACAAACACTTAGACTACACACATCAACATACATGACGTATGTTGATCACAACATGTATTAGGGCAAATCCTTTCACTAAGGAGTTGTCACGAATACAACACGCATATATCCACGACGGATAATCATGGCAAGTAGGGATTCAAATGTCATACTCATTCAATCATTTCCACAAACACTTAGACTACACATTTCCACCTACACGATACAACTCAGTTATAAGCTATATTAGGGCAAATCCTTTCATAAGGAGTTGTCACGTATTCAATAATCACTGTTCACGGTGAATAATCATGGCAAACACAAAACTAAATTCTCGACATATCCAGTTATTTCAACCTACACATAGAATAGCCTATATTTAACATAGTTCATATATAACCATAAAGCGAGGAAAACAACATATCTAACATGTGAAACGGCAACCCAGTCGGTTATAAATCATTAACCGACATTGAAAGCCTTAAAAACTATAACCTATATGTTTATAGTCCTCACCTTTCGCCGGTAAACTCATAACGGATTCAGTTTGAACACTCCGCCTTCGTCTACGGCACAACGACAACCTATAGTATGAAATAGATTAGCTATTTCATCACATACACTATTTAAATCCCTAAAACAGATTAGGGTTACGATTTCTTACCCGAAAACGGAATCAGAATCGCCGAAATAGTGATACGGTAGTGGTAGCTAAGCACGTGGAGCGATAAGATTGAATCCCGAGAACAAACCCTAACTCTACCTCTCACTTTTCCTCTCTTTCCTTCTCTTTCTTCTCTCTTCTCTCTCTAGGGTTTAGAAATTCGTATGTGAAGGGAGAGAGAGGGTTTAAGGTCCTTATATAGGCCCAAAATCGACCTCAATGGCCACAGGACCATGGTATACTTAGGTTATAGCCAAAACCTGACTGTTTCGGCTCAATGAAGCTGTTCTGGAGGCCCCTTTTCTGCATGCGGTCGGACCTAGGCTTCCTGACATTGGATCTAGGTTAGGCTAAGAACTCGGCCCGATCGGATCAGTGGATCGGCCTCGGGAGATCTGTTTCAGTCCAACGGTCACTGGTGCTCGATCAGGGTTGCAAGTACACTGACCTGTGTTGAAAATTTTTCCTAATCCGAGGGTGTAATTGTGTCAGATTCTGACGGTCTGAATCCTTAGATTCGGCCTGCAAGCGAACCAACTCAATTTACTTAAGTTTCAGTTTATTTCCTAAAGAATTTGCGTTTCTCACACACTTCGCTCCGAGCTCAAGTTGTGTGTTTTCGGGTATTATTAGGACTTGATTTCTGAGATGGTTGTCAAGTCTAGCAAGGCGGTCACAACTGTATAGTTTCATGAAAATCGGACTTTTGATGTGCGGTCCAGGTCCGATATGGAGTTTCATGATGCTCCCGAGAGCAACTGAGTTTAGAGATAGATCCTAGATTTTAGGGTAATGTAGCATTAACGATTCTACAAGTTTTGGGTCTTGCAGATCATATTTAAAGTGATTCAAGCTAATTTCACAGATAATTTAGTTTAACACTTGATTAATTTTCGTCTAATTTCTGAAGGATTTGGTCCTGAGTGATTTCTGCCTGAGGTGCAACTCGGGTCTGCGTACGAATTTTTCCGAGATTTACAACCTGCCTTCATTTTTCACTGTCTTTGTAATGGTGACAAATCAGATGGATAGGATAATAGGTTTGATTTCCACTAACAGCATGAACATAAAATGAGAAAAGAAAAAAGAGGTAAACACTCAGGGAGATATATATATATATATATATATATATATATATATATATATATATATATATAGAGAGAGAGAGAGAGAGAGAGAGAGAGAGAGGAGAGAACGCTCAGCTGCGCACTGGTTCGCACGTCATCATATGCGAACCTTGCTATCAACCGTCGGATAAGGCAGATGATTTGGATGAAGGCGCTCTTATGCGCGAGTTTCCGTCTCTGGCGTGCCTCTTCTCCCTATTTTTCTAACTCTCTCCAAAGGATGCAGCGGAAACCTTTCACATGAAGTTCTTCCGCTGGAATGCTAGGTGGGTCCCACCAAGATGTTAGTGATAAATCCATGTTGTCCATACATTTTTGAAAATAATTTTATGGTATGAACCAAAACTGAGGTAGATCAAAATCTAAAGTGGGCCACACAGTGTTGATTGAACTCTCACCATTAAAAACTTCATGGGGCTACCAAAGTTTTGGATCAAGCTTATATTTGTTTTTTGCCATCATCCAGGTCTATATGACCTAATTTACAGGTTGGATGTCAAATAAACATCATGGTAGGCCCTAAAAAAATTTAACGGTGAGAATCATTACCACATGTTACCTCAGTTTGAGGAGCAACCAAGAACAAGAACTAAGGTTAAGGTAGTGTTTGAATCAAAGGAGTGGCAAAAGAGCACATTTGCAAATAGTCTTAAGGGAAAACAAGTTTGCGTATAGTGTTAACCTATCCAGAATTTTGGACCATCAATTAAATATTGTTTAAAGTCCATTATCCCCTTAGTGAAGACCTTGAGCTTAGTAGACTCTGATGAGAGGTCTTCTAATAAGCAATGGACCGAGCCAAAAAAAAAAACCTAGGAGATGTAAAGAAGAGATATTGTTCCATTTGGAACATCATTAATGCATGAAATGTACAGTTTCACTAAATTCAAGATTTCAATATGATGATAACTTTTTAGCAGATTTAGAAATTAAAACCAAGTTCTATGTTTACATAGAGAGAATGATGCCAACTTCAAGAGAGCGTATCAAGATGGATGAATAAATAGACATATTCAAGAAAGTTGTTAGAATGTTAGGGAGAGAGACGACCAACGCAACTAGGACTAACAACCAGGTGACTTATTTTATTTTATTACTTATCCATTAAAGGTTGTCTAGGCTTGTCGTGGGAAAGCTTAGAAATCATTATCTAGAATTGCAAAGATTGGAAATTGGTATATTAAATCTCACTGCAATGCCACAGGTTATGAGCGCAACTGAAGCACATTTGAGCAGGTAAATATTGTAATTTACGAATGTTTATTAACACCTATATGATTGTATTATATATATTCATGTTAATTATGTTAATGTGTCAAATTCAATTGCTATTGTAGATTTATTCTAAGAAAAGAAATAGACAACCAAAACGGAAAAAAGAAAAAGAAAAAAGAGCACATCTTTGTAAAGTACAATCTGTAACTCAAAGTGCACCTTGTAAGGAGAGAGTCAAAACAAGGCTTCGATCCCATTAATTTATTAGATTGGAGTTTGATGATGAACGGATTACTAAGAAAGAGGCCTCTATCATAAGACAATTTATGGATGGATTTGAGCGAATGTCTTGTGAAGCCCACCAAAGAGAACGAAGGGGTTAAGTTTTCAACGGTCACGTAAAAAGGGCCATGGTATACAATAAACTCGAAACATTGTTTAGATATCTTTCTTTTGTATGAGTCAATGCTTAATAATCAATGCATAGCCATATGTAGAGCTGTACACGAGCAGAGAAAACTCGGGTACTCGCTCGACTCGACTCGCTTTTACTCGACTCGACTCGACTCGTCAGTTGTTTGAGCCAAGTACGAGTACAATTTTGGTACTCGTTATTATTTCGAGTAGAGTACAAGTTGGGTAGTACTCGACTCATATACTCGAATGGGTACTCGACTCGGTACTCGAGACTCGTACTCGACCAGGAACTGGGTAGCCCTAAAACTAAAATCATCCCTCTCCCTGTCACTTTCATCCTTTCACCTGCCCACCTAAAACAAAACAAAAAACCCTTCCTCCCTCCCTCCAGCGACCAGTGCCCAGCGCCCGTTCAAATCAAACCTTCTCTCTCTCTCTCTCTCTCTCTCTCTCTCTCTCTCTCTCTCTCTCTCTCTCTCAGTTACTCCCGTCCGGCCCCGTGGCCCGTCCCTCTTCTTCCCTCTCTCTCTCTCTATCCTCTCTCTCCCTGCCGCTCTTCCCTGCGGCCTGCCCGGTGCCCCTGTTCGGTCGTTCCAAGTCTTTCGACGTTCTCCCTAAAAAACCCCCTCTCTCTCTCTCTTAAAAAAACCCTAATCCGCACGGCCACAGCGACCGTCCGGCGATCCCTGTCCTGCCCGGTCGCCATTTCCCTTACCCAGCTACCCTTCTTCTTCCTTCTCTCTCTCAGGGCGCTCACATTGCCATGTCCGGTGGCCACAACGACTGTCCGGCGGCCTGTCCGCAGCTTGTCACTGACTCACTGCCCTGCCCGGTGCCCCTGTCCCTGCTGCAGGTTGCAGCTTGTCCCTGGCTTGCCTGACGCCCCTGTTCGCAGGTCGTCCCACCTCTGCCCGGTGCCCGTCCGTCCATCAGGTAAGAATTATTTTTTTAATTATTATTTTAATTGTATATAAAATAATTATTAGTTGATTTTTATATTTTCGTTTCATCCTACCTAGTGATAGACTGATAGTAGTGATTTGTTAATGGGTATGATATGAATGTAGCATACTTATGGGAGTTTAAATGTAATTACTAAATTAATATTAATAATTTTAATTAGTGGACATATGTAATGTAATGTTTGATATACTGATTGAAATTTCATATTTTGACTTGACCACAGCATAGGATCACAATTGAACCACTATTTTTTTTTAATCATTGATTTATAGCGCTAGTTTATGGACTGCTCAAATAATTTCATTGATGTAATTTTAGTTATGTAGTCGATAATGGATTAATACTTTAATAGTTTAGTGACAACTATATATGTTACACATTCTATTCTCTTTCTTTCAAAAATAAACAAAAAAGAAAATTTATTGATAATCTCACTAAAAAGAGAGGTCTCAAAATCAGTATGAGAGAATATTTACAATTCTTTCAAAAATAAACAAAAGAGAAATTTATTAATTTCTGCCCGTACTTGAACTCGCCTTGAAAACTCGGACTCGACTCGACTCGTTAACTACTCGTACTTGGCTCGTACTCGGGTGAGTAGAGTATGAGCAGGGAGTCCCTGCTCGTTGGCCGAGTACGAGCAGCACTCGGGCGTTAAGAGCCGAGTACGAGTATCGCCCTACTCGACTCGACTCGACTCGACTCGTGTACAGCTCTAGCCATATGCCCATGTATAGATTGTGTACAAAATATAGTGATTTAGTTGTGCTAATTACTAAGACTAAGATACACAATTATATTCTACTGTAGGTTCTAAAAGCTTCCTATAAGAAGTAAAGAAAATGAGAACAGCAAGGATGGAGATGAAGTTGAAGAGAGGAAAAAAAAATAAAATCTTTCATCTAATTCTAAAGAGAAAGAAGAAGACTATTGTTCTTCATGATGTCAATAGTGATAATAATATCATTGATGAAAAGAGGAAAGGAAATGATGTATGAAGATTGAAGAAAGGAAGGGATAAGTTTTTTTTTTTTTTTTTTTTTTTAAAAAAAAAATCCTTTTTTTTCTTTTGAAATTATGCATTTATGTTAAAATTGTATAGATGACTAGTTGAGTGACTATCACACATATACCTGTTTTACGGGTCTTCCAGTGATAACATCATTATATATTACTTTTGTTGATGGAAAATGAATCATTTATATATTTTCTTAATTTTTCTTATTTAAGTATTTTTTTTTCACTTTTTAAGAAAAATAGGGAAAAAATCTTACGATTTATGATATGATTTGATTCACAGTCTCCTACAAAGTTTGTAATACAATAACGATTATGACAACATTGTTTACAAGGTGTAAAAATTTTACAGCATTTCAATCATATAAACAACCTCTTAAAATTTTTACAGATAATAATATTTTTAAGGAAAAGCATTTTACCCATATCCAAATGACCTCAAGGCCTCGAGTAGGCTAAACAATGTTACGATCCCAAGGGTTTAAAAGCCTAACTTTACATGTTCCATTAGTCCAGGGGCTTTTTGGTGCTTTGGTTAGGTTCTTAACTATTGGTATTACAGCCAACACCACGTCCTATATTCGAGCCACAGAAGAGGTGACCTATGGAAAGGGCAACCTCGACAATCGGAGTGAAAGCCAACACAATATGGAAAATGACTACCTAAGCAACTAGAGTGAACCTCCAAGTGAAAAGGACCACCTGCATAACCAAAGTGCAAGGATCACCGGAGATGGGCCCCTAAACTTCACCTAAGGGTCAGTCCCGCTTGAATTCTAGACATGATGATGGTCTGATCCGATCATTAAATGGGCCACCATTAAACAGAGGAATGAATGATTTAAAGACGCTATTATATGATGGGATCTGTAATCAATGGAGGATATAGAAAAGAAATCTTAAATTGGATTATTTCAAGCCTTTGGTCATGTAACTCTTTTCCTTACTAGGCAGAGCGTAAGGCCAAGGGTTGTTTTTGTCCAATTAGGGTTAGGGTTTAGGAGACTAGGGCTGAGCTAGGGCCAACCCTGGCCTGGACTATTGCTACCCAATGAGTCCAAGATTGGGGCACTGGAGAATCAGGTCAGGGCCAGGGCTGTTTCAGCCCAATCAGAGTTTGGGCTAATCTAGGCTGAACCAAATCTATTAGAGGACCTACCAATAACCCAAAAGAGATATCCAATGTATGGTCAATGTAGACAAAGGGAATGGTATGATTAGCTTTCAAATGGCTCTCTCAAACGCCCATTACGATCATTACTCATGGTGCATCCATACCTCCCTTTGGAGCACACAAGACTATGATTTAGGAATTTTATCTTTGACCATAATCGTAATATCTTAATCACATGAATGGGCGACCCAAACCGTTTATTGGGTATGCCCAACCATGGATGTGGCCATGCACCAAAATCTCCCCCATCTGCCAATGTCCAATTTCCAAACTACCAAGGGAGAAGTGGATTGCTTGATGAGTGAGATACCTCTAGTGACATGATGTAGTGAGATTTGATTGAACCATGTGCCGCTGTAAAAAGATGGGACTTAAATGTACCTATTCAAACATGCTTTGGGTGAGCTCAATCTATGCCAAGTGCTTGTAGCCCAATCAAATCCTGCCTCATTTAGGTTACTATGATGCTCACGATGATTTGGTCGCCAGACAATCCTCTTCCTGGTGGGGCATCTATCCATGGAAGTAGGTTGCCTGGTGACCAAATCACCCAGGATATCCCGGGATCCAACCCAATGGGATTTGATTGGGACACATGCTAGAATCGATAGATTGCTTGCCTTTTGTGGCAGGAGTCCATCCCATCCATCAATTTTTCTGGTTCATGTTAAGGACACGAGCCAAAAATTGATACAAACCCAAAACTCAAGTAAGCCACATGACAGAAAAAGGTGAAGAGATGCCTGCCATTGAAACCATCCAGATGTCGAACATGATGTTTATATGCCATCTAAACCATTCATGAGGTCATTCCCATACGGATAAACTCAAGCCTAGTTCAAAACTTTTGTAGCCCTACCATTGCTTCAATTGGGTGTTCAGCTTACACGCTGATTTTTGTCATGTGGCCCACTTCAATTTTGGCTCTACCTCATAGATATGCACATGTTCCAACATATCCTAATATGAGTGGGCGGGCAAAACGGATGAACAAAGTAGATTTCTCACAAATATAACGATGGACAAGTAATCTACACGTCCCCCCCCTCCCTTGAATCCGAGTCCTCTGCTTGCCCCGAGCAGTAAAATCATGGATGCGGATTAGCTACTGAGAGGTTGAGTAGACAGACTCCCTATGGAAGTGACGTCACCAAGTTTTGTGGGCCCCATCATGATGTATGTTTTGTATCCAAATTGTCCATCCGTTTGGAGAGATCATATTAAGGAATGATCCTAAGAATGACTCAGATCCAAATCTCGAGTGAGCCCCACCACAGAAAACAGTGGGGAGAGTAAGCGGCCACCAATAAAACTTCTAAGGGCTACAAAAGTTTTCTATCAAGCTGGTATTTGTGTTTTCCTTTCTTTCATATTTGTGTTTTCCTTTCTTTCTTTCATATTTGAGTTAACTCATGAAAAGGTTGGATCTCAAATAAATATTATGGTGGACCTTGGGAATGTTTTAACCGTGGACATCATTCTCCCTACTGTTTTATGCGTGTGATCCGAGATTTGGATCTGCCTCATTCTTTAAATTGCTCTCACAAAAGGGATGAATGGTGTAGATATAACAAATACATCGGGGATCACATAACTTGATGACGTCACTTCAATAGTGAGTCTGGATACTCAACCTGTCGGTAGCATAAGTGTCCGTATGTGCAATGATGTGGTCCAATTAGATTGTAACAGGTAAGATTTTACTACTAGTGGCGAGCACAGGATCGGGATTCCCTTTCAAACATGCAAACGCCGCGTTTTGGAAGATAAATTTGGCCCAGTCAACTCTTGCCACGTTGGCTTACCAGGAAAATCCCTTGGTTCCGGGCAATTCGCTTCCTCAATCCACAACCCAGCAACGGCGTGTTAATGCGTTGGGTGCTGCGGGGCCAAAGTGAGGAATGTATTTTATATCCACACCGTTCATACGTTTTTACAGTTCAAAAACGAAGCAAATCCAAAGCTAAGGTGGACCATACCTCAGGAAACAGCGGGGATACTGACACACACCGTTGAAACGTTTTTACGGCCACCACCGTAATGTTTTTTGTCATCCAATCCGTTGATAAGGTCAGTCAGACCTGTACGATGGGAAAACACAAATATCAGATTTTCATGGCCCCGAGAAGTTTTTAACGGTGGGCGTTCAATCACCACTGTTTCCTGTGGTGTGATCTAAGCTTCCGATTTGCTTTTTTTAAGTTTTTGGTTCATGCACGAAACGGAGATGGCAAAAACGGATGGACAGCTTGGATATATATATAAAAAATTCATCAATTTGGGCCCCACAGCTCCCACACATCCACACATTACTGCCAACACCCCCGTTACACGTCCTGAACGGAGGACGTGGATTGCGCCCTACCCCTCCCTGGACGGTAATCCCTCCGGGCAGGGCTCTGTGTGGCCCACTGTGATGTAAGTGTTTTATCTACGCTGGTCTTCGTTTCTTCTGAAATCATTTTAAGATATGAGCCAAAAAATAGGCAGATCTAGGGATTAAATGGACCACGAGGTGGGGATTGAACGTGCACCATTAAAAACTTATTGGGAGCTGTAGGACTTTCGGATCAAGCTGATATTTATATTTTTACTTCATCCCTATCTACATGACCTTAGGTATCAAGCTGATATTTGTATTTTCACTTCATCCCCGTTTACATGACCTTATGAGTAGGTTGGATGGTAAAAATAACATCTCCGTGGCCCTTAGAAACGTCTCAACGGTGGGCGTCATTATCACTGCAGCTTTTTTTGGTCATTATCACTGCAGCTTTTTTTGGTCTGGTCCACTGGAGCTGTTGGTCTACTTCATTTTAAGGATCATAATTTAAAATGATATGAGAAAAGAGATGTACGTCTTGGACTTGCATCACGGTTGGCCCCAAAGAGCCCATAGGATGCAATCCGCGTCCATGAAAGGAAGCGTATTGGCTGGTGTACTTCACACCAGCTATACAGCTGCCGTAGGTACGTGTCGTGCGAACGCGACCACTGACGCCCCTGGAGCTCGGAGTTGTACGAACGGTTCAATGGAAATCAAAGTTACATGGCCTACAGTGATGTAAGTGATGTATTTACTATATCTACACCGTTTATCAATTTTTAAAAATCATTTTAGAAAATTATCTAAAAGATGAATCATATCCAAAGATCATGTGCACCTTAAATAATAGTGGAGATAATGATTTTCACCATTAAACAATTTGTAGGGCCACTATACATTTATTTTACATCTAAGCTATTCATAGGGTCACAAATACCTAAACGAAGAGAAAAACAAATTTCATATTTATCCAAAACTTTTGTGACCTTAAAAAGGATTTCAATGGTAGACATTTAATCCCCCACTAATTCTTGCAGTGTGGTCCTTGATAGTTATATTTTTCTTATTTTTCATCTCAAGCCTTAAGATGATCTCTCCAAATGGATAAACGGTTTGGATATAACATGTACCTTATGACTGACAAAACTTGCCGAGGTCAATGCAGCAGCTATACAGCTGGTGTGAGGTACACCAGCCAATCCCATGATGCATGTGTTGTATCTATGTTGTCAATCCCTTTGCAGAGATCCTTTTATAGAATTATAAAGAGAATAAGATACATCTAAATTTCAAGTGGACCCATTTCATAAAATTGTGGAAGGAGGCACACTCATTGTTGAAACATTTATAAGACGCACCGTGATATATTTTTGAGACCCGACCTATTCATAAGTTAACATAGAGATAAACTAAGTGAAAACAAAAATAACAGCTTGATCAGAAATTACTGTGGCCCCTAAGAAGTTCTGAACGGTGGATGTCGCTGTCCCTGCCATAAACTTTAGATCTATCTCATTTTCTTTGTAATGCTATAAGTAGATCTCTACAAATGGTTGGACAGTATGGATACAACACATGCATCATGATGGGGTCCATAAAACTTAGTGACGTCACTTCAGTAGCCATGTGGCTACTGACCTTGTCAGTATCCAATCTGCGCCCCTTCCGAACGGAACACCCTGCCACCTGAAGGTGGGACCCACCAGTGTAGACGGCCCCTGTGGAATTTGTATAGATTCAGCCCTACTCTATGACGGTTGGATGAGCTGAATTCAACACAGACCTCTCTACCATTTGGATTTCAATAAAGGAAAAATAAAAAATAAAAATCAAAAGATGCTTCTTCTTCTGTTTCACGATTTCAATCTTCGATTGAAAGTCGAGAACAGCCGACAATGATTTCCGAAGACAAGAAGGGCGACGGCCACAACGATAACCACAGCGAAAATCCATGGAAGAACCAAGCAAACAGAGACACCAACAACGAAGATGGAATGAGGCTCTGGGGGATTGTCGTGTTCGGCCTGATCGGCGCCACTGCTACTACTTTCGCGGTACCTTCTCTCTCTCTCTCTCTCTCTTTTTTTTTTTTTTTTTTTTTTTTTTTTTTTTTAAGTTTCATTTCATCGTATCTGATCTTGATTTACATCCACCCCTTTTGATAGATACACCCTTTATGCCTACTTTTGGTAATACAAAGCTGTAGTATTGTGTTTTGCCGATCAAAAAGGTGGGTGTAAATGTTGATTTGATTGTGGGTTCTTCTTAATATCGTAAATTATTGTAAGATTGCATTCTTTTGGTGGGATTTGTGTGGATTTTTAGAATTAGATGCTGGAATTGGGTTCTTTTGTTTGTTTTATCTGTTGGGTTTTTCTTTATTGAGGCTTGTTTGGGATTTTTGTTTGTAGATTAGGGCATGTGTCTTTGTTTCTTGATGATTTGGGGTGTGTTTGGATTGCATTGCAATTACTAGTGAAGTGGGAATAGCCAAATTGTAATTTCCATCTTTATCATTATGTTGACAGTATGGGCTCCGCATTGGAATTGCATTGCTTTCAAGCTGGAATTGGAAGGAAAGTAACTGAATTTGAGGGATGCTTCCTCATTCTGAATGCTAGGAAGTATCCCTATCTTTTGTCACTTCTTCCTGATTAAACTAAATCATCACATATCAATTCACTTGCGCATCCAAACACTAACTTAGATTGTATTTGAGATTGTGACATCCTCTGTTGTATTCCAATCTCTCTTCTTCTTCTTCTTTTCTTCTTCTTCTTCTTCTTCTTCTTCTTCTCTCTCTCTCTCTCTCTCTCTCTCTCTCTCTCTCTCTCTCTCATACACGCATGCACGCACAGTCTCACTCATGTTTTCTGCAGCCTCACACGATTAGAAAGATTCCAAATAAGATACCTTTTATTGCTTCCTCTATGATTTCATAAACAAAAGGTTCTCACTTTCCTTGAACCTTTAACAAAACAAAAGGTCCATGGAAATCCAAAAAAGTTACTGCTCCCATTTAATAATTTTTCTTGCCAACTTTAAGCTTGGAAGCCCTGTTGTTAAAAAGATGTCTTAAATCTGGATATCTTCGACTAGCCCTGAGAAAGTTCGGCTCGAAGTCTAGCAACAATGTATTTGGAATTCCCAAGATCTTCGACCAGTCGAAGGACAGGCTTGACCAGTCGAAGCTCTGGCTCGACTAGTCGAGGGTTACACAGATTGTGCGTGGACTACGTAAATTTGAGGCGGTTTCATGATGTGCGTAATTGGGAGTTTCCCAATTATAAATAGGAGTCCCTAGGGCCATTCTAAGGGATGCAAGGTTTTCTAAAGGTATTTCAAAGGGTTTCTAAAAGGGTTCTAGGTTTTTTAAGGGTGTAGCAAGGGTGATATTCGAGGTTGTTCGAATCGGGTAAGTTCTTTCTCATTGTAATTTAAGCTTTCATAGTGGATTTCTGTCGCTTTGTGCCGTGGTTTTTTCTCGAAAGGGTTTTCCATGTTAAATCTTTGTGTTCTCTTGTGTTTGTGTGATGCTCCTGGATTGCTATCCTAGATCCATCTCTGTGTGATTCCGCAAAATAAATCCCAACAAGTGGTATCAGAGCAATCGTTGGGGCACAGATATGAATCTGCAGGATTAGCAATAATGAGAAGTACCAAGTTTGATATTGAGAAGTACTCATGCGAAAATAATTTTGAGTTATGGAAGATTAAGATGATTAGTTTATTAACTAAGCAAGGTGAGGTTAAGACTCTTGATGAGCGGAAATCGACTATGACTGATGATGAATGGAATACCCTTGATAGTAATGCTTTAGCCTTCATCCGTTTGTGTCTCACAAATAAGGTTATCTACAATGTTTTAAGGGAGAAAAACTACGGCTAAGTTGTGGGTGAAGTTAGATGATATCTATGAGAAAAAATCCTCAGAAATTCGCCTACACCTGAAGCTACAGTGGTATAACTTCAAGATGGCAGAGGGCGGAGATCTGGAGGCCCACATTAGCAACTTTAATAAATTGGTTTGCAAATTGTTGGATATGGAGGAAGTGATCAAAGATGAGGAACAAGCATGTATGTTGTTGAATTCTCTTCCGGCATCGTATGAGTCATTCAAGGACGCGATGTGCACCACAAATAAAACCCTAAGTGTCGACACCGTTATCTCAGCCCCTCAAGGGAAGGCTATGAGAAAGTTAAACGGTGACATGGGGACGTCTTCCGATGCACTGATTACGAGGGGCAAGAATTCTGATTGAGATACAAGATCTTCTATATCTAGATCCAAATCTAAGGGCAAGGGCAAAGGAAAACTATAGTGTTGGAACTGTGGGATGACTGGACACATGAAGAAGGATTGTACCAATCCTAAAGTGAAGAAAGAAAATTCAGCGGCTTCTTCCAAGGAGGCCAATGTTGTTACATCTGATGAAGAGACAAGTGGTGGTGACGTTCTGTCTCTGTCTATGGTCGGACACTTGTATGACAATCTTAGAGATGGGTGGATCCTTGACACAGGAGCATCATATCACACGACTCCTCATCGGAGTTGATTTGATAGTTACAGAAAATGCGATAGTAGACATGTTTTTATGGGCAATGACAATGCCTATAATGTTGTGGCTATTAGTACGGTGAGCATCAATATATTTAATGGGATGGAGCGTACCTTGACTGATGTCAGGCTTGTTCCTGATATGAAGAAAAGTCTGATTTCTCTTGGTGCACTTGAGGCTATAGGGTGCAAGTTCATTGGTATTGATGGTGTCCTTAAAGAAACAAAAGGAGCACTCATGGTTTTGAGAGCATAAAGGCATGGAAACTTTATAGGTTGATCGGGAGTACTTCAGCAGGTGGAGTGGCAGCAGCTGTTGCAGATTCCACGTCTGTACGTATGTGGCGTGCTCGTCTGGGCTACATGAGCGAGCGGGGTATGAAGGTACTATCTGATCGTTGTTTGATTCCAGTTTTTAAAAATTCTGATTTAGATATATGCGAGCATTGTATATATGGTAAACAATCTAGATTATCTTTTAAAATTGGAAAAACATGTATGTAAGGGAGTTCTTGATTATGTGCACTCTGACGTATAGGGGCCATTGTCAGAAGTTTCCATTGGGGGGTCGTCATGGTTTGTTTCATTCATTGACGACTACTCAAGGAAAATTTGGGTTTACTTCATGAAACGTATATTCAAAATTTTCACCATATTCAAACAATGGAAGATAATGGTGGAAAAATTAATCAGGGTGAAAAATAAAGGTTTTGAGAACTGACAATGGTGAAGAATTTACTTCCACTGAGTTTAATGAATATTGCAAGGATGAAGGGATTATTAGCACAACACAGTGCGCCACACGTCTGAACAAAACGATGTGGCTGAACAGATGGATCGGACCCTCTTAGAGAGGGCCAGATGCCGCGTTGGGCAAGGACCTATGGACAGAGGCCGTTAACACGGCTTGCTATTTGGTGAACCGGTCTTCTTCTACAACAATTGAATGCAAAATCTCAGAGGAAGTATGAAGTGATCATAAGATAGACTACTCAAATTTGTGCATATTTGGTTGTGAGGCTTACTCTCATGTACCATCAGTTGAGAGAGATAAGCTAGACCATAGAGCCAAAAAGTATATTTTTGTTGGCTATGGTGTTGGTGTGAAAGGGTACAGGTTATTCGACAAGGTCACACGTAAGGTCATCACTAGCCGTGGCGTCAAATTCGATGAAAGCTCTCTATTCCGCAAGAATGATCAAGAGGAATCAGAAAGTTTGATCGTAGACGTCTAGATTGACACAGATGATACTTAGGCAGAGACAAATGCACAGATAGAGGTACAGGATCAGGTGGAGCAGCCATCTGTGAGAAGAAACCCACCGCGTAATCGCAGGTTACCGGCAAGATACAAAGACGACTCTAATATTGCATATGCCCTCATTACAGATGAGGGGGACCCGTCTACTATTCAGGAAGCTCTTAATGAGCCTGATACAGAAAAGTGGAAGGTGACTATGGATGATGTGATGGACTCGTTGTACCAGATCGACACATGGGAGCTGGTGGAGCTTCCAGTGGATCGGAAAGCGATTGAATGCAAGTGGATCTTCAAAAGGATACAACATAGATACAGAGCGAGGCTGGTAGCGAAGGGTTATGCTTAGAGAGAATGGATCTACTTCTTAGAGATATTCGCGCTGTCGGTATAACATGTATCTATTAGATTCGTATTGGCGCTGGTTGCCCAATGCGATCTTGAGCTGGAACTGATAGATGTGGAGATTGCACTTTTGCATGGGAAATTGGAAGTGTTGTCATTCATGAAGCAACCAGAGCGGTTCGGAGTTAAAAGGGTAGATAACAAGTTTTGCAGGAGGTAGTTGTACGACCTGTCGCCTAGGCAGTGGTATAAAAAATTTGATTATTTTATGTTGAGTCAGAAATTTACTCGGAGTGAATACGATCACTTTGTCTATACAAGACACTGAGTGATACAAATTCATCATCCTAGTATTGTATGTTGATCGCTAGTCATGATATGTCTGAAATCAACGTACTGAAGACTCGGTTATCAGGGACATTTGAGATGAAAGATCTGGAGGCTTCAAAGAGGGTTCTCGATATAGATATTCATAGAGACAAGAAGAGGAGTAGACTTTGGTTATCATAGGCAGAATACCTTGAAAATGTGTTGATCAAGTATGGGATGGACCAGGCAATTTCAGTGAGCATTCCCCACGCAGCTCACTCCAAGCTTTCCTCAGAACAATGTCCTAAATCAAATGAAGAAAAACAAGTTATGTCTCATGTGCATTATTCGAATGCGTTTGGCAGTTTAATGTATGTCATGGTTTGTATGAGACTAGATATTTCACAGGCAGTCGGTGTTGTGAGCAGATACATGTCAAACCCTGACAAGCAACATTGGGAAGCGGTGAAATGGCTACTTCGATACATTTGAGGTACAAAAGACTACGTCTTAACTTTTGAGAAGACGGGCAAAGTTGGTAGGATTTGTGGATTCAGATTATGCAGGAAGTGTGGATTCTAGAAAGTCGACTTCTGGTTACTCGTTTGTACTAATATGTGGAGTAATTAGTTGGATGTCGAAGCTTCAGTCCGTAGTAGCTCTTTCCACGATCGAAGCAGAATATATGGCAGCGACATGAGCGTTTAAGGAATGTGTTTGGTTAAGAGGCATGATAAATCAGTCGAGACTTCAGTAAGAGGCCGTGCCAATTAATTGTGATGGCGAAAGTGCTATCAATTTGGCTAAAAATTCTGTTTATCACTCATGTACTAAATACATTGATGTTCGTCACCATTTTATCCTACAGGTACTTGAGGAAGGAGGCGTAACACTGGAGAATATTCACACCAGCGTGAATCCAGTAGACATGCTCACCAAGGTCGTTCATACAGAGAAGTTCAAGTTCTGTGCAACTTCTCTGGGTTTGGCGATAGCGTAAAAGAATGACGGAGTGTGCACGAGAAACATTGATTGAAGCTATGATGTGATGCAGAGATAAGAGAAGAGGTCAAGAAACTACATGTTTGAAGATTGAAGACATGGTGGAGATTGTTGTTAAAAAGATGTCTTAAATCTGGATATCTTCGACTAGCCTTGAGAAAGTTCGGCTTGAAGTCCAACAACAATGTATTTGGAATTCCCGAGATCTTTGACCAGTCGAAGGACAGGCTTGACTAGTCGAAGGGCCCTTTGACTAGTCGAAGTTCTGGCTTGACTAGTCGAGGGTTACACAGATTGTGCGCGGACTGCGTAAATTTGAGGCGGTTTCCAGAGATGTGCGTAAGTGGGAGTTTCCCAACTATAAATAGGAGTCCCTAGGGCCATTCTAAGGGATGCTAAGGTTTTTTAAAGGTATTCCAAAGGGTTTCTAAAATGGTTCTAGGGTTTTCAAAGGGTGTAGCAAGGGTGAGATTCGAGGTTGTTTGAATCGGGTAAGTCCTCTCTCATTGTAATTTAAGCTTTCATAGTGGATTTCTGTCGCTTCGTGCTATGGTTTTTTCGCGAAAGAGTTTTCCACATTAAATCTTTATGTTCTCTTGTGTTTGCTTGATGCTCCTGGATTGCTATCCTAGATCCATCTCTGTGTGATTCTGTAGAACAAATCTCAACAAGCCCTACTCGCCTCATTATTAGCATCCTTTCCATCCAACTTATCCGTTTCTTTCAAGATTCTAGCAAAAAAACGTTAACACTCGTTAGTTGTATACATTTTGTTGACTTTTCTTTTTCATCTTTATTTTGTTAAAGCCTAACATGTTGGCATCCATTGTTGATTGACTCATTTTTAGTTCTACTTTTATCCAAGGTGTTCCATATCCGTTACGATACGGTCATAAAGGCCGATACATATAGGTAACGGCTGTTACCGTTATGCGATATGAGGGTGAACCGGGATGGTTTTTTTTTTTTTTTGGACCATATCAGCCGTTACAGGGGCCGTATGGCTGTTATGGGGCATAATGACTGTTACTCTGTAACGGTCGAAAAACAGTCACTTCTTTTTTCAATGTAAATTCATTTTTTTCTCATTTTTTCACTATTCCAAAAACTTTCCTGGATCATTCTACAGTAGATTTTGACCATTCGTGCTAAAACTTTTAGGATTAAATGAAGCTATTTGGTCGAATAGAAGCTTTGATGGCCATTTTTTTAAAGGGTGGTATATATGCATTTTTTTTTTTTTCATTTGCTAATTCTAATGCTTAATTGTGGTGTGTAAACGTGAGAGACACGTTCATAAATTCATCAAACATCCAAATACAATACTCTCACCAAAGAGTGGACTGTTACGTTACCATAAACATGCTCAAAACAAAAAATGAATACAAATTTTGAATGTTTACATTATTCTATATTTTCTACAAATTTTATTTTATTTTATTTTATTTTTTTCCTAACTTTTATGGGGTTGTAACAGTTGTTACGACCAATACTCGTATCGGTGGTGACCGTTACGGCCACCGTTACCAATATAGAATAGCTTGCTTTTATCTAATGGTTGAGATTGATATTGGCAGGTTGGCCAGTTGCGTAGGACGGTTGACTGGTTCTACACTCAGGTATATATAATTGCCAGTATCTTCTTTTTCTGCATTCAAAACTCTTCATTCCATTATCCAATTGTTTTACTGCATATACTTGCCATGGCTTGCTATATCTGATACTCATATTGTAAAAATGGGACCCTCATTTAATGCCAAGTTAAAGAAGTAGACTAATATAAGGTAATTTCCTTCCGCACAGTCTTTTGGTATGGTAATAAGTGCCACGGAAGGGTGATGGTGTTGAGGTGTAAGCGATATATCTGTTGCTTATTACCTTTCTTGAAATCCTTAAGGATAGTGGGTGAAAGCTTAATGCCTCTGGAGATAAAATTCTTAATTTTCTATTGGAACTGGACATATGACAAAAACTGGTAGCTTTGCCCTAATGCTCTGAACAATTCTAATAGTGTTTCAAATTGGAGGAATTTTATGATCCTTGGACGTTGATCCCAGGACATGCATAGTAACCTTGGGTCCTTGGTTTGTACAATGGGGCCCATAGTTGTGGTGATCCATACTATTTATCTGATGGCCCCATAGAGCGAGAACCATGTTCTCAAAATGCCTTGATGGAAGGCATCTACCTCTGGAGTGGTGATCTGCAAGTAGATGATTATGAAAAGAAACACTGCCATGGTTCACATTCAAGCTAAAATGGACAAAGATTGGATGGATAGGATCTCTCAATGTGGGAGATTTAGGAACACAAACCATCCAGGTCAGGACCCATCATTCATGGGTATGGGTCACTGTTCCATGGCTGATACTTGTACAAACTGAAAACCAGAGCATATGATGGGTATCCTTAGGTCAAAAATCATATAGTTCCTCTTCAGTTTATTCTTGAACTCTTTAAATGCTATCACTAGATGGATATTATTTATAGTGCTAAAATTTGATAGATCTTAGTACTCTCTGACTTCCCTAGTATGTAATTGTAAATCCGGTACATTTATCATAGTATCTATGAATAGCTGGTATATTCAAACTTTGGGATGCATCTTCACATCATGGTCATATTTTTAGGTCCTAATTGTTCGTATCAGGTTGCATCATCAAATTACATTAAGTACAGATACCCAACCCCAGGTGCAAGAGCTTCTATTTTTGGTCAAAGAGGACAGTTGCAACTTCTTTTCAGTTCTTAGATATGAGACTAGCTTGGTAAACAAGCAATGGTGCTTGGTTATTATTTCCATAGTGAAATAACATAATAAGCCCAATTTTATATTGTCTTGTTTGCCTTTAGTATTGGCTATATTTGTATAATGGTTATTCAGGTAGACAGATTTTTGGTGCATCTTCCCTTTGGAACTATAAGACTCCTAATCACACGACTGGTCCTAAATAGGGGTGTACACGAACCGAGCTAGCTCGGTTAGCTCGCTTGACTCGACTCGAAAAAGCTCGATTCGACTCAGTTCGAAGCTGAGTTCGAGCCGAGTCGAGCTGATTTTTTGAGCTCGAAAATGAGTTCGAGCAGGCCCCAACTCGACTCGACTCGGATCGAATCCAGCTCGAATCGAACTCGGATCGAACCAGTTCGGTGACTCGGTTACTTTGCCATTGATGTTGCTCACCAACTGTTTGATAAAATGACTCAACGAAATGTGGCTGGTGGCAAGGAAGGTATGTACATGAAACAAATACCTTTTTCTCTTTGTTTTTCTTGGTTTTTATGTTGCTTAGAAGGTGTTTGATAAAATACCTGTAAAACCATTGCCTCTGTTTGTAAAACAGTGGGATTTTGAAGTTGCAGTTCAGGTGTTTGTGGAAATGCCTCAATGGTGAACTCGGCTCGAACTCGGCCCGAGTTGCTGACCGAACTGAGCCGAGCTGGCCAGTCAGGCTCGAGGACCGAGCAGAGCCAAGTTCGAGCTGAGGTCAGCCAGTGGCCGAGCCGAGTCGAGCTGAGGCCAGCTCGACTCGGTTCGACTCGATGTACACCCCTAGTCCTAAATTGGAAGAAATAAATACTTGTCGTCCTTGTATAGAAACATGAATGTTATGTAGACAAGATGAACTTGTTTACTCACCAGATTGTTAAGATTCTAGCATGCAGTCATTCATACATGAGCATTATAGTTTCCTATATGTTGAAATGAAAATAGTTTAACTAATCATATGTTCCAATTCCACTGCAAAAGTTAAACAGGTCACAGTCATATTCATCATGGAGGGGTGCGAAGGGTAGCTCAACTTATAGTTTCAAGGAGGAAGCCTGGAAGAGATACAACCGTCGAATGCAAGAGGAGTATGAGGAGGAAATGGAGAGAGTGGTAAGATTGGTTTCCTTTCCTGAGTTCATCTTCATTGCATTTGTCTATATCTGTTTGTTTTGTTGATTGCTGGATTGGATTGTCAGTTGCTGTATTGTCATAGTTAAACTGTTAGGAGAAACAAACATAATGTGACATTTTGTACCAGATTGGTGTTCTTATCTTGTCCAATTTATCAAAAAAGAAAAACAAAAAGAGAAGAAAGGGAAAAGCTTTTCTGGTAACCTCCTGAAAGTTTACAAAGAAAATTCTACCTAGTAGTAAGCACACAAGCACTGAACATCTTGACTTGCTTTCTTCAAAATAATTAAAACCCATTAACTTGACAAAACAGATGCTGTGTCTATTCAACTCCTTTACTTTGGTTGAATGTTTTTATATATCCCTTCAAACTATGTTTAGTATGGAATGACATTTATGTCTTTGTAGCAGATGATCCCCGAAATGAAATACTTGCTCTCATTTCTACAAGTAAGCATTGCATTTCCCATGCTGCTTAGTTGATCAATCCCTTATCTTCACTGCATGAAACTTCGATCGTTAGTTGTCTCAGGAGTGAACATGGTGGGTTATCTGTTGAGAAATGTATTCTGAATTTTCGAAGCTTCAATGATTGCAAAATGCATTTCTGACTTCACTAAGTTTTGTTGGTATACAGACAGACAAACAATCTATTTCAAGTGATGCAAATACCCTTTGATTATTAACAGCATTGTGGATACTGAAATATTACCAACAGTTTGCACATTTATTTATCAAACCATTGCCATCACCTAGTATGGGTCTTAGAAATTATTGGCTCCCATTTAAGAAGATATAATAGTATATAACTGCAAAAGTTGTACAAATACAATCATTGGCAGAACAAGTAATCTAGACTATAAGAAGATCTATGAAACAGGGACACTCCATTTTTTGTATCAGATAATCATGGAGGCAGCTATTTGGACAAAACCTTATTTATCATTTTCTTGTTTCATTGGTATCATCTTTATTTCATTTATGTAGTTTTAGCAGAACTCAATTTATCAGGATACATGCTCCTTTAAAATTATAACCAATAATCATAAAAAATCATATCCTTTGAAAAAAAAAAAGCTTGCGTCTTTTAGAGTATTGCATGACTGTTGTCGTTGGATTGTTGTGAATTTTGTGCTATGTCTAACACCATGTGTTCATGTCTTAGTTACATAAATGCAGCATATGCGTTGTTTTTACCATCAAGATATATACCATAAAATGGATCACTAAACTTGCTTGATGGATCTTTTTATTTTTTTGCAGTGGGTGGGGGAGTTGTTCTTGCAATTAGATGTGATCTTTTTCTATCTCACTTTGTACCCCCCTCTCCCATAGTGTTGCAGTTGGCTCTCTACCTAAGATCAATCTGCAAATGGAAGTGAAATATTGCTGGGAAGCTTTTCTTATAAATCTTTAATTTGTTGTTTTAACTCATATAACCTTTCTTCTCTTACCGAGGAGGTTGGTGGGCTATCCATCACGACCATTACTGAGGCGGCCTTGTCAGGAATGGAAGCTCGGGTAAAGGCTCAACCTCAATGTCACGAGCATATTCAGTCTCTCAAACTCTACAAGTATCAATTCCTCTTCAAGTTGCAGACAGTAGAGGTAGTGGAGCTTTAGTGTAGTGGTAACTGATCTAGGGGTAGCATAGTGGCAATTTTGCCATGGCCGGAGGAGTTGTTGGAAATAGGTAGGGTGAAGTGGATTAGGCTATTTGGCGTCTCCCTTTACACTTGGTTTCTAGAGATGATTGAGGAATTGGGTGAACGTTTTGGCCAAGTGTTGGAGATGATCTTTTTGTCGATAAGAAGATGCAAGGTGAGTTTCGCCAGGGTCAGGTTCCATATTCATGTCATGCCTCTCGAAAAGCAAGAGCTTGATAGTAGAGGAAAAATCTGTCCACATCTCGATAGTTGTAGAATAGGAATGGGATTTTGGCCCCTAGCGATAGAGATCGATTGCACTCACATGACAGCTAGGTTCGATGTTTGGGATCTAAAAGCCCTTATGCAAGCAGTGGTGATGCCCATGTGTTGCCCTATACAGAGGTTGATGATGATGAGGTAGGACGGTGGATGAAAATGGTCATATCGAATCGACCTGGAAACTCAATGCAAAGGCTCCCTTTGCTAACTCAACTTCAGTGGCAACCAAGGACAAAGCATTAGCCAAAATAGTTCCATGGCAGTACTGGCTTGAGTGTCCCTGAGGTCAATTGAGGCGGTGGAGATGGGCCTTAGATCCTACCCAGAGGAAGTCGGGATTTCAAACAAAGTCGGGTTGCAAGGGGCAACATCAAGGCAGGGCTGGAGAAGGTGATATAGAAGGCCTCGTTCAAGACAACAAAAGGTGGGGTAGAGGGTGAAGGTGGAAAGCCAGAATCTGCATCAACACAGAGACCACACAAATAAAATCTATGTCATGGGATAAGATATTCAGAGGGGCTAGTGATTTTATCTAGCTCAAGGTGATAGATGCTATCTTCTGGGCTCCTCCAGAGGGGGTGGCTAGTTTGTCAACCTCCTCGCCCCACATGTTGTCGAGGTCAAACAAGGTTGAGACAGTTGTTAGGGAAGTTAATATGGAGCAAAACTTGGAAAAGATTCTTGTGAAGTTGGATAATAGGGAGATGTAGGCGAAAATGGGCCTACAGGCAGGAATCAAAAGAGAACGAGTAGGGAATCTTAGAGGCTATCAACATTGATTAACTATGATGGGAACCAAAGCAATAAGTGAGAGGGGCACAAGCACGAGCAACTAGGGAAGGTAGGGACCAAATGGTGGTGTATCATGAAGATGCTCAGTTGGAATACCAAAGGGATGAGGTCTGGGGTCCCTTGGAAAAAGGCGTGTTGTTCGGAGGGTGGGCAGGAAGGAGACAATAGACATCTTAATGATTCAAGAATCTAAATTAGAGTTAGTAAACTCTTCAGTGGTAGCTCAATTGTGGGGTAGCAAGGTCTTCATCTGGGGCTTCAAACTGATTGTAGGGTCAATCGTGGTCTGGTGGCTGCTTGGAAAGGAGAAAGGTTTTCTGTGATGGATGTGTGGGGTGGAGCCTTTTCGCTATTGATTCAATTGAATGATAGCGAGAGTGGAGTAGTATGGGTTATGTCGGACATTTACAGGCCTTGAGACATGGGGAGAAGGTACCTCCTATGGGCAGTACATAGAAGCATTAGGGTGAGATGGAGCAGCCCAAGGTGTATGGGAGTTGACTTTTACATCCTAAAGTTTGTGTATGAGAAGGTTTGGTGCTCACTTATGTTGAAAAGCACGATGTTTATTGAGTTTGTTGGGAAATGTGAGCTCGTTCACCTTTCATTTGGTGGATCGTTAACTTGGTCGAGTCACCAAGACCAACTAATCCTTCACAGGGGATAGGTTCCTGGTGAATAAGACATGGAGGGAGAAATTCCCTCTCGCCAAGCAAATCATCCTTCCAAAGTTTGTTTAAGATCAAAATCCTATTCTCCTTTTGAATGAGTTGCAGTGCTACGATCCCTACTCGTTTAGGTTCGAGATTAAATGGCTCCAGTGCAGTGGCTTCTTCGAGCTGGTAAAGGCGTGATGGTTTGAAATAAGGGCGGAAGATTGGGCTAGCTATAGATTCTTTAAGAACATGTAGACCATTAAAGCCAGGCTAAAGATTTGGCCTAAGGATGTGAAGATTGCCAAATTCACAAAAATGGAGGACATTTTATCTAGAATGGAGGAAATAGACAAAAAAGATAAATTGGTTGGCTTGGCTGAATCCAATGTTGTCAAAAGCGATCGTATAATCGATTATGTGATCACGTAATCGCATAATGCCATCTATATGGCATATGTGATGGTCGCATATGCCATATAGATAGTATGCGATCGCATATCACATAAAGCGATCGCATATGTGATTATGCAATCACATAATGTCATATGCGATCACAGACTTTCCATTTTTCTTGATTTTTTTTATTTAAAAAAAAAAATCCAAAAAAAAAAGGTTGTGCGATCACATATACGATCGCGTAGGATTGCTTATGCCATTTGACAACATTGCTTACATTTATAAATTATATGAATAGACTTTGAATATACTTGCATCAATTCAGTTAGACAACGCATAGATTAGGACCCCGTACAAAGAAAACCTATTATGTGCACTTGTTTTTTGTAATGTTTTGATTTATAAGCGTGCATTGATGTCCGTTTTAACAATCACTGAAGTTTCATTAAAAAATTCGACCAATTTCCCAATGTTTCCGACAACAGCGATACAATACACGATACAACCGATATATCCCATGCGATAACCAATACATATCCGTATCCCAAGGGTGCGATATGTAACACGACACTAATATTTCGAACACTGAATCCAACCACCTTCTCTTTGGCCACTCCTAATTCTTTGATGATGATGCCAAAAAATCTGTAACACAGATTCTGGTTTGGGAAAAGCAGAAGTTGATTTAAATTTTATTGACTAAAATAGAAGACATTACAATGATTTGCAACTCTTTATTTCATGGGTTCTAATGACTTGAATATGAGGAAAACTTACCTCAACAGGATCGCTTCATTGATGTCAAGCTTACACATTGGACTCCTCCTTAATGCTAGGACTTGCATAAACGAAGAAAACAACAAGAATAGCAATTTGTTGTTGTTGCAAGTTGTGTTGAGTATAGTCATCATGAGTTGTTGTGGGCTTTGAGCTTGGATTTTGGTAGAGTTTTCGATGTTGCCATGATTCTTATGCTTTCTAAGGTTTTTCAACCCCATTTATAGTTTTGGGAGCTGGTTTGAGTGGATAAGGATCACTCCCACATGTTTCCCCCATTTTAGGGGGCAACTATAACCGTTTATCATGGAGATTGCATGTTGATCACAACACATTGTCTAGTGACACTACTTGCATGGCCCCCAGAAAAAAAACAGTCATAAGTTTCTTGATTGATGTCCAAATGGCATGATCTTAAGCTTGTTAAGAAAGCTAATTCAATAAGCTTTCAAATCAGACAAATTTCATGTCATTTTGACATCATTTGATAACTTAGAAGTAGGTCTTGTAAGTTGACTACAGCACAAGAGTTTGCTCTTATCACTTGACAATTCTGCCTGTGACAGCCTGACAGGTGTCCATAAAATTGTCATTAACTCCTTCAAACGGTATTGGAATTATGTGATATTGAATTTGTTAAAAAGCTAATTTAATAAGCTTTCAAATAAAACCAATTTCACATCATTATGACATCATTTGGTAACTCAAAAGTGGATGATAATTTGTCTGTCGTGCGACAATTTGCTGTTGTCTCGTCAATGTATGGGGTCCACAAAATCAGTCATAATTCACTCAAACGGTATCAAAATTACATGATCTTTGGCTTATTGAAAAGCTAATTCCATAAGCTTTCAAATGTGACTGAGTTTATATTGTTTGGTATTCTAAAAGTAGACCTCAAGTTGTCTATCGCACAACAATTCCAGACAGGCAGTTGGACCATTGAGTTCCTCCTCCTCACATTTGCCATGTTGTGGAAAGAAGTCATGTCACAATCGCCGGCTTTTAACTGTCAGGCTCTTGACCTTTGCCTCCAAGCAATCTCCTACTTCAAGAGGAACTTCCACTCCCTCCTGCAATAAGACCTTTCTTTCTGATTTCTGATTCAACCAATGTTGTCAAATCGCATATGTGGTCATGTGCGATCTCATATGCCTGTGCGCATATGTGATCGACCGCATTTTTTTTCTTCGAAAAATTTATAAAAATCTGAAAAAAATAGGAAAAAAAAAAGAGAAGAAAAAATGTAAAAAATATAAGAAATTAGGGTGAACTTTCCTAAGTTAATAGATAGTTAATTTTACATATTTAAAATACATTTGATTGAAATAAAATCAATTAAACAATGAATTAGACCTCAAGTCATCAATATTCAACAAATAGTTAACATTTAACAAATAACACTTAACTAGTAAGAAGTAAAGAGTTTCCAACCCTATTTACAAGCTTGGTAGGTAGTTGGTATGGATAAGGATCACATCTATGTGTTTTCCCCCATCTTAGGCACGGTGATAACTGTTTCTTGTGGAGACTGACTACATGTTGCACACGACACATTGTGCCTAGCAACATTTCCTATATGGTTCTCAGAAAACATTTCTGACTTTCTTGATCAGTGTCCAAATTTCATGATCTTAGGCTTGTTAAATGTTGCTTTCAAATCGAACAAATTTCACGCCATTTTAACCGCATTTGATACCTCAAAAGTAAGTTGTAAGTTGAGTGCTGTGAGACATTCTGCTCTTGTCATGCAACAGTTCTATCCTGTGACAGGAGTCCACAAAATGGTCGTAACTCCTTTAATCAGTATCAGAATTGTATGATCTTAGATTCTTAGAAAGCTAATTTAATAAGCTTTCAAATGAAACCAATTTCACACCATTATGACATCATTTTAGTGTCTCAAAAGTTGGTGAAAATTTATCCATTGTTAGACAGTTTACTGGTGTCCTGTCAATATGGGGTCTACAAAATCGCCCGTAACTCACTCATATAGTGTTGGAATTTTATGATCTTGAGCTTATTTGAAAGCTAACTCAAGAAGCTTTCCATTAAGACTAAATACACATTTGTTTGATCCTCCAAAAGTAGGCCTTAAGCTATTTATCGCACAACATTGTTGAACAGACGGTTGGGCAATTGAGCCTACTAGGCCGCTGAGGGGCCCGTTGGGGCTGAAATTGAGTCCCAAGGTATGTGGGGTTGCTTGACAAATTTTAAGGACCTCCTTCGCTGAATTCAGTAGATTTGTGGGAGCCAGATGTCTTTGGAGGCATGATTTGCTAGCTACTTTAACCCCTTGTCACTTCGAATTGTCAAATTGACCGTCAAAAGAACATAGTTTGGTGTAGCGATGCATTTTGTTTTCTTGTTGTAATGCATTGGGAGCTGATTTGATGTGGATGTTGTAGATGATCCAGATAAGGATTTTGAGAAATTTTAGTTCTCAACAGCCATTTTCATTTGAATATGTTTAGATTGGCATATTTCAGTTTACTGACCGACTCCTCTTGCCATTGGGAAGTTCCCACTATGAAGTACGAGGGAGAATAATAGACCATATTTTAAATCTCACTGCATGCTTGTTATGCTGCAAATACCAACATAGTAATCCTTGTCATAAGCAATTTGATGGCCAATTTGTGAATATTTGATAGTATCTCCTGATGTTAAATAGTTGGTAATTCCTTTGTTTTTAAGTTGTACCACATTTTTTAACTTAATAATATGATTCGATTTAATAATAATAACAATAAGACGATTGTTTCACTCCTTTTTCTGATAAATTAACAAAGAGGAGAGATTGTTATTCATAAGCTTTTAATAAAGGTCTTTTCAATGTAAATTTATCAGGCTGATTGAAAATTTTAAAGCCTTCTCTATGCTTTTCGAACTAGAACTCTGCAGATTGAGTGAATCATCATCCAATCAAAACTCAAAAATCGCATCAGTTTAAGCTTTTAGCCTCGTATTTCAATAGCTTGCTTTAATTATAGCAATTTCTATCTTGAGTTGCAAAATATTGGCACTGACTATTCAGTTCATGCTTATTGATGATGATCACCTTTCTTGGATACTTCTGTGAGGTTATATATGGTCCATCCCCCCATTCTATTGTGCTATGGTATGCTTACTTCCTCTCTTTGTAGGAGCGTATAAGGCGCATGCAGAGTGTATTCAACAGAGAGAGAAATAAATATAAGAGGAGCTATGAGAGTTGGAGGGAAAATGATCCTGGTGCCTACCACCAGCATTCCCAAAGAGATGATTGGTATTGGAAAGCTGATACATCCTACAAAGATCAGAGAGCTAATTTTAGACAAACTCCTAGAGACACTGGAAATTATTCGATGTCACATCACTACTCTGTTTTGGGGCTTGACAGGTACTCTTGGGCACCATTTATCTGTTATTGTTCTTTTCTTATTCTATAATTACTGGCTGGACGGAACTCATCAATACAGCTCTTGTCAATCTTCTTACTGTTTGTCCTTGGAATGACTTCTCCAATTACTTTATTGGTTCTAGCACATAGGACAAGGGTATGGTTTGTGTTCACCATCATTTTGCATATAGTGGTGACTCATCCACCTACATGTTCACACATTTACATCAATCAAAACCATCCAAATTGTGGGGCCCATTAGGGATGGCGCATAGGCTGAAAACGACACTGTTGGTGCATAACTGGTGGTCATCAAATGGATGGTTGGAAAGTAGATTAATCAGGGGTGGCAAAAGCAAATGGTTAATGGTAGTCCACTCGGTGTCACTTTTTTTTTTGTCCCCCTGTTCCACCACAATGGGGACCATGATCTGGATTGCTTTACATGTATGCCATGTGTACAGTGGATGAGCTCTACCGGTATTTAGAAAATTTTGGTGTATGCTGACCATTGTCTAGCCCCTCACTATTGTAGATGAGATACGAGGTGCACCTATGACATGTTATATGACAAGGTCAGATTTAATACAAGATCAGAAGAGCTTTTCTTGATCACAATATGTTGGTATACCTTATTCCCAGCAAGATTTGTACTTGGTTTGATTTGTTATTTCTTTCCTCTTTTCTATAGGTCGAGATCAAAGCCATATTCAGAGGCTGAGATTAAGGTATCGCCTTTCTTATCCCCATCTCTATTTGACGGCTATATTCTCTATAATTCCTATTGGTTAGTTTTTGCTCTTCCACAATGACATAAAGGAGATCTGTCCAATGACTATCCTTAAAGCCCTGTTGATAGCTTGCTCATTGATATTAATGTCAATTAGATTCTGTAGATGACTGATAAAAGCAGTTAATTTGCACTCTTTTTAAAAAAAAACACACACACACACACACACCCACACTTACCACGTGAGTACTCGAACCCATGACCTCATGTTGAAACCCACAGGGTCTACCACTGAGCCGTGAGTAGGGACCCAATTTGCAGTCTAGTTGGTTTCCCATGCTTTTGTAGTATGTATTGGTAATTTGGTATTGACTACTCTTACATTGACTTGTTAGGCTTCTTTGGCACTTCATAAACCGTCTACAGTACCTTGTTTTTCTATAAAAAGTAGGAGATGAAAAGGTTGTCTTGGGTAGGTGCAGGTCTGATAATAAAGAGTGACAAAGTTACAACAGTTTTTTAGCACCAGTATTGTCCAAATCGTACACCCAAATATCAAATCTTAAAGAATTGTACGAATCGTATAGATTCATACGAATTATCGTATTGAATCGTATTGATCATACTGTTGTCATAGAATTGTGTTAATGGGCCCAAAAATTACATAAAAAAATAAAATTATTTCTATTCTTTTTTCTTCTTCTTTCTTTTTATCCCTTTGCTTATAAAACATGAAAAAGGCCCTCTCCTAAGCTTATTCATTTTTTCTTCTTTCTTTTTAGTTTTTACCCATCTTTTCTTTTTCTTTTTTTAACCCCTATTACCATTTTACTCATGATATGTATACTGTATATATGTTCTCATTTATAATATCATGATATGTGAATGTGATTACTTTTCATGGTGCATATTGATCGGAAATGGATAGTTGATGAGTTTTAATTTTTTTTTCCGCCCTGATTTATTTGTATTTTTTCAGATGTTTTCAATTTATTTTTAAGAAAAAAATCCTTATGATTTACGATACGATTTGCGATTCAATATGATTTGACCCCTATTACGATATGCCATACAACAACGATTTTGACAACATTGCCGAGCACCAAAATAAGTTGTTTCCCAGCAATAAGTTGTCTTCGCATCCTTTATTATTATTATTATATATCGGTACTGAGTACTCTCACATTGACTTGTCCCCCCCCCCCCTCTATAGAAGTCAGAAGTGACAATGTTTCTTTGATGAGTGTTGATTTGTTAACAATGATTGACACAATTACAAGAACAACACAGCTTGCTTGATACACAAAGGTAGTCTAGATACCCATTTAGAAAGAATCTCAGCTATCCACAAGAGTTTGTGCTAAATATGACTCAAATGGCACCTTTAGGGTGTTTGGCATTCCAGGTATCTTGAAAATAGATATGGAGAAAGCCCTTAGTTGCACCATCCTTCTAATCAGGTGTGGCTCCCACTTCAGATCATGCTTTGGAGTCACACTCTCACTCTGCTTCTTAGCCATTTATATTTGCTAATGTTTGAAACAGACGCTTCCCTGCTTCTGCACTTAAATCTAATGTTGTTTTGATTCACACTTCATGCAACTATAAGAAGGCATACAACCATGTAGATTGGAATTTTCTTATTTATTCTCTAAATAGATGGGATTTGGTTGATTGGCTTGATAAAAGGACTGTATATCTTTGTCTTATTTCTCAATCCTGGTGAATGGTTTGCTGTCTGGATACTTCAAGAGCTCGAGAGGATTAAGGCAAAGAGATCCTCTCTCCTCCTCCTTCTCGGTGTTGTCAAAAAAGCTTAAGTTACTTTTTGGCTGTGCATCTGATCCCAAAGGTTTAGTGTTTGGATATCTGGAAACTGAAATCTTCTATCTTCAATTTGTGGATGATACCCTTATTAGGCGACACTTCCCTTGAAACAAGTGAAAATAACTTTCATTAGAAAACAACTCCTGCCTGGGCAGCTCACCCGCTTTCCACTCTTGAAGTCATTCCGGCTGAAAGGCGTCTGGGGTCTGGCGTTTGTTCATAAAAACCTTGAGGGTATTTGCATACATGGGCCTCTAGTCTAGCTTGCAGATTTTCATCAACTATTTTACATTGCTTTGAAGCTTTCTCAGGGTGAATATGAGTAAAAGCACCACAACATCTAGCAATGGCAATGCTCAATTACTGGTGGATTGGGTGAGGTGTAAAACTCATGCTTCCTTCAAATTAACTCGAGCTTCCTCTTGGTGGCAATCTGATGGTGAATTCATTTTGGGATCCAATGTTGTAGAGGATGGAAAAGAAGCTAGCCCTGTAGTAGAGAAGGTATTCCTCATCAGTGTTCAAAATATCGGTATCGCACAATGTATCGCACCCTTGGGATACAGATACGTATCGGTTATCGCACGGGATATATCGTTTGTATCGCATAGTTTATCGCACTTTTTGGAAAACATGGGGAAACATTGGAAAAATGGTTGAATTTTTTAATGAAACTTTGGGGATTGTTAAAAAGGCCCTTAATACACACTTTTAAATCATAACATCTTAAAAAAAAGATGCACATAATAAATTTCCTTTGTATAGGGTCCTAAGTTATGCGATGTTTAACTGAACTAATGCAACTATATTTAAATTGAATGCATGATATTTATAAATATACATAGTCATGTATGAAAACACAACCAATTCATTGAAAAACAAAATAAGAACTGAAGAAGTAAAATCTGATAAATATACATTTCTTTGATGAGGACTAGTTGTGGTCTAGACCCATATAGAGTTGCGTGGTGGCTCATAATCATCATCTCCATCTCGACGTGGCTGGGCATAGTACCGCTGCTCCACTAATCCACAATATTGTACCCAGGTCATAGAAGAGTGGTACCAGTTAAGATACTCCCTGACATAACGCTGGTACTCATCCTCTCCGAACTGAAATAATACGCCCATTCGTGGGTACTGCGTAATCGTCACAGTCTGTAACTGATATGGATCTGGAAAGGGCAGATATGAAGCTCCTTGGTATCCATATTGTTGGCCATATCCATACTGCTGCTCATATCCTTGCCCATATGCAGAAGTGAACTCTTGACTAGGGTTGAAAAATGATGTGCCGTAACTGCTGGAGTCACTCGTCGCATATCCACTAGGTCCATATCCATGCCCATGCTGTGGCACAGAACTCGAGCTACTCTCTAGTGTTTGTGATCCAGATTCATGTTGTGGCCTGTAGCTTGAGCTCCCCTCCCTCATCCGTGATCCAAATCTGGAGCCACCTCGCCTGCCACGAACGCTTGTGTCCCTCATGCATTTTGCCAGCAGCTCTTCCTCAAAATCAGAAAGTTTATGAGTCTTCTTTTTCTGCAGTAGCTTTTGACGCGTGTATGTCTTATTGTAAACAAGACGAGGTCGTGGTTCTCCTGGACGAGAACCATGGTCAGCGTCCTGCGTGGAATGATCGAAATTCTCCTCCCCGGTAAAAGGGCTAAGAGGCCTCTTATCCTGACTCCCACCCGCGTCACCACCACCACCATCATCATCATCATCATCATCATCATCATCCTTACTGTCATCAGAGTCATCGTCACCCTTATCGCCGCCATCATCATCACCGGACTCATTTCCCGCATCACTCTTTGACTGAGTCTCGGTGTCAGACAATGTTTCCCCACCACGTGTCCCTCGTGATAGTGAATGCCGCGGGCTACCCTCCGGACTCCTCGTTAATGGGTCGAATGCCTTATCAGGAGACCTCTGTTGCTCCACATGTTTGTCAACATCAATCCCTTGTGTCTCTGCTTCTGCCGCAATATGTGGCTCTGGACGCCCATCCGAGGTATCTAAGTCATCCGACCTAACCCACTGGTAAACTATGTCATCCTCCGCATCCTCAGCATATGCATGCTGTCCGACCGTCATCAGGTCTAGTGGGTCTTCCTGTGCTTTTCTTCTTCCTTCCGAGCGGAGCAACCTCTCTCGTAACTTCATATTGTAGTGACAATACACTAGCTTCTGAAGCCTCTCATACCCTATTCTGTTACGTTTATTTGTATGTATGAGGGAGAATGTACTCCAATTCCTTTCACAGGGTGACGAGGACACCGTCTGTGCAAGTACACGGACAGCCAATCGTTGTAAAACCTCACAGTCAGTCCCATACATGGACCACCATTCGCCTGCGTATCATAAGATTCTTTCATTATCCTAAAATTTTCAAAATAATATAAATGTTAAGTTTACTACAGTGACTCACATGGCATCATGGCATTCCTTGACTTCACCGCAGGGTGACACCCAAACATCCCAACTGCGTCGCGGAATTTAACAATCTGTTGATAGCGTATAACAACTAGAATAAGTATTTAATAATCGAGATGAAGATAATGATAATGTAAGTGCGGAACATATTTACCTCACTACCAAAGGTATCTTTCCCCGGACAATCGGGGAATAAGTGATCGTACACCTCATGCACAGCCCTCTTTAATGAATTATCTTCGAAGAGGTTCCGGCTGTAGTGGTATTTGGGATTTAGGAAATATGCTGAAAACCAACATATACACATTAGTACAACCCTCGCTTATTATTGCATATGGAAAAAAATAAATCCATTTAGGTACTTACCAGCCTGATGTAGTGGGTGAGAAAGCGTCCTTTCCCAACGGTCGTCTATTATTGCATGCACCCACTTATATGCATTGGGAGCTTTAATCATAATGGCATCTTTCATTAGTTGTATAGACGGATACAACGACCCCATCGACGGATTTGTCTCATTGTCCACCATCCTCAACACCACATAAATGGGCTCTAGAATACCCACAACACCACGCACTTTATCCCAAAATGTCTTTCCCAGCACCAGCTCTCAATTCTATAGGTTACTTTCGTCAACCTCCTTTTCCATTCTACGTAATCATGAGAGGCGAAAAGCTCTCGTAACCCTTGTTTGTGTTTGAGAAGGCTACTTAAGGCGATATAATTTGTGGCGAATCGCGTCGCTCCGGGGCGCACTATATCCCCACCACACCTCTCGCGCATTGCGGCTAATAACCAGCCGTGGTTGTATACAAAGTTTGTGATGAGTCGTGCATCAGTAATTACAGTCTTCACCGACGGCCTATCCCCGATCCCCTCCAGCATGAGATCGATGCAATGGGCTGCGCAGGGGGTCCAATACATATGATACTTGCTCTGAATATCTTTCCCCGCCTTAACAAATGCACTCCCATTATCCGTAACAAACTGCACAATATTTTTCCTCCCAACATCTTGCATGATGTTGTGCATTAGTTTGTAAATGTAGTTATGATCTTTGATCTTACTACTCGCATCTATACTCTTTAGGAACACCGCCCGTCCCCTGGAATAAACCATAAAATTTATAATCGACATCTTCGTCGGTCCGGTCCAACCATCACACATGACGTTACAGCCGTACATCTCCCATGACTGCCGATACGAATCAACGTATGTCTTCATTTCTGCATGTTCATCATCCAAGTATTTTCCCATGATCTGTGCGGGTGTAGGCGGCTGCACACCCTCTCCCCCACGCTGCACTTCACTTATCATATGTTTGAAGTGCGGGCTTGCCGCGGCATTTGCGGGGATTTGACCGTATATAAAAAATTTTGCTATAAATTTTTCAACTTTTTTCCTCACATCCCCTCCACTAAACATCTCCTTTATTTTCTTTTGTGTCCCTCCCGCCTCTTTGTACATCCTCGGATCCGAAGGTAGATCCGGCACCCGCATGCTGCTACTCCTGCCCATGCCCCATATTCCTCCTCGCCTACTTCCCTCCCCTGATCCACCCCTAGCACTCTCCCCTGCTCCACTCCCCCCACCACGCTCATGGATAGACCCCTCAAATCGAGGCCTACTTGTATTCCACCTCCTATCTTGATCCCTCTCCCATCGATCCCGTATGGACTCTTGCATTGCGCGGCTGTATTCGGGATCATCATCATCATCTTCGAGATCCACTACATCATCCTCACCTGCATATGGTGGTCGCCCCAACTCCTCCCTAATCTCCCTCTCCCGTGCATGTCGTTCATCTTTTGTCTTCACATTTTTTTTCAATATGCTCCTCATCTGTTCTCGCACATCTTGTGGACACTTTGGGCAATCCACAACATTGCGATACCCTCCCGCTAAATGCTCCTTTAAGCGGGTTACTCCACCACTCCTCGATACATGGCCGCATAAATTACAAATACTCCCGAATCGATTATCGGGAATGGGCTGACCGTACCTCCACCCTATATCAGGTTGCCTACCTCCTCTTCCTCCTGACATATTTTCTCTGTAAAATAATATTATATAAGTCTTTATCCAAAAAATGAAGCTTACTAAAAAATCATGTGGACCACACGAAGGCAAACAATGTGAATTGAATGTCTACCATGAAACCCTTATTATTGTGAAAAACATTGAACAAAGAGGGGATAGAGAGAGAGAGAGAGAGAGAGAGAGAGAGAGAGAGAGAGAGAGAGAGAGCAAAATGTGATAGAGGTAGAGTTCTCTACAACACTCAAGTCAATGTGGGCCACCATATTTTAAGTGTAAAACTCACTCCATTCATCATATTTTATATTCACTATCAGGTCTTGAGGTAAAAAATCAGTTACATTTACCACTCAAATGCACCATATCATATGGAATAGTGTGAATGGAATGTCAACCATAAGTTCATGTGTGGGCCACCGTGACTTTATTTAAAATGTCTTTTCATATGGAGAAGGGTTAGAAATTATCCTCCACTGAGTCGAGATTACTCCGGTACATTTTTCTAAGTGATGTTTTATCATTTTGGGCCAACTGATCTTACACGAAGGCCAATTAAATTGTTTAACGGTGTTTCGCTGCCATCTGTGGTGTGGTCCAGCCGATATTTGGATATGATTCATTTGTTGGATAATGCTCTAATATGATCTCCAAAAATAGATGAACAGTGTACATATAATAAATACATCACTTTGGGCCCACGTAACTTTGATCTCCTTTGAACCGTCCGTGCAACTGGAGCTCAAGGAGCATGGAAACGGATTGGCTACTCCCCCTGACACCAGCCCCGGGGCTGGTGGTCGGTGATCTGTGGGCCCCACAATGATGTACGTGTTTCATCCATTCCGTTCACACATTTTTACAGATCATTTTATGGCTTGGTCCCAAAAATGAGAGGTATATAAATCTCAGGTGGACCACACCACATGAAAGCAATAGTGGTTGGATATCTATCATTAAAATCCTCCTAAGGCCCACTGTACTGTTTATTTTCCATCTAATTTAAGGGGTTGAGCCAAAAATTGAATCATATCTAAAGATCAAGTGTACCATACCACAGGAAACAACAGGGATAATGATATCCACCGTTGAAACATTTCTAAGGGCCCACGTGATATGACACCCACCGTTGAAACATTTCTAAGGGCCCACGTGATATGACACCAACCGTTGAAACATTTCTAAGGGCCCACGTGATATGACACCCACCGTTGAAACATTTCTAAGGGCCCACATGATATGACACCCACCGTTGAAACATTTCTAAGGGCCCACGTGATGTTTTTTTAAACCATAAAACCTATTCATCAGGTCACGTAGACGTGGATGAACTTAAAACACAAATATCAGCTTGATCCGAAACTTCTCTGGCCCCAAAGAAGCTTTTAATGGTGGACGTTCAATCCCCACTTTGTGGTCCACTCAAGCCCTGAACCTGCCTCATTTTTTGGTTCACGTATTAAAATTTTCTGAAAAAATCGTTGGACGGCAGGATGAAACAGTTACATCACGGTGGGCTCCACAGAGCCCTGCCCGGACGGATTACGTCCAGGCGGGGGTAGGACGCAATCCACGTCCAGGCGGGGGTAGGACGCAATCCACGTCCAGGTGGTCGGTGCTATGTGGGTCACACCATAATGTATGTGTTTCATCCATGCCATCCATCTGTTTTTACAGATCATTTTACGGTATAAGTCCAAAAATGAGATATATCCAAATCTTAAGTGGACCACATTGCAGGAAACAGTGTTAAATGAGGGTAGACCATGAAAAACATTTTGGGGGTCATAAAAGTTTTGGATCAAGCTGATATTTGTTTTTTCTCTTCATCTGGGCCTGTATGACCTAATCAACCTATTGGATGTCAAATAAACAGTATAGTGGGCCATAGGAGGATTTAAATGGCAACACCATTCACTATTGTTTTCATGTGGTGTGGTCCACCTGAGATTTATATCCCTCTCATTTTTGAGTTCATTGTAATAAAATAATATTTAAAAATGGATGAACGGAATGGATGAAACACATACATCATGGTGGGGCCCACAGAACTTGGTGCGTCACTTCCGCAGAATGGCTACGCAACCCGTCAGTTGGGGAGACGTATTGGCTACTCCCCCTGACACCGGCCTCATGGCTCATGGTTGGTGCTTTGTGGCCCCACCATCATGTTTTTGTTTCATCCATTCCGTTCATTCATTTTTACGAATCATTTTATGAATTGATAAAATAAATCATACGAATTTAAATCGAAAGTGGACCACACCAAAGGAAAACAATAATGATTGGATATTAAACATTAAAATCCTCCTAAGGCCCACTGTACTGTTTATTTGACATCCAATCTGTTGGTTGGGTCCTAAAGACCCAGATGAAGGGAAAAAATAAATATCAGGTTGTTCCAAAGCTTTTATGGCTCCCACAATGTTTTAATGGTCAACGTTCATTCAACACTGTTTCCTGTAATGTGGTCCACTTGAGTTGTGGATACGGTTCAATTTAGGGCTCAAAGCCTAAAATTATCAGTAAAAACGGATGGACGGCGTAGATAAATCACGTGTAATCACGGTGGGCCCAAAAGAGTTTACTCACTAAGATAAAAGCGTACTGATTACGCAACGTGATTTATCAACCCAACGTGAACCCGTCAGTGACGGGTGCACGGTACATCACTAAGTTACGTGGGTCACACCATGATGTATTTTTTCTATCTACACCGTCTATACATTTGAAGAGATAATTTTATAGCATGAGCCAAAAAATGGTTCAGATCCAGAGCTCAAGTGGACCACACCACCTGAAACCGTTTGAATTGAACTCTACCGTTGAAAAGTTCTTGGGGCCCTCAGAAGTTTTAGATCAAGATGATATTTATTTTTTCCAGTCATCCATGTCTTTGTGATATTATGAACAGTTTCGATGACAAATAAACATCATTGGGGGCCGTATAAAGATTTCAACGGTGGAAATCAATACTTCCACTGTTTCCTTTGGTATGGTCTACTCGAGATTTTGATATACTTTATTTTTGGGCTCCACCCCTGAAATGATCTGAAAAAACGGATGGACGGCGTGGATGAACTTGATATCCTAACCAATGGGCCCTACTGAGTTTACTCTGTACGATAAGAGCGTACGTGACTCAGTACGCAACCCAATTTCTCCACCCGCCCTCTTTTCATCTTCCCTCTTCCATTCACGCAGTCCGACCCAACTCCTCCACTCAAATCTCGTTCCGGAAGCAACGGTGAGTCGATCCGGCCTGATTCCTTGCCGGAATCTTCGAGAAAAAGGGAAGAAAATCGCACTTACCTGTTGAATGGCCCACCTCCGATCACCGCTACAGCCAGGTACCCTCCGATTCCTTTCTCTTTTTTTTTCTAATTCAATTTTTTTTTTGATTCTCCATTGCTCGGATCCGATTTTTATGGTGCATGTGGGTGGTTAGCTACAGTGGGACCCGTGAGTCCCCTGCAATCCACCCGTGACTGTCCGTGCGTTGATGTCCGACAATAATGGAGAGGAAAGAAAGCGATATCGTCGACATATCGTGCGATATCGCCGATAATATCGGCCGATATCTAGATTTGGGGTTTTTGGTATCTTCCCGACGTTATCGCGAGTATGTCGTCTCGCAGTGGTGCGATACTGATAATATCGGCCGATAGTATCGATATTTGAAACACTGTTCCTCATCAAGAGGTAGAACCAACCTTATTAAATGAATTCTCAAATCTTGTGGTTTACTTTTTGTCTCTTTCCAAGATGTTGGCAGGAATGACTAAGAAATTGGAAATTATTTGAAGGAATTTCTTGTAGGAGAGGAAGGGACAGGGTGTAAAAAATTTCAGTCATTGGAACCTCGAGTTACGATTGATAATGCTCAAGAAATAGGTGGAGAGCTCCAAATTGGTGAAGTACAAGATCGCAGAGAAGTGGTTTTTTCGACGATTGGTGTTGACCAAGAGGTGTGACACCATGATTGTTTCAGTTCGTCAGCACGAGTTACCCAGAATCAGCCATGGTTTGAGAAGGTGGTTGCAGAAGTCGCAGAAAGCTTGAAAGGTATGATGGTTGTGCAAGAGGCAGTCCTGTTAGTTGGGATAGTCAATTTACTTAATTGGAACAAAGGGCAATGATTTCAGTTTCTTCTCAGGAAGTAGATATGGATGCAGGAGTTTCAATGGCTATTGATAAGCAATTGGTTGATGAGAGTCAGAATAAGGGCGCACGATCCAATCTAGGTTCAGATTCTGCATCAGGTTTGGATGTTGAGGGTGGGTCAGATGATGGAAGGTCGGAATCAGAGCATCTTTATCAGATAGAGTTACATTTAAATTCGAGGAATCTTTGTTCTGACTTGATGGTGGTGAATGAGGAAATTCCGTTGGTTATCTGGAAACATGATGTACCAGTAGGCCATGAGGTGGAAGTTCAGCATCATTCGAGGTTATTTATATCTATATCTTCTAATCCGGTTCAAGAAAAGATTTGGAGAGTTACAATGGCACAGGGGATGAAGCATATAAATGAAGTTACTTTCCAGATAGCTCGACTAGTGGGAGTTTCTTCTGGGGATAGACCAGAAGATTATGTTGAACTGTTCGAATTCGTGGAGGAAGACGCTAATTAGTCAGTTGTGAGTATTCAGAATTTTGGTAAAAAATGAGGTCGTGGGCAGTCAGGTAGGGAGGTGGCAATTGCAAATTTAGTGTCTCATTCCTCTCCAAGAATAGCAGCAAGGGATAAACAGTCAGTGCTGTTTCCAAATGAAGATAATTGGAATGTTAGATGATTGGGTTGTCGGTAAAAGAGGGGACAAATAAGAGATTTATGTAAAAGGTTTAAGGCTCAATTGGTTACCTTTCAGGAAACAAAATGCAGGCAATTGATCAGCGGTTTGTGAATTCTTTCTGGGAAGGAAGATCTAAAGAATGGGTGGTACTTAAGGCAAAGGCCTGGCAAGGGGAATTTTAGTTCTGGGTTACAAATGTATGGGTGAAAGAGGATAGTTGGAATTGGCATTCACTCTATTTCAGTGGTAATGCGTGATTTATCTTCAGGTTATCATCGGGTCTTTACATCCGTCTATGGTCTGATAAATCCAACGTGTAGGACATTATTTTGGGAAGAGTTGGAGGAATGTCGCAATAAATGGTGTTCGTCGTGGTGTGTAGGAGGGGATTTTAATGTCGTCCGGTTCTCATTCGAAAAATCTAATGGGGGTCGGAATACTCGTAGTATGAAAAACTTTTCAGAATGGGTTGCCAGAAATAAAATGGTGGATTTACCGAT
Organism: Magnolia officinalis; assembly: GCA_021015155.1. Classification (NCBI taxonomy): domain Eukaryota; kingdom Viridiplantae; phylum Streptophyta; class Magnoliopsida; order Magnoliales; family Magnoliaceae; genus Magnolia; species Magnolia officinalis. The sequence continues at coordinate 11,474,484 of JAJHSJ010000010.1, forward strand.
CGGGGAGATAAAGTTTACATAGTCAAATGGTCAAATAAATGCTACAAAATCCAAGTTGAATAGATTTCTAGTTTCTTCGGAATGGTTAGAAAAATATCCTCTTGTGTGTCAAGGAGGTCTACGTAGACCTATATCTGATTATTGTCCGATTTGAAATTGCGTGGATTGTCTACCATGGCACGTGCGGAAGCTTAAAAATTCTTACCTACTAAAAACAATTTACCAATTTAAACAAAGAAGGAAAATAACACTTACGCTTCCAAACCAAGTGGATCCAATCACATAGACTATAAAAGATACAACAATGTACGCAACTAGTCTATAAGGTAAGATAGTGATCTTGTGTGTGGGATGTGCTAACCATTCAACACTTAACATACATCTAATTATGCATTCAAATAATTCAAGGAATCAAGCTCACAAGCATAAATAAAAATATGCACAAATAATAATCCCAAACACAAGCATGTATAGTGGTCCGGCTACTTGCTTACTTCATTCTCGGTGGACGCACTCTCCTCGAGTGTACCAGAATTTCACTATCGAAGGTTTTAAATCAAGTTCACCTTAACCTTTACAATGGTTTTTCATAGGCTAATCACTAACTTACATGTACATTCCCATGTCGGAGGAACACATATCCACCCGTGTCGGTGGCTCCCGCAAGAGACTTGATTTTCTATCGGCTAACCAGCAACCATTAGCAGTCTTAATCCAAGGCCCTACGTACACTCTCGCCGGAGGCTCCGTATGGAGACTTAACACGTACGCAGCAGTGTCCGGTGAATGCGGTCCTAATCCAAGGCTCTACATACACTCCCACTGGAGGCTCCTATGTAGACTAACACGCACGCACTCATGTCTGGTGAATTTGGCCCTACATAAGAGCCTAGGTCCTACACAATAACCTATTCGATTTGGGTCGCAAACTCTACATTCAATCCTACGCAAGGAACGACTGTGAATGGGCTCTACAATTGACAACTTGTTAGATTGAGCCCCTTTGTAGCGCCTTACTCAAGATGCTTGATCGATGCTCTCCTGTGCTTCAATTAACTTCTCAATTGCTACCACATTTGTTGATGTCAATAATTTAGTTCCACGAACAAACACCTTGCATGCGATGTACCAATGAGATGACCAAGGTGATGGGAGGAGGGTAGAATCTCCTACAACTACGGGGATGGTTGTTTTCCAATGGGCACTCACCTAGATGAGTGTTTTAGAGGATTTAGACAAGGATTTCCCTATAAATTTGGGTCTAATCTCTAGAACAAGGAAGAAAACATGAACACCTTCATGTTCGAGCTTGGAATGCTCATTAGAGTGGTTAATCACAAGAATGATGTCATAAATCTCTTTGGTTTGGAGTCTACGATTAGGTATATGAGTGGAGAATCACCTAGGCTCTACTTGTACCAAAAACTCATCATTTTGCCCAAATACCGAATGCCCTATATAAGGGAAACAAGTTCCAACGGTAAAAAAATGGGCAGAAAATGACTATTGATTCGATTAATCAAGCCTTCGATTCGATCGAAAAAATCCAGAAATATGCAGTTTGGTTGTTGGACTGTTTTGCGCTTCCTCGATCAAATCGATGGGAACCTTTGATCAAATTGAGTCCCATTGACGAGCTATCGATCTGATCGAGATCTATTTGAAGACTATTGTTTGGGCTATATGTTTTGCAACAACTTCGCACCTCTTAGAAGCTCAACTCGAATAGATATGCTTTCAAGGGTCTAAGGCTTAGTTTAGATGAGTAAATGTTTACCTATGGGATGATATATCTAGAGGTGAGTTGTTTTGGTTCTTAAGGTGTTCAAGGGCTAGGTTTACGAAGGCACCTCATGCTTTACCTGTTGTCTTCAGCCTTAATGCTTCAAGTCTTCAAGTCTTCGGTTTTCAATGTATTCCTATGGAGGCTCAACCGACTCAAGACACCCTAGCTCATGTCATTGGCAAATTTGAGGCAGTAACATGATTATCTTAGAGGTGGAAGAGGAGGATTGGGGTCCTCGCTCTTTCAGATTTAAGCTTGCTTGGTTGCAAGTGGAAAGCTTTGTTGAGGAAGTTAAAGAGTGGTGATCTTCATTTTCGGTAGTCGGATATGCAAGCTTCTCCTTATTCCAAAAATTAAATTATTAAAAGGTAAGATTTCTGTGTGGAAAAAAGAGTGGTGGAAACGTTGGGAAGAGGAATCGTTAAAATTTCTTCAAGGTATTCTGGTCCTTGGTATTAAAGAAGAGGTGGTTGAGCTATCAGAAGAAGAGAGAGCTTGGAGGGAAGTTTATAAAGCAAAATACAATCCTAGATTGAGAGAGGAGGAAATAAAAGGCTACTTGGTTGAAAGAGGTTGATAAGAATTACAAAATTTTTTCATGCCATGGCTAGTGCGCGCAGGCTAGAGTAAATAAAACTACAACCTTAACAGTGGTAGGGGGGAAATTTTGAAGGAAAGGATAAGGTACGTTCAACAATTGTTCAGTTCTATAAGGACCTTTTGAAGAGGGAAGAATGGGAGCAACTTGGGCTTGATAAACTTTCTTTTGCATCCTTATCTAAAGAGGTAGCGGAATTGTTAGAGGGGTTGTTTTCAGAGGAGGATGGGAAGAGATAAAGCACCCAGGCCGGATGGTTTTCCATTATATTTCTTTCAATTATCCTGGGATTCATTCAAGCATAATGAGATTAAGTTCATAAATGAATATTTCGAAAGCGGTCTTTTGGCATCAAAATTAGGAGTGACATTTATTGCATCTATTCCTAAAAAAGGAGTGGAAAGTTTGAGAGATTTTAGACCGATTAGCCTTTTTTGGGGTTTGTATAAAATATTGGCAAAGATATTGGCATCCAGATAAAGTGCAGTTCTTAATGAAGTGATTTCAAATTCTCAAGGGGCCTTTGTAAAAGGGATGAAAATTGCGGATAGTACACTTATAACCCATGAATGCATCAATGCTTGTAATAGAAAAGGTAAGAAAGGTATTATATGTAAGTTGGACATCGAAGAGGCATATGATCATGTCGATTGGGATTTTCTTGATTATATGTTGGGATGTTTGGGATGTGGGGAAAAGCGGAGAACTTGGGTTCAAGTTTGTGTTAGATTGGCAAAACATTTGGTGTTGGTAAATAGTGCACCAAAATGGTACTTTTCTACTTCTAGAGGATTGCGTCAGGGTTATCCTTTGTCTCCATATTTATTCGTGGTGGTGATGGAGGCCTTTGAAAGGACGTTAGAACAAGGGGTGGTAGTAGGCTTGGTGGAAGGATTTCGGGTGGACAATTCTAATTTCCAAATTTCACATCTTTAGTATGTGGATGATACTTTACTACTATTTGAGGCAAATGAATTGAAAGTTGGCAACCTTTGGTAAGTTATTGTATGTTTTGAGGCAATTTTGGGTCTAAAGGAAAACATCAGTAAAAGTGACTGTTGGAGGTGGGTCTTTGTTTCTAAGGTCAATGTTGAGGGTTATGTTGCTCGGTTTGGGTGCAGGGTAGGTTCTTTTCCGTCTTCTTATCTAGGTGTTCCTTTATGCATTGGTAAATTGACCAATCATTTTGGGATAAGGTGATCGAAAGTTCGAAAGAAAATTATCATCTTAGAAGGAGAGGGATCTTTCTTTGGGAGGTAGGCTTTCTTTGGGAAGAGCGGTGGTTCGGGGGTCAAAGTTTAAATGTTTTGTTCGCTCAATTAGTAGGTATTTCCTTAGAGCCAAACATCTCGGTTGATCGGTGTTACTCGGTTTACGGTGAGGACATTATTTGGGTGCCTCTTTGTAGAAGAAATTTGGGTGGAGTTGGTCGGATTGTTAGATATACTTTCAAATTGTCGTCCGTCCATCTTAGAGGTTGATTCTATGGTGTGGCTAAAAGAAAAATCCGGTAAATTCTTAGTAAAATCCTTTTTTAAGATGATTTTTGGGGATCAAAGGGAGCAATCCGATTGTCACACGACACATGTTTGGTGTTATGGGGCTCCTTCAAAGGTGACGGCTTTTGCTTGGCTAGTGGGGAGGAATAAGGTTCTCACAATTGATAATTTGCATAAGCATCATATGATTATTATAAATGTGTGTTTATTATGCTTTCAAGATAGAGAATCGATTGATCATCTTTTTATTCATTGTCCTTTTGCTTCAAAGATTCGGGAAGGTTTCTTCAAACTGTTTGGGATCACATGGGTTGTTCCAAACTCAATTAATCAATTTTTCTTAGCTTAGTATGGAGAGGCCAAAGGTAAAGTGGAGAGGCGGGTTTGACACTTGTGTCTTCTAGCAGGTTTATGGAATATTTGGTTGGAAAGGAATTATCATTGTTTTAGAAATCAAAGGGGTTGTGTAGCAGAAGTATTTAATAGGGCTAAACTTAACATTAAGGACTGACGCAAGCATCCAATGTATTAGTCTCTGATTAGTTTCCTGCGTTATGGTAAGAGTTGTATTGTGTTTTTTTAATGTAATTTTGTTTTTATTTTTTGTATTCTTCGGCTTTGACCTTTTCTAATAAAATGATTATTGTCTCAACAAAAAAAAAAAAAAAAAAAAAAAAAAAAAAAAAAAAAAAAAGAAGGAAGAAGAAGACATTAACTGGGGGAATGCTAAAAAAAAACGCTAAATCTCGGTGGAAGCCACTTCCAGCAAGTTGCCTAAAAGTAAAATTTGATCATTCTCTATTGTCAATTGAGGTCCCTACAGTATTTAGGGCTAGGAAGAAGAAGACATTAACTGGGGGAATGCTAAAAAAAAACGCTAAATCTCGGTGGAAGCCACTTCCAGCAAGTTGCCTAAAAGTAAAATTTGATCATTCTCTATTGTCAATTAAGGTCCCTACAGTATTTAGGGCTAGGAAGAATCCGATCTGATCCGATCCGAAGGCCAAGATCGGGTCGGATCGAGTAGGCCCACTCAGATTCGACCATACATCGAGTCAAGTTCGAATCAGTGGCCAATCCGGGATCCGATCCGATCCGATCTGCACAACGTTCATTCAACGCTGTTTCCTGTAATGTTGTCCACTTGAGATTGGGATATACCTCATTTTTTGTTTAATACAATAAACTGATCTAGAAAAATAGATGGATGGCATGGATGAAATAAATACATCATGGTGGAGCCCATAGAGCACCGAACACCTGCCATTGGCTGGTGGCAGGGGGAGTAGCCAATCCGTCTCCTCAGTCATCTCAACCGGCGCCTCGAGCTCCGTTCTGACTTCTAACTCGTGACAGACGTGAGGAAGCAGATGGGCAGGTGTACCATGCACCAGCTGGTGCATTGACGTCAGCAAGTTTTGTGGGTCCCATGAGGTATGTGTTATATCCAAACCGTCCATCCATTTGGCAGGCTCGTCTTAAGGCTTGAGCTGAAAAATAAGACAGATCTAAAGATCAAGTGGACCACAATGTAAAAAGCAGTGGGGGGTTGAATGTCTACCATTGAAACTCTTTTAGGGGTCACAGAAGTTTCGGATCAATATGAAATTTGTTTTCCTCTTCATCCATGTAGTTGTGACCTTATTAACGGATTGGATGGAAAATAAACGTTATGGTGGGTCCTACGAATTTTTTAATGGTGAAAATCATCTTTTTTAAAAAAAATTTTAAAATTTTTCAAAAAAATAAAATAAAATAGAAGACTCGATTCGAACCGTACCCAACCCGATTTGACTCGGTTTCCCTGATCGAGTCGGACTCGGTTCAGGTCAGGCCAGCAGTGCAACAGATCGGATCGAGTTAGATGACCTGGACTCAGTCCCGAATTGGATCGAGTTTGGTTCAGTTCATTAAAAATTTCGGACCGAGTTGATCTGGACCCAATCCGGTCCAACTCAACTCGATGCCCACCTCTAACAGTATTGGTGGAGTTTTTAGGAATGAAAAGGGTTCGACAGTTTTCTCGGCTATGTGGAGTGATGGGTTATAATAAGGTGGAAATCTTGGTGACTTTGGACGGATTGCGCATCTTACTCAAGATCATTCTAATTGTGCATCGTAATTTTTACTACTTCTGAAGTTGGATCTCTCTTTTCTTATGGGGTAGTTGTATTTTTTAAATGAATTGATGGATACGAACGGGATTGCCAATTCCCTTGCAAAGTGAGTGACAAGAGGATCACTTGTGAATTGTGATTGGCTCATCTTTACACTTCCCGAATTACAGTTTCATCTCTCTTTTTAATACACATGTCCGCGTGCCAACACATATTGATCCTTGCATTATGGGACTGGCTAGTAGTGCACCTTGTTATCACAATGTCATCTAACACATTAGGTACACTTGAAGCCTTATTTATTTTTATTTTTTTAAGGATGATGATTTTATTGAAAAGGGGCCAAAGGCCAAAGAATTACACTGCAAACCAGGATATACAAGAAAGATTGCAATCTCCAAGGCCAACTAAGATCGAAGCCCATTCCATAACATCCACCTTAGCCCTCCTAAAAACTCCCGATGCATTCTCGCAAAGATTGCGGAAGCACCAGTTGTTTCTTTCCCCCCATAGCGCCCACAAGCTGGCCAAAAGAGCCATCTTCCACAACCTCTTTCCTCTCTTGCTAACCCCACCCCCATGCCACGATTGGAGGAGATCCTTGATAGACTTTGGTAACACCCACGCCACCTCAAAGAGACCCATTATTATTTCCACACCTCCCTAGCGAACGTGCAATGAATGAAGAGATGGTCAACCGATTGTGCAATTGAGCGGAAATAAGTTGAAAGATGGATGTGGAAAGGTGAAACTTACCACTAAAGTGGGATCACCAACTTGGTTGAGAGCTGTAGGGTGCTTCATGGAACATCGCGCTGATGAGCTAAGGATTGAGTAATGCCAAAGTTACAACCTACTATCAACCCAGCATATGAGCATAGGTGGACGATTCCTGAGGCTACGGTCTTTCTTCAGATCTGACATGTAGTTATAGATGGAAGGGAATTACAACTACTGGCTATCATTAAGTCGGTTTGGCGTGATCGCAGGGATGGACTGGACTATTCCTAGAAACTAAGGATAGATGTCCTGGAGGACTGAATAAATAGTGTTGCACTGGATTGATTTGTTGTTTGTATTGGGTTTAGTTGATTGATCGTGGATCCTCTCCTCGTAGTTTCTTCTGCTATTTATAGACTTCCTGATGCAGTCTTGGAAATAACCGCCACCCATGTGGCGATCTTTTATGCTGCAAACTGTAAAGTAGTGGTTACCTTCAATTGATCATGCCTGGCCGTTTGTTGAATGCGTTCTTATCTCTTCGATGGCCTTCTGCACAATCTTCAGTGCTCTGACGCAGCCCTAACGGTTACAAGCTCTTATCTTCAGATCACATGCATGGCACTCCCCTTCGGAGATTTGCTCATCAAATGAGCTGTCTTCCGTATATTTAGCATATACCATGAAGACATCATGCGTGCCACGTGGCCACATCTACGCCGTCCATCTGGAACTGCCAGATCTTGTCCAAACAGATCCAAAGCCCAGGTTGAAAATCCATACTGCCCAAAATCCATGCTGTGAAACAACCCCTTGGTTGATTTGATTGCTGGGAATTAATTAGTTTTTATGTACTGGGCATTATGTATATTGTGTTGGAAATTGTGCGTAATGGTTAGAAATTAATCATAGTCGCCAGAACTTGGGATAATTGGCTGGAGATTGGTCAAAATCCTACAAATAATCACGATTTGCATGGAACTTGAAGACGGCCTAAGCTATATATGCATCTGACGAAGTCACAATCAATATGGGACCTTTATTTTCTAGATTGGTTGCATAACATATCAATGTTACATGTGCCTCAGTCTCATTTTCAGTACTTTTAAGTGGGCTGCAAAGGTAAATCTCACCCTGCCGTTCCACCTCAGTTTGATGACCCCAGCAAGCTTCACTTCATCGTTACTGCATTTTGAGCTCAAGGACACTACCAACAGAATAGCTATTTTCCTATTGCATTTGTGACCAAAATGAAAAAAAGATACCACTGGTGGAAATTTTCTGTACAAGATTAGGCAAGCATACTAAATATATGAAAGCAGGCATTTTTCATATCTGAATATCTTTTTTTTTTTCCTGCTATAGATGGCTTTCAGAACAAAAGCGAAGGAGTACCATCCTGATCAAAACCAAGATAATAAAGGTGTGTTGCTTTAGGATTTATTCAGGCGCATCAACAAATTGAAGTTGTCAGAACTTCCATGGTGTTGGAAATGAAATCCACTGTACTTGGGCTTCTGTTTTTCCTGCCATTTCTACCCAATGTAATAGAGGGAAGGTCTAGCATTTAGGGTGGCATGGGAAATAGGAACTTGGTTTGTTGGGTTTCTGTTTCCCTGCTTTTCTGCCAGAAATCATGACAGAAGAGCCAGAGCTGGAGATGGGCGAGATTGGGCAAGATGGGCCTGGCCTAGTAAAATCATTGTTTTGAATAGGCACTGCCAAACATTAAAAAGTTGGGCAAATCAAACGAAATCCCGCAGCCCAATCTTTGCCACCTTGAGTAAGAAGATGGTTCTGCTTGTGAATTCTTTACATGCCATTATTTCTTCCTGCTTCATCTGATGGGGAATCCGATGGTTGTGTGTGTGTGTGTGTTTTCTTCTTCTTCTTCTTTGCAGAGGCTGCGGAGACGAAGTTCAAAGAGGTGATGACGTCCTACGAAGCCATAAAATTAGAAAGAAAGAATGGGAACTCCTGATTGGGTGAAGCAGTGCAGAAAATTGTAAATTCAGAGAGCAGCAGCAGGCAAAGTGGATCAATTTGAACGTGGTCCTACCTTTTTTTTCTCTGTATCAATAGTATCAACTTCCATAATTGTTTGCATGTTGTCTCTAGCTACATATTCTCTCTGGAGATTGCCCAGGGTTCAGGAAGCTGTTGATGAGAAATGAGTAATGGGAGGGTAGGTCTTTTGACTCTCTTTATTATGTATTACATGAATACACAAAGGCATGCATTCCCTGCATGGCTGTCTTTGTAAAATACAGGAGGTTCTTAAAAGTATATTCTTTGCCATGGAGGGTTCGAGTCCTTACCTCAGTGGCAGACTCTGAGGAGTTTCAACACGAAGTCTTGGGTTCGATACCCATAGGTGGTGAAATCCCACTACGGCGTGCGTGGGTGTGTGTTGAGTGCTTGTTTTTTTTTTTTTCAAAAATTCTTTTGCCATGGTCTCTCTCATTGGCCCAATGGTTTCTAATTGCGAGGTTATACCTAGCACATTAATGCACCCGTGGACATGCTAATATGCAATTCATCCATTTTTTTTTTTCTAATTGAGAAGTGAGCTTAATTGGGTCAATGCCAATTATCAGGTGAGCTGGATTATGAAGAAAATAGATGATGAATTTTCCATCACCCATTTTGTTTTTATCATATTGTGGCCATGTAGTTCCCATGAGAAGGGTGCAACTGGCCTACGCCGGATTGGGAGCTGATGTAACACTTCGTCTTCTGTATTTCACAAGCACTGGGACAATCAATGATTTAAATACCAATACTGATACACACTTCATCCTTTGAATATGGAAACATATTGGTATTGCATGGGAAATATCACATGTATCGGGAATCTACTGTTGTTTGCCATTTGAATGAGAAATTGGGAAATGATGAAATTTTTGTATAGAACTTTAAGATATGTTGAAAGATTGATTGATTGCACACTTGGAACTACAAAAATGACAAAAAATAAGTATGCAGTACAGTCCTAAACTATGCACAGGAGTGATACCATTATATCTAAAATGAGTTAATATAATTCACAAATCATACAATACAAGTATAAAAACATATTTCTCCAAAAAGATTAGGAGATACTAGATTTTTGGGGGGTTTGCAATTTTATTATTATTATTATTTTTTCTGAATTTCCAGTAGGGGAATGTATTGAAATGTATGACCAATACACATCGCAATGTCTTGCATGTATCAACAATAAGAGGAAATTTCCTGAAGGAATTTTGGCAAAATATCACAATGCAGTAATATGACACAAAATATTAGTATCTTATGATATTTTGTGTGGTACAGGAATTTAATAACTACTATTATTATATATCATATCAGCCACTCACAGCTTTGATAATATTGGCCAATACTATTGATACTTTAATCACCAGAGGACAACTATTATCGAAATTAGGAAGAGAATCCTAATATTCTCAACAGTGGCCCCATTTAGTTACTGCCCACAGCTGTTGGAGAAACATCTGCAGTGGCCCACCATACCCACTGGCTGTGAAAATGCAAGCTGACTCCACTCTTGATAATTGGTAGGAACTACAGGGCCCTCATAAAACGGCCAGTTAACAGACATGAGTGATTCTGTACTTGTGGGGCCTTGCTTTGGTGATCAAAACTGTTGATGTTCATTGGGGCTGCTTTTGAAACCCGTACCTTTCGATCAATGGCCCATGAATAGATTGTAAACGAAATGTGCCTGTTTCAAACAAAAGATAATGGTTGTGGGAGAAATTTTTTTTATCCCATGGTGGGCCCATCTTATAAATGATTTTGATCATTGAAAACTGTTCCCATATGGACGCAATCATCAGCAATTTTGTATGCATAGTCTAGCCCACAAAGGAGCAATAATGATAGATTGTGAGGCCTCAAAATACTGGTAGATGATTAAAGCCGGCAGTTTAAGGTATGCACTACCCTAACCTAAAAAAAAATAAAAAATAGGGCATCTCATTCATCTTTCCAGCCTTTATTTGGATGGTGTTGATCATCTTATTCCTTCAATTCCAGGTTCATGTATGACCTACCAGAGCCCTTCTGTCCATGACTGTAGGTGTCCAACGGAAGAATTTGAATCCGAACAAGAACTAGCAACATACCACTACTCAAACAGTTCAACTAACATGGATCGTGTGGCTCCTGTTGTAACAGCTATATTTGGGTTTCTGCTTTAGGCCAAGACGCATCCGCTGCATGCAACTGCCTCACCACATACCTCCTAACCCGCTAGCATGCCACCTGCCTAGAGTATCCATACCATGAAAAATACAAATCAGGCCAGTCCACTAAACAGATGGTCCCCATCATTGAAGTTAATGGGCAACTGTCTGATCTAACATTACAGGTGAGAACCACCTAGTGAGTGGATCAAATTACATTTTCTATTAAGAGTGAATTTCATGGCCTGGCCCACCATTACAAATGTCCCATACAATCAGCCTGCTAGATGTAAATAGATACAGCACCACAAATGCGTTCGCCTGTAGGCGATCAGTTCTCTTTTGCTTCTACCTCATGCTCAAACGGAGGCGGAAATCAGTGCCACAACAAAATCTCAATTGGAAAAATTATAAAGCCAAGCATTCAAGAAAAGAGGGATCGTTACTGATAGTTTATGCACATGGGGACCATAGTTCAGAGAGGACTGTTAATCTGGTGGGCCACAGCAAGGACAATGTGCTTGAAAGGTCTCAATAACTTCCATTGACAGCCTGTGTTCGACTATGAAGTCAATAGATTGGATGCATTAAGCCACAATTCAGAGACTTTTGGGGCATGGTCCATCACAGTTGAGCCCATCAGATCAACAGTTTGGCTCACTGAACCATGGGAAACAGTTGCAAACTGAAAACCTCAGGACAAAATGAACCGCCTTTCCACTCAAACAATCAATCTTCAAAATATACCCATGCTGTGAACTCATTGAAGGTACCAGATATACTACAACCCAGTGAAATTGAGCTTTCTTTCACAACCAATAGATCAACAGGGACGGCTTAAAATGATATCAACATCTGAGCACAACTGTTCTATAATCATGACTCAAATGTTCTTGAACAACTCCTAGTGAAGCCGCATGCTGCTTTCACCTCCGAGCGAGAGGTGGGGCCCCTACTGCTCCAACCCATCCGCCACTAACAGCAGCGCCGCTGCCACTTCCAGCTACAACATTTCCACCGCCAGCAGCGGCATATGGATTCAATCCTTCACCAGCAGCCCCACCGCCCATCTGAACCTGCGGCCTTCCATACCCGTCCAGATAGCCACTGCCAGCTACAGCATTGTTGCCCCCATATGGATTCATTCCCTCTCCTGCAGGCCCACCGCTCATCTGAACCTGTGGCCTTCCATAGCCATCTGGATAGCCACTGCCAGCTACAACACTACCAGCAACAACACTAGTGCCACCATATGGATTCATACCCTCTCCCGTGGCCCCACCACTCATCTGAACCTGAGGCCTTCCATAAGCATCTGCATAACCACCGGTGTGGGCAACAGGCGGATATGGAGGATCTGGACTAGTGTATGTGCCCCCATATGGATTTGGTGCTGAATAGAAGATAACCATGGTATTAGTCCAAAGAAAATAAATCACATGCTAATCAAACAGGCGTGTAAGAGAGAGAGAGAGAGAGAGCATGCACTTTGATTACGTAAAAAGGCAGTCGGGCCTATTATAGTTGGCACCTGTTTCAACTCGGGCCGACCGACTATGTGGCCATCAAAGTGCATTTGGGCACTCTATATCACTCGTAAAAGTGAGACTAGGACAACTTAAGAAATGCACAACACCACAAACAAGCCGTACCAAGTGCTCTCTTCTCTGCATTCAACACCTCAGCTCGTAGTTTCTCCACTTCTCTAGCCATTGTTACCAAGTTCTTCTCCATTGCTTGCATTTGCCCTACTTGCTCCATGTTCAAACCCTTCTCATACTCAAAAGCAGAACTTTGCACAAACAACGAAGGATAAGAAGCGAGCCATGGAGAGGAAAAATAGTAGAGCATTCAATTAACTATTTTCTCAGACCAACAAACTGTACCTGGGAGGGCCCACCTCTTGCCAATCCAAATCATACATATAGTAGGACCATGGTGGAGGGGAGATGCCCACAAAATTTACCCCTCATGATTAATTATTTGAATATCAATAGCATCGGCTGATACTAATTTTTTGAATAAAAAACAAAAACAAAAGTATGGGCGAAACTATTGGTATCGTCACAGAAACAAAATCAGGGGGAGCTATTAAACTCCTCTGCATTGCCAAAAATATCACAATATATCAATGATATATCAATATGTTGCGATATTTTGAATATATTGCAGTATAAAGTTCCTGAATATCGGGGATACATGTGATATGTATCGACGATATTAAAAGAACAGCGCTCCTATGCAAAAACAAAAAGAAAAATGTTAAAAAAATCCATTTTTCCTCAAAAAAATAATAATTGGGGATTAGATTCCTATGAGGATTTCAACCAATCCCAGTGAGCCGTTTGAAGAGAAAAGAGGATTTGGTTGTGGGAATCAAGATCGAAGAGTGTAGACAGGCCGGAACCCAATCAATGAGTTTTTAATTTTGAAGTATCAATGGAACCAAGTTAATAATCCATAATTTTGCATGTTTTGCATGCTCAATCATGGATTTTTACCTCCATTTTCCGCATTGAAAAATGGAGTAATTTGGGGAAATTTTGGAATTTCCCCCAATTTCACCAATTTAAACTTGCAATTAGAGTGTGGAAAAATCATGTGAGAGTGATTGTAGGCTGATCTACTGACTGACAGAATTTTTTGAAATGTTTACAAAAAAAAACTAATAATCTTTTAAAATTACAATGTCCAACCAAAATTGATTCGTAATACGTGTATTGATGAGTGCATGATGATCTTAATAAGCCATAGTCTTTTATTTATTTTCAGAAATAAATTAATTTTTTATAGAAAATTAACAAAAAATAATTTGGAAATATTTTTTTTAATACATGAATATTTTTACTTCTTTTTTGGCTTTTGAATGTATTGATTGCGTTTTCGTATTTGTTTTGTATGATTTATAAATAATATGAATTCATTTTAGATATAATTACATCAATTCTGTCACACAGCACATAATTTAGGACCCTATGCAAAAAAAAAAAAAAAAAAAAAAAAAAAAAAAAACTTATTATGTTCACTTGGTTTTTGTGATCATTTGCTAAGGCATGTAAAAATGTCTTTTTTAAAACATTCTTTGAAGTTTCATTGAAAAATTTGAAGAATTTCCCAATGTTTCCGAAAACAGTGATACATTCCAACACAATACATACCATCATGTTTCTGTATCCCAACGGTGCAATTCATGCATCGATACCAATATGATACCGATATTTAAATCACTGCTCAAGATGACCCTAGCTTTCCTGTTGGAAAACTATTGAATGTAGATTACTGGTATCATTTTCATCTGATAAGGGGCACATGAGGCATGGCACATCCATGATGGTGTCCACCACATCAACAGCTTAGAATACCATCGGCCACCACCCAATCCCCCATACCGTTTTCAGATTAAAACAAAAGGCATTTCTTTCAATCAAGCAAGACCAAACTCCAATAGTAAAGAATAAATAAAACTTGAACCTAATATATGGAAGAAGGCCAAGAAAGATCAATCATTGAGAGGTTTGATTAAAGGCGTCAATGCTTACCGTAATCTCTGGTGTTCTTGCCTCAAAGTATCAAGCTCTGAATGCATTTCAGGTAACTTTTTTATGTCGGCGTGGGTTTTCTGTAATTCCTGGGTAGCCTGCTGGATTTGGCCAGTCAGCTCTTGTCTCTCTGTTACTAGGCTCTGTGCTTCTTTATGTGCCTGCTGTAAATCCTTTTTCAGACTCTCACCAGCCCGGAGATCAGCCTCCATTTTGGCAATCTTTTCCAATAACCCTCTAATCTGAATATCGCTCTCTGTTTGGATACTCCCTATATGTGCCTGTACTCTTTGCATTTCCTGCTGAGCAGCAACAAGCTCCTGCCTCAGGGCCACATGGGTAGAAGCCAATCTTTGATTTTCCCTCAACAATCGGTCTGCCTCAGCTGCTTGTAGTGCTGCTTTGTTATCAAGAAGATCAGGAGGAAGCGCTTCCATAGGGTGGTGGCCTGCAGGTCCCATCCCTGGAAATGGACCGTGGCGCATCATCCCAGGAGCTTGGATGGTGCGGCCTTCAAAAGAGGATGGTATGTGTCCTCTTGCAGACATTTATCTCCAGGTATTGATGAACCTGGAGCAAGCAGTGTTCAGCAAGTGAAAGCAAAAGGTTAGCTATCATATGCTTTGAAGTTTTTGGAACAAAGGCTTTATAATACAGTTTTAGCTTTAAAAAGGGAATACTATCGGGAAATAGCATAAATTATTTAATATATGCGCTTCCGGGAACTTAGAAGTTTCACCAAAGAAATAACTTTTATATAGAGAGGGGCTCGCCTAAAAGTCAATAATCGCAAAGCATGAAGCATACATCTTGCCCAGAACAAAGGAAGATCCATATATAAATTTTTATTGCAAACCATGCTTTGGGGAAACAATATTGAACTTCGGGCAACTATGCTTTTCAGCACCACCTCAGGCCAACCATGCTTTGTAGTACACCCAGCGTTCAAAGTATCGGTATCGCTACAAGTTTCACTGGCCGGGTATATAGAAACAATATCGATATCACCAATAATCGGAAAAAGGGGGTAAATGGTGGAATTTTTCAATGAAACTTCAAGTGATGAGGACATCGTGCACACGCACGCTCGCACACCACCACCCCTACGCACGTACGTACGCAGAAGGAGGACCCCACCATCGATCGGGCTCAATGACGACGTCCAGGGAGGGCCTCCTAGTTAGAAGACAAGTTTTGGTTCAAAAAAGTGGGCCCGATAGTCAAGAAAAGCCCATCATGGGATCTCATGATCGTGGCCCACTCGTCGGATTGATTTCATATTTTAGGTTTTGCTTATTGTTATTATTTAGAACATTTTGAACGCTTTAGATTTCAGTTTACTTCATCGCCAAGTAATAGGTTGCGCACATGATGCGAGTTTTGGGGTATAGGATTTTCCCTATAAATAGGCAACCCTTGTAGTTCTTTTGATTCATTCAAGTTTAATAAAAATTCCTGCTTTATTTTTTTCTGCTCTCTTCGTGAGTTGTAAAAGAATTCAAAAGTGGGTGCGAAGCCCTCCCTTTTTGAAGGACTAACTACCGTGGTGCGAAGCCACATCGACCCCGATTCATCCCCATACTCTATCATCTCTTTTCTTCTATCTTCCACCACCATCCATACTTCACATTCGTCCTTCGTTGCATTAGTTTCCTTTCATTACAGCAGGTTCTCAGATTTCGGCCCGCAAGGAGGCTGAAACTTCGACGGAGCACCACGCCCAGATCAGAGCTCAGATCGACGTCAAAATCGGGGGTTTTGTAGCCCAGGCCTGGCCGACTAAGGCCTAGGAATACTTTTCCGGATTCTCTCCCCCCTCACACGTGCGGCCAGCCTCAGGCGCACGTGCGCCCGCACCTAGCCCGCTGTCCACAAGCCGGGAGCATCTCGAGTTCAGGTTTTTCCTCTTTTCCTTTTTTTTTTATATACCTAATTGCATAACACTATACCTATATTACATTATCCCTCACTGATTTGCCATTTTACTCACCCTAGGGTTCCTTGAATTGAGATTAGGGAATCCCTTGGATTAGGGACTGATTTTTATGCATGAGTGGTTGATTTTATTTCCCTTTGACATCGTTTGGCTTATAATTTTTATTGGTTCAGCCCTAGTCTGTGTCAGCTTGGACCCGCATAGATTCCCCTTTTAATTGAATGTTTGGATTTTCATGTGGGATGTGGAATTTGTGTGATTGTTTCTGAATTGGTAGGATCTAAGCCTAAAATCTTGCATGTCATATTTAATTTTCCATGTCCTGCATCAAATTTGGTATCAAAGCCTAGGGTTCTTGTAGGAGAATTCACCACATATTTAGGGTTTAATTTATTTGAGTCCGTCATGCATTTAGTCCATCATATATAGCTGAATTTTAGTAACGGTGTGTAATTACCTTCATATAAAGTGTCGTAGGGTCATTTAGTTTTTTTTTGTTTTTTTTAGATGCATATAGTTGCCATAGCAGGTCCTTCGGTTGAGTTAGCCTGTGTATGCCCACACGTACGGGTCGCGGTTTTGGTTTGCACCCTACTCTAAACATGGAACAACTACAAGAATCAATGGCCAAGTTAACCTAACAAGTTGAGCCTATGTCTAAGCGCTTGGAACAACGCATAGATCAACGCCTTAATCAATTTGATGATCGCGTTACTCAAATAGAGGCCTCCCTCAGGACAAACCCCACCATTGGGGAAGATGCTCATTCTCAAGCAGGTGGCCAGGAGATTAGACTAAGGAATGGAGGCGGCCAACGAGTTGGTCATGGGCGCACACCTGTGCACCCACCCCGTGAGGGACATCATGACCAATATGACCCAGATGCGCAACTCCTCAAGGGAGAATAGATGCCCCTACTTTTGATCGCCACTTAGAACCTAAAACTTTTTTAGATTGGTTGGTGGATATGGACCATTATTTTGAGTGGTATGATATGTCGGATGCTCGACGAGTCCGATTCGCCAAGATGAAGCTTGTGGGTCAAGCAAAGAGGTTTTGGGCGACGGTTGAGCGAAAAAAAGAAAGAGCGAGGGAACTCCCAATAGTCCATTGGGGAGAAATGAAAGAAACACTGAAAGAGAAGTACCTCCCTTTCTCTTATCGCCTGCGGTTGATTGAGGAGTGGCAGTCTCTTCGACAGGGTTCCATGAGTGTTGCTGACTATATTGAGAAATTCGAAGAATACTTGACCCGTTGTGAGGTTGATGAGGACCCCGTACTCACCCTTGCTCGTTTTCAAAAGGGCCTCCATCCTGATATTAGGAGAGAATTGCTCGCCAAAGACATAGACACTATCGAACAGTTGTACCAAGTAGTGTTAAATGTCAAACATACCTTAAAGCATCTGTGGGAAGGCGGTTTGACTTTCGCGAATCCGGTGCTAAGGCCAACCCCTCTGGGGCTAGAACTAACACGGGGTTCCAACACAAACCTTCCCCTAATGTTCAGCCCAGACCTAAGGATGATAAGGGTAAAGAGATTGTCAGGTCTAGTTCACGTGGAAGTCGGGTCACTAGGTGTTTTAGGTGTCAGGGGTTTGGTCATTTTGCTCACCAATGCGGTACGAGAGAGGGCACTAAAGTACTCCTTATTTATGGACAAGTAGAAGTAGTGCCCCTAGAGAGTGATAGTGAGGAGGAAGAATATGAGCCAGTCGGAACCCCTAGTGATGAGGAAGAGGGAGCACAAGAGTTTGTAACCCTCGCATTTGTGCGTTACGCCCTGGCTCAAGTCAAGAACACTGATGACTGGTGCCACAACACGATCTTCTACACTTATGCAAAATGTGGGGAAAAGAACTGTAAGATGATCGTGGATAGTGGTAGTTGTGCCAACGTGGCATCAACTAGCACTGTGAGTCGTTTGCGCTTGAAGCTGGAAGCCCATCCTCAGCCCTATAGAGTCTCCTGGGTTGATGAAACATCCATTCCAATCTCGCACCGCTGTCTTGTCCCTATTCAGTTCGGATCTTATAAAGACACAATTTGGTGTGATGTTGTTCCTATGGATGTGGGCCATATCATTCTGGGTAGGCCGTGGCTCTATGACAGGGATGTTATCATATTTGGTCGTTCAAATGTTTGTACATTCTGGTTTGAGGGCAAGAAGGTCAAGTTAAATCCTCTACCACCCAAGAATACAATTGGAAAAGAGTTCACCACACAGAGTGGTGTGAGCGGCCCAAGAGAAGTGAAGGAGTCGAAGCCCAAGTCCAAACCGCTCCATATTTTGAATGCCAAAGACTTTGAGCGAGAGACGGAGGCGGACTCGATGATATATGCCCTTGTGGCTAGGGAGAATGTACCAGAGACAAGCGTAGAGTTACCTACTGAGGCCATTCAGGTAGTACATGAGTTTCGTGATGTCTTTCCTGATGATTTACCGAATAAGCTTTCCCCTATGAGGGATATACAACATCTCATTGATTTAATCCCTGGGGCAACTCTACCGAACCTCCCGCATTACAGAATGAACCCAAAGGAGCACGCTGAGTTGAAAAGGCAAATTGATGAACTCCTAAAGAAGGTTTCATTCGAGAGAGCATGAGTCCGCGTGCCGTGCGCGCCCTTCTTATACCTAAGAAGGATGACACATGGAGGATGTGTGTTGATAGTAGGGCCATCAACAAAATCACAGTCAAGTATCGGTTTCCCATACCGCGTCTTGATGACATATTAGATATGATGGCCAATGTTACTATCTTCTCAAAAATTGACCTCAAAAGTGGGTATCACCAAATCCGTATACGCCCTGGTGATGAGTGGAAGACGGCCTTCAAGACGAAGGATGGGATATATAAGTGGTTAGTTATGCCTTTTGGGTTAATTAATGCCCCAAGCACTTTCATGCATATGATGACCCAAGTGTTGAGACCCTTCGTGGGGAAGTTCCTAGTCGTATACTTTGATGATATCTTGATTTATAGCATGACTAAGGAGCAACACTTCAACCATTTGAGGCAGGTTTGTGGGATCCTTAGGGCCAAGAAGTTATACGCCAACCTAAAGAAGTGCGCGTTCTTGTCTAGTAGTGTGATCTTCTTAGGTTTCATTGTGTCAGCTGAGGGCATATCGGCAGATCCCGAGAAGGTCAAGGCCATCGTTAATTAGCCTGAACCCCGCAATATTCATGAGGTGCGCAGCTTTCATGGCTTGGCCACTTTTTATAGGCGGTTCATTCGAGGCTTTAGTTCCATTGTGGCTCCCATCACGGACTGCATAAAAAAGGGAGAGTTTCAATGGACAAAGGCCGCCCCGAAGGCCTTCAAGGAGATAAAGGTCAATATGATTGAAGCTCCAGTCACGCGACTTCCAGATTTTTCAAAAGCTTTTGAAGTCGCATGTGACGCGTTAGGAGTCGGCATAGGAGTACTTAGCCAGGAAGGGCACCCTGTCACCTTTTCTAGTGAGAAACTGAATGAGGCAAAGCAAAGATATTCCACCTATGACAAGGAATTCTACGCGGTAGTGCAATCACTACGCCATTGGCGACATTACCTGTTATCGCAAAAATTCGTCTTGTTCTCAGATCACGAGGCCTTAAGATACTTGAACTCTCAGAAGAAATTAAGCCCCAGGCATGCTAAGTGGGTTCAATTCCTTCAAGAGTACACTTTTGTGCTTAAGCACAAGGCCGGTGTAGAGAATAAATAAGTCGACGCGTTGAGTCGTCGAGTCGCATTACTCAACTCCATGAGCATTGAAGTTACGGGCCTTGAGCGTATCAAAGAAGAATATTCTGAGTGTCCAGATTTTGGGGTTGTGTATACGTCTTTATTAGAGAGTCCGTTAGGAGCTAACAGTGAGTATTTGATTTTGGACAGATATTTGTTTAGTAGTGACCGCTTATGCATACCACGCACCTCCCTTCACGATTTTCTTGTCTGGGAGTTACATTCGGGGGGGGGGGGTCGCAGGTCATTTCGGTCGTGACAAGACCATTGCCCTAGTGGAGGATAGATTTCATTGGCCAAGCCTCAAGCGGGACGTGGCCAAAATTATAGGGCAATGTCGTACTTGTCAACTGGCAAAGCAAAGGAAACAAAATACAAGATTATATACACCTTTGCCAGTCCCGTTCATCCCTTGGCAGGACATCAGTATGGACTTCGTGCTTGGACTTCCCAAGACTATTCAAAAGCATGACTCCATATTTGTTGTCGTGGACCGTTTCTCTAAAATGGCCCACTTCATTCCTTGTTTTAAGACCTCCGACGCCTCTCATGTTGCCAAATTATTTTTTAGTGAGGTCGTCAAACTGCATGAGTTTCCAAAAACCATAGTGTCTGACCGTGATGTGAGATTCATGAGTTACTTTGGAAGACACTATGGCACATGATAAATATTAGGCTCCAATTTTCTTCTGCCTACCACCCTTTGACCGATGGCCAGACTGAGGTGGTTAATAGGAGCCTAGGGAGTTTACTTCGATGTTTAGTGAGGGAGCATACCAGGACATGGGACGCCATACTACCCATAGCCGAGTTTGCATACAATAGTTCTGTCAATAGGTCCATAGGTCTAAGTCCTTTTGAAGTCGTTACTGGTTATAAGCCTAGGAAGCCTATTGATCTTATCCCCATGTCATTGTCCCATAGGCCATCAGAGTCTGCAGAGTCTTTTGCGCATCACATACATTCATTGCATCAAGAAATCAGGTGAAAGATCACTACTAGTAATGAACATTATAAATTTTCTGCAGACATACATAGACATTTCAAAGAGTTCAATATTGGGAACTCTGTGATGGTCCGCATCAGGCCCGAACGGTACCCTCCAGGGGCCGTTCGTAAGTTACACGCGCGTAGCGGTAGACCCTTCAAAATTATAAAGCGAAACGATCTCAATGCGTATGAGATAGATCTTCCACCTTCCATGGGAATTAGTTCCACATTCAATGTGGAGGATCTATTTGCTTTTCAGGGACCCACTGATATTTTGTTCGGCCCTTTGCCCACCCATCCTGATGCCCCAGACTTACCCTTTGATCCATGGCCTCTTCCCGACCTTTCATCTCAGCCTCTGCCTCCCATACCTAGCCTTCACACACCTAGAGAGGAAATAGAGGATATCCTAGACCATGAGATAATTTTCATGTCGGATGGCGGGTTTCAGAAATACCTAGTTAAATGGAAGTCACGCCCAACTTCAGACAGCACGTGGCTCACTGAGGAGGAGCTTCAGAGACTTGATCCCGACATCCTAGAGCGGTTCAGGAGTTTTATTTCGCCAGTGGCGAAATCTTCGCAGCCGGGGAGAGTTGATGAGGAAATTGTGTACACGCACGCTCACACACCACCACCCCTACGCACGTATGTACGCAGGAGGACCCCACCATCGATCTGGCTCGATGACGACGTCCATGGAGGGCCTCCTAGTTAGAAGACAAGTTTTTGTTCAAAAAAGTGGGCCCGATAGTCAAGAGAAGCCCATCATGGGATCTCATGATCATGGCCCACTCGTCAGAATGATTTCATATTTTAGGTTTTGCTTATTGTTATTATTTAGAACATTGTGAACGCTTTAGATTTCAGTTTACTTCATCACCAAGTAATAGGTTGCGCACATTGTGCGAGTTTTGGAGTATAGGATTTTTCCTATAAATAGGCACCCCTTATAGTTCTTTTGATTCATTCAAGTTTAATAAAAATTCCTGCTTTATTTTTTTCTGCTCTTCGTGAGTTGTGGAAGAATTCAAAAGTGGGTGCGAAGCCCTCCCTTTTCGAAGGGCTAACTACCGTGGTGCGAAGCCACATCGACCCCAATTCATCCCCATCCTCCATCATCTCTTTTCTTCTATCTTCCACCACCATCCATACTTCACATTCGTCCTTTGTTGCATCAGTTTCCTTTCATTACAGCAGGTTCTCAAATTTCGGCCCACAGGGGGGCTGAAACTTCGATGGAGCACCACGCCCAGATCAGAGCTCGGATCGACGTCAAAATCAGGAGTTTTGCATCCCAAGCCTGGCCGACCAAGGCCTAGGAATCCTTTTCCGGATTCTCTCCCCCCTCACGTGCGGCCAGCCTTAGGCGCACGTGCGCCCGCACCTGGCCCGCTGTCCACACGCCGGGAGCATCTCGGGTTTAGGTTTTTCCTCTTTTTTTTTTTTTTTATATACCTAATTGCATAACCCTATACCTAGATTACATTATCCCTCACTGATTTGCCCTTTTACTCACCCTAGGGTTCCTTGAATTGAGATTAGGGAATCCCTTGGATTAGGGACTGATTTTTATACATGAGTGGTTGATTTTATTTCCCTTTGACATCGTTTGGCTTATAATTTTTATTGGTCCAGCCCTAGTCTGTGTCAGCTTGGACCCGCATAGATTCCTCTTCTTAATTGAATGTTTGGATTTTCATGTGGGATGTGGAATTCGTGTGATTGTTTCTGAATTGGTAGAATCTAAGCCTGAAATCTTACATGTCATATTTAATTTTCCATATCCTGCATCATCAAGAGATGCTAAAAAACACATATTTGCATATTTAGGAATAAAAAATTACAAAAATAATGCATACAGAATAAGTTTCCATTTAATGGGGGCCTAAAAGCATGTGTTGTTGTAAGAAATCAGTCCAACAATCCCACCTATCTATCCAACCATCCCACCTTCCACCCAAAATCCATTGATATTTCAAAATATTGACAACACACGATATTTCTCCAAGAAATCATTGACAACTAGAAAGGAACCAAAAGACGATGGACTCAATATTGCCCATGTTGCAATAACGATAATATCATTGACAATTTGAACACTGCATACAACCATGCGCCCATATAAGAGAGAGAGGGGGAGGGAGGGAAGACAGAGATGGAATTGTTTTTTAATAAACAGATTTTTGGCGATATCAATACACTTGCGATATTATCAAAATATCGCCAATACACAGGCAATAGAAGCGACACTTGGAATTTACACAATAAAAAATATTGGTGATGTTGATACATTGTTGATACAAGCGATACTTGGAATTTACACAGTCAAAAATATTGGTGATAAATTGGTGATGCTTAGTGATACATCGCCGATACCTGGAATTTCTTATACTACTTATGTTATCGGTATCGCTACCAATGTTATTGGTATCAGCGAGCTGGAGATACAGATAATATCAGGGACACTCCGAACAATGAGTACACCCAAATGGCATTTAAGCTCCTAAAAATGACTCGTCTATCTCAATAGATCAACAGGTCTTTTGAAACACATTCTCTAAAATAGTTTCATGCTCTGTTGTAACAAGAGCTTGCCTGGATATTTTGGTGACCTACGGTTGGGAAGCAACCTAGCTTCTAGGTGATCATCAACAACAATGGATGTTGAACAATACCTACCAATCTACCATAGTATGGGCACAAGCACAAGGAACCACGCCCAACCATGATTCATAGCACACCCAAATACTATCTAAGCTTCTAATAATGATGCAACAGCAATTTCCATGGGTTCGCATGTTTCCCAACACATTCTTGAAAATGGTTTCATGGTTTGTTTTCACAAGTGCTCACTTCGGCACTTGGGTGACCTAGTAGGGTCAGGCAGCTGCCTAGCTTGTAGCCAATCATCAATGACCATGGATAATAACTAGCACCTCTAGAGTGGTAAAATTGGCATTTCCTATCAGGTAGAGCGAGGAGTTTGTGGATGTTTGTCAACCTCCCAAAGCAAAGGAAAAAAAAATGGTTTGTTTTATGCTATTATGTTGGGTTCTTGATACAATAGTGGCTGTGGAAGGAAAGATGTCCTGGGATTAAAGATCTGAAAACCATGGATGCTGCTTTGTTGGGGAAGTGTCTGTGGAGGTTCATAATGGAGACTAAGAGTGTCTAAAGAGTACAAAAACAATCAATTTACAAAAAGGGAGTCCCATTCAACATTTCCAATTGAGACCGAAACCCAATCCTTTACATTCAACCTAGCTTTCCTAAAAACATTGAGGGCTCCCACACTAGAATTTTTAGAGCAACAATTGTTACGTTCCTCCCATAACAGGTCCTTGGCCAAACCCTCCTCGTGGGCCCCAAATCAGATGGGTTCCGCCTCACATGGGCCCCAAATAACATAGGTTCCACGGGCCGCCAACCCCGAGTGTGCCCCCGCATCCCACAGGCCACCCCACTCAAGCCCGGTGTAAAAATGCCCCTACATTCATCACCCCCGATGAGGAGTCTCGAACACAGACCTCCAGATCTGATACCAATTTGATGCAAGACAATTAACCCATTTATCTCATAGCCCAAGCCCCACATCCATGGGTTAGGTCCTCATCCGAACCCTCTTCGTGGGCCCCAAATCCATGAGTTCAGCCCCCTCGTGGGCCACAAATCATATGGGTTCTGCCTCACACGAGCCACCCACCTCACACAGGCCCCAAATTACATGGGTTCCGCAGTCCGCCCACCCTCGAGTGTGCCCCCGCATCCCACAGACCACCCTACTCGAGCCCAGTGTGAAAATGCCCCTACATTACTTTTACGACCAATGGGTAAGATTGGGACAATCCTTTTTCTACAAAAGATTTTAGTGCTCCCTCATTTTGAAATGCGATTCCAAGAACATAGTTGCATAACTTGTTAATCATTGCAAAGCCCTTCGTAAGCCTAATTTCCTTGTCAATGAAATCAAGGTAAAAGTTTCCTCTCATTCTATCACCTTTTCTCATGTATCAAGGGAGGCCAACTCTATAGTTGACGTGCTTCCTAAAGAAGGAAGCTCCAAAATCAAGACGTATATTGCCAACCGTTATCAATTGCTTTGATGGGTCTATGGTCTCCTCTTGGTTTCTAATAAAATTAATCAAATTCGATAAAAAGAACAGAAAAGAAGAGAAAAGAACTTGCAGATGCAAGGACTTTGTTCCTCGGAACAACGTTTAGAATTTGCAACTACAATGCCAAGAACAAGGTTGATGCAATCAACAGAAACCAATCAAAATGTCTGCCAAAAACTACCCAATTACGAATTAGTGCATTCCAAGTAAAAGGCAGGTGCACTACAGGAGCAGCACCAGTTTCTCTCAAGCAGTGGTGTGCACAAGTGATCCGAACCATTCAAGAGGTACACCATGAATTAGCCACAGGCAGAGTGCAGCACTACAAACAATCCTACCCATCAAGAAATGGGCATATAAATAAAGATAAAGAAAAATGGCCCGGTTTACATTCAATCCCATCCATCAGATGGTTAGGATCATTTACCGGGAGAGCCATTTCTCCCATGTCCTATCAATACTGGGCCCACCTCTTGAACAGTCCGATCACCCACATACTACTCCAATATAGGGATCACATATATACTAACCCTGTTCTGATTATTTATTCCCATAATCACTATAATTCCAAATCTTCTCTTTCTGAAAAAATCAGAAACATATTCTACCGATATTCACAAAATTATATCAAAAGAAGAAGAAGAAGAAGATATTTCATTTCAATCACAACAAATCCCAGTCCGTTGCAATGGCGATAATACCACAATGATTCTTACAAACACGGCGAAATGGGAAAAAAAAAAAAAAAGAGCCCCATTCACACCCACCCCGAATGAATTCCAAACATGCATTTTGTACTATTCCAATTCCCAAAAACCAAGAATGAGTGTGAGTTAATCAACCAGGGTGGGTGTAGATATCAATTCCCGAAGAATTCAAGAAGACGGGAAAGAAAAATACAAACCCTAAATCGAACAAGAGGATGACTGAGATTGAAATGAAAAGAAAACACCTAATTTATGTTTTCTGTACGAGAAATGGAAGGGATTTTTTTTTTTTTTTACCTGAGAGAGATTTTGTGTGATCGAATGCTAGGAAGGTCTTGAAAGGAGACTGGAGACCCAAAGCCCTAAAAAATAGTGGAGAGGATGAGTTGCAAGCCCCTGAGGCGAGGTTTTTCCACTTGTACTCGGGTTTCAGTTCTGACAAGTGGGGCCCACGGAAGATTGCGTCCCATCCGTGGATGGAGGGTTAAAAGATTCTGACTGATAGGAAAACCGTAGACGGGAATCTTGGAGATGTTTCCGGTTGGATGTGGACCTTTGCTTCTTTTCTTTCTTTTTTGCTCTTCTTAACCGTCTATTTGTAGGCCACAAATTGTAAGGTTCAAATCTTCTCATTTGAAGAAAGTTTTTGAACATCGTCTATCCATGGAGATATCCAACAGTCCAACGGTCTAGATCACTGAATAATGGGCCTTACTTTTCAGAAACGGAACCCTGAGGACATTCTGCAAAACCTTGGAGGATAGGAGGAGCTTTATAAAAGAAATGGGCAAGCTATTTATACTCCGGCTTACTATTACACTTGATATGCAGGCATGTAGAATTTGTAGACGTGGCATGCATCGAAGTCAAAATAACACGACTAAATTATGGAACCCCACATCTCGAAGAAGTTGTAGTCGTCACCGTCAAAGCCTTTCCTGAACTAAATGAGTTTGTCGCATGAATGTTTTTCACCTTATCAACTGAGCTTATTACTTCCACAGATTGGGTCTGTACTCATGCCTCCATGGTAGACTCACGGGAGTTTCAGGATCCAGCGGTGACAATATACTCTGGTATGAATGACTAGGTATGTGGAGTGTGAGTGCGAGTGTGAAAAAAATTACATTTGGAGCGGACGTTGGGTTCGGGCTAAATGAGCTGTTTATCCCTGTGACCTTGTCCGATCACTCAGTCGTCCTTGTCCAATCACTCGAGTTGGTAACTCCCCCTCCCACCTATATTTATTTACACAAAAAAATTTGTGGTCGGCCGGCCGTTGTCCATGGAAGATTGACTGGTGGGTGTTAATTAAAGATTACACACATCATCATCATCAATTGAATGTATTATATAACAGTTTCTTATAGTTTACTCAATAACATCTCCATTTACGGTTGAATTTATGGATTAAAAATCTGAGTATCCACCGTACATGTGGTTATCCATGATTACAATTTAGGGTCATTTGGGTGAGAACCATGTATTTGATATATATTGGATCATGTGAATTATAATTAATGTGTATTAGAACAAATTTTGGTGGATTTTACATCAACAAAAAAGTGGAGCCCACCTAAGGTTTGGGAATCACTCCGTTACTCATTTCTAACCAAGCTTGTCTAGTGAAAAGTCAATGGAAAATTGTTACAAACAATAAAAGTCTTTGGAGCTCTTGGGTCCGTGCAAAATACTTCAATGATAAATCATTTTGAACCCAAAATATACCATCTGATGCATCTTGGGCTTGGCGGAGCATTCTCTGGTATTAGACCCATTGTTATGCCTCACATAAATACCTCATTGGAAATTATCAAAAAACCAACTTTTGGTTCGACCCATGGCTCGGGCCATAACAACCATATAAATCGGTTTAGGCACAGGGCTATCTATGTGTTGGGGGGCCTTAAACAAAACCTTAGATCTAGCCTCCCGAAACAAACAGAATTATGGATAAAAAGTAATGAATAAATCAAAGCATAAACCAACAACCACATAAGAGATTTTTATGTGGAACCCTCAAAGAGGTAAAAACCATGGACCTTATCCAGATCAACAATCCACTATGAAGTAGAACGTTACAACCTTCTTCACTCACGCAGGAGTGGATAAACAATAAGAGAAACAAAGAAAATTGAGAGATCTCACCGATTACGAGGACATAGAAGTGTTGAGATATAGATTACACAGTAGATAACTTCCACGAGCATAATCTCTCTTCTATAAGCTTCCTCTCTCTCTTTTACCTTTGATAGCCCTAAACCCTTTAGTAAATCCCTTATAAAGCTTTAGAAACCCTCTTGTCATGCCTAGAAAGCCCTAGGTACCTCTTATTTAAAGTTTTAGGAAACTCTTTTTCGCATCTCAGTTACGAAAGGACTTGCGACACGAAATCCGCGCAAAATCGCAGAACGAATTTGCGTAACCTCGACTGGTCATACCGAGTCCACGACCGGTCGAGCGCCACCCACGACCGGTCGAGATCCTCCTTCGACTGGTCGAGCACCCCGAAGAAAAATAGTCCACAGTCGCTGGACTTTGAGTCGTGGCACGACTCGACTCCACGACTAGTCGTGCACCAGCCCTCAACCGGTCGAGCAAGGCTCACGACCGATCGAGCACGGGACAAAAATCCCATCAAATCTCCCCCTTTTTGTCCCAGGGGGATTTACCTTCTTCAAGTCAGCCTGGTTTCTGCAAACTTCAAACTTACCCTTGAACAAAGCCTTGGTTATCATGTCTGACCCATTATTGTCCGTATGGACCTTCTCAAGCTGTAACACCTTCTGTTCCAAAGTATCATTGATCCAGTGATACCGAATCTCTATGTGCTTCGACTTAGAATGCTGACTTGGATTCTTGCTCAAGTGTATAGCACTCTGACTATCGCAATAGACCACGTGCTCCTCCTGCTTCAGGCTAAGTTCCTATAAAACCCTCTTCATCTAAAACATCTCTTTACATGCCTCTGTGACTACAATGTACTCGGCCTCTGTTGTCGACAATGCTACGACCTTCTGTAGCTTGTTCTGCCAAGAAACCGCTCCCTCTATAAACGTGAACATGAACCCCGATGTAGACTTCCTAGAGTCTATATCGCCTGTCATATTTATATCTGTGTAGCCCTCTAACACAAATTTAACGTCACCATAGCATATGCTCAACCTGGATAAGCCTCTTAGATACCATAGTATCAATTTCACCGCTGCCCAATGCTCTTTGCCAGGATTGGCAAGATACCGGCTGACAACACCAACCGCATATGCTATGTCTGGGCGTGTACACACCATAACATACATCAAACTTCGTACGGTTGACGCGTAAGGTATCTTCTGCATCTCATCCACCTCTGCCTTAGTCTTGGGACACTGCCTGTCGCTCAATCTGAAGGACCATCCAGTGAAGTACTGACCGGCTTTGCTACACTCATATTGAACTGCTATAGGACTTTCTCAATATACCACTCTTGTGACAGTCAAAGCTTCCTGCTGCTTCTGTCACGGGTTATCTTCATTCCTAGGATCTGTTTAGCCGGGACCAAGTCTTTCATCGCAAAAGACTTGCCCAACTCCTATTTCAGCTTGTCGATCTTCTTGATGTCTTTTCCCATGATGAGCATGTCATCAACGTATAATAGCAGAACTACGAAATCACCATCTGAGAACTTGTGCGCGAACACACAGTGGTCCAACTCCATTCTGTCATACCCATGCTTCAACATAAATGAGTCAAACTTCATGTACCATTGTCGTGGAGCTTGTTTCAGCCCATAGAAGCTCTTCCTCAGCTTACATACCATATGCTCTTTGTCCTTGACTTCGAACCCCTCTGGTTGGTGCATGTAGATTTCTTCTTCCAGGTCACCATGGAGGAAGACAGTTTTAACATCTAACTGCTCTATCTCCAAATTCATGCTAGCCGCCAACCCAAGTAACACCCATATGGATGTCATCTTCACCATTGGTGAGAATATCTCCTCGAAGTCTAT
>JAJHSJ010000010.1:11504501-11549408 GCA_021015155.1 Magnolia officinalis
GCACGGGTAATCATGAAAGTGCAACGACTCGGTAATCTTTACAGGTTGATCGGGAGCACTTCAATAAGTGGAGCTGCAATGAAAGTAGCAGATTTCATCTCTATATGTGTATGGCATGCTGGGCATGGCAACATAAGTGGGCAGGGCATGAAGGCTGAGACGCATGGACAGAGATACAGAGTAGGTGGAGCAGCCACTTGTGAGAAGAATCACACTGATAAATCGCAGGTTATTGGCGAGATACATGGACGACTTCAATATCCCATATACTCTCGTTACAGACGAGGGAGATCCGTCTTCTATTCAGATGACTCTAGGTGAGCCTGGTGTTGAGAAGTAGAAGGTGACTATGGACGATGTGATGGACTTATTGTACCAGATCGACATATAGAAGCTGGTGGAGCTTCCGGTGGGCCGTAGAACGGTTGGATGCAGGTGGATCCTCAGGAGGATACAACATAGATACAGAGCGAGTTTGGTGTGAAGGGTTATGCTCAGAGAGAAGGGATCAAATTTTCAGAGATATTTGCACCGACGGTATAACGGGTATCTATTAGATCTATGATTGGCGCTGGTTAGCCAATGCGATCCCGAGCTGGAAGGGTGGATGTGGAGTCTGCACTTCTGTATGAGAAATTGGAAGAGCAGATCTACATGAAGCAACTAGAATGGTTTGAAGTTAAAAGGGCTGAGAAAAAGAGTTTGTAGGAGGTCGTGGTACGACCTATCACCTAGGCAGTGGTATAAAATTTGATTCCTTCATGGTGAGTCAGGTATTGTATGTTGATGACATGTAGATCGTCAATCATGACATGTTTGAAATTAACGTACTAAAAGACTCGGTTAAGTGGGACATTCAGGATGAAGGATCGGGGCACTGCAAAGAAAGTTCTCGGCGGTGATATTCATAAAGACTAGAAGAGGAATAAGCTTTGTTTATCTTAGGCAGAATACCTTGGGTATGTATTGTTCAAGTATGGGATGGACCAGGCAAAGCCGGTGAGCATTCTTTATGTGTCTCTCCTCAAGTTTTCCCCAGGACATGTCCCAAAACATATGAGGAAGAGCATGATATGTCTTATGAGCTTTATTCGAATGCGGTTGACAGTGTATGCCATGGTTTGTATTAGACCGATTATTTCATAGGCAATCAGTGTTGTGAGTAGATACCCCGATTAGTAACATCGGGATGCAGTGAGATGGTTACTTTGATACATTCGAGGTACGAAGGACTACGTCTTACTTTTGGGAAGACATGAGTAAAGGTGGTTGGGCATGTTGATTCAAATCCGACGGACATGCTCACCTAGATCGTTCCTGCAGAGAAGTTCAAGTTCTGTGCAACTTCCCTGGGCTTGACGATGGTATAAAAGAAGGACGGAGTTGCATCAAAAAGCTATGATGTGATGTAGAGATAAAAGAAGAGGTCAAAAAGCTACACGTTTAAAGATTGAAGACATGGTGGAGATTATTGTTAAAAAGACTGTCTTAAATCTAAAAAGTTCTAGAAAAAGTTTGACTCGAAGTTCAGCAACAATGTTCTGAAATTCCCGAGGTCTTCGACCAGTCGAAGCTAAGGCTCGGCCAGTCGAAGGTTATGCAGATTGTGCACGGATTCTACGCGGACTGCGTAAATTTGAGGCAATTTCAGATAGGTGCGTAAGTGATGTTTCCTAAACTATAAATAGGAGTCCTAGGGCTACTCTAAGTGATGTTAAGGTTTCCTAAAGGTATTCTAAGGGTTTCTAAAAGAGGTTCTAGGGTTATCAAATGGTGTGGCAAGGGTAAGATTCGAGGTTGTTCAAATCGGGTAAGTCTTCTCTCTTTGTAATTTATACTTTCATAGTGGATTTCTGTCGCTTTGTGCCGTGATTTTTTCCCGCAAGGGTTTTTCACGTTAAATCTTTGTGTTCTCTTGTGATTGCTTGGCGATATTGGATTGCTATCCTAGATCCATATTTATGTGATTCCACAGCACAAATCCCAATAAATAGTTGCTTTCATTTAACAAGTTTAAAGGAGACGACTCTCAAAGTATACTTTTCATTTATAATTTTGACAAATAGAAGCTGAAAGAGTGGTAGAATAATAATCGTAGATGAAAATCCTTTATAAGTTTGAAAAATAGAAGCTGAAAGAGGCTTTTATATTAAGTTGTTCATTTCTAATTTCTATTTGATTTCTAACTGTGCCAAGATACTATTTTTTCTAAAACACGGAGTGTAGATATGTTGTCATCTGACCCATCGACCGATGTTTAGGATTACATTCCTTAGTCTACTCTCCAAGTTCTGAAAAAATGAAGATATATTGTCATTTACATGTGACAAAGTTTGTTAACAAAACTAATTGGCTTAGGTTACACCTAGTATGTTGGAGTGGAAATGCAAAACCGTGTCAAAAGTCTCAAAGGAGGTCCAACTTCTTTTTCAGGCCCTTTCAAATTCAAATAAGAAACCTTCCACCCCTTCAAACCTTCCACAAAAATTATAATGAGTGAAAATTTTTATACACGAAGAGTGGAGAGTCAGAGAACTACTAAAGAAGAGGAAGATGAGGATGTTAAATTATTAGCATTGGAAGAAGAACAATTACAACTCATCTTGAAATGTAGTATATAAAAGGCTTTTAGACATCAACAATATACTCCAAGACAACATGATGCCAAAGAAAGATTGAGTACAAGCAAAAAATAAGCAGAGTAACAAAACATTCAAGTTTCTCTCCAGTTTTGGTACATTTTATAAGGTGTTGGGTACTATTTATAAATCTGCTCACAAAGAAATCTTGAAAAGTCTAGTTCAAACTATATAAGAGCTCGATGAAAAACTCTCTCCACCTTCTAATTTAAGAGATGTGAATGAGTACATATATGAAAATTTAGATAACAACTTGACGAACAAATCTCCTATAATAAAAAAGACATAAATGCATCTAACAATGGATCTGTCAATGAAAGTGATGGATCCAATTCAGATGCATGAGGCAATTATCATGAATACGAGCTATATGGCTATGGTTATATGATAGAAAGCACTCATCCTATAAAAGATATTAAGTTAATTTTGTGAACACTATAAGTTTGTAATATTTTTACTTTTTCATTTGTGAGTCGTCTTTGATTTTCACTTATACATATATGATAGATTGGATTTTATGCATTGGATTTTACGTACATATATTAAGCTAATGTTGAGCTCGAACTCGACTCAACATCTCACTCTCAATCTATACTCGAAAGCTTAAATTCAAACTTGGCTTGAGTTGGTCCGAGTTGTTGACCAAACGAGCTAAGCTAGCCAATACGTCTCGGAGACTGAGTCGAGGTAAGCCGCTGACCGAACTGAAGTGAGCTGAGATGTGCCAAGCTCGACTCGATTCAGCTCGGTGTCCAGCTCTACCTCCGCTTACATTTATTTTTTGTATTTCCTTGCCTTTTAAAACCCTCAATTTATATTAACTCACTCCCAATTATTGTGGTTCTTGATCTTTGTTACATATGGCTAAACCATCTGAGTCTACTTTTTACCATCTAGTTACTTATAGGTATTATTCCTAAATTTAAGGCATTCATTTTTTATTTTTATTTTACCACTCATCTATCTTAGCATCCTTATTTTAACTACAGTTATCATATTAATTTGTGATATCTTAATTGTCTAACATTTCATCGCATTCTAATCATATATCTATTCTATAAAATTTTCCTTTCATTTGAGAGAAATATAACAATTACATAAAACTTTAGAGGCACGTCTCCATTTCTTTCATCCTACTTAAATTTACAAGCAAGTCTCTCTCAATCTCTTCATTTTCATGAATCATCAACTCAAGATTTCAAAGTGATTATTTTAAAAAAATTTCTTAATTAATAATCTTTATTAATTTTTCATTCTCATTTCTACTATCAATAAAATTGTACTTCATATACTTTGTTTTAGTTCAGCTACGTAATCCTTTTAATTCTAAAACATCTCTCTATCGTACCCTATTTATGGCTATTATGTAAAAACTAATAGAAGGGTGACATGTAGCATTGTATGAGGAATATGAATGGTATAAAAATATCTTCAAAGTTAGGAGTGCTTTTTGCGGGCTTACAACTGGCGTAAGTCTAATTCTACACGTTAACGGATGGTCAACGGAGTGTTGCGGTTGATATACAAGAAGTATGGTTGAGTTGTTTAAGATATAAAAGGTGACCGAGGGTAACCGGAACAAAACCTTAACCAACAAAAGTGAAGTGAGTAGCCAAAAGGCATTCAGAAGTGGAATTGTTGTAAAGAGAAACGTACTAAAAGAAGTATCTAGAGAAGAGAAGAAGCTATAAAGGCTTTTGGACTACTGTAGCTGTTGCAATAATGGAAGATGGATCTCAAGGAATAGACTACAACATGAATCTATAAATAACATATAAATGTAATAGATAAAAAAGACACAACCAAACTACAAAACAATATGTCAAATTTATCAAATTATCTTTTATCTCAGTTTTTCCTAGGAGTAGCTATAATCTTTAGTTGTAACCCAAGTCGACGCTCATATGTTGTAATGACACTTTATCTAATATCAATCACTTCTTTCAAGAGACGCATTCTTGCACTTGCTCCTAGTGACCGATTGTGAGATTTTTCCTTTGTTTGATTTGTACTAGTATTTTGAAAGTCATTTTTTTAATGGAAGGCATAAAGTAACCCATCTTTAAAGAAAGAACCCCACCCTTTGATTATTGTCTGATCATTATCAAATTCTGCAAGTGGTTGAGTAAGTGACCGATCTCTCAGAATCTAGTTATATACGTTCATATTAGACATATCTGTTTATTTTGGTGCTTGGGGTTAAAGTTGATCGGTTTAGATCGAGCCGTTGTATCAATTTTGGCATGCCTACACATTTGAAAACAAACCGAGTAGCCAATACTCTATACAAATCTAGTTTTATTTATGCACTTTGCTGATTAAAATTATTTTTTTTATAAATAACATATCCCAAGGGATATTTTCCTCTAAATGCCTCATTAACTCATACATAATAATAGCTTGTTGTATACTTTTATTATAATCAACAAGTTGATCCAATGTCTCCTGGTCACATTCAAAAAATTGGATTTATTGAACAATCCGAACCTTTGATTTTCTGGGCACTGCTTTGTTGAATTAGGATTGGAAATATCTTATGTTTTAATGGCCAATAAATTTTCGACGAACCTAATAGTAAAATAATCAAATAAGCAAACTATGTTTGGTTCATGATACATCTTGTAACGCCCCATGATTTCATGCCCCTCCACGTCCTACCCCTCGGCCACATGCTCCACGACCTCTACCACGATTTCTTACTCGTTCCTCAACTACTCTCCCTATATGAGATTGTTCATCCCCTCCAATGTCGGAGATTTCTCTTAGGGACACTTCTATCTGATCCATACGGGTATTCGTGTTCCTAGATTGTGCCTCAATGGCAGCCAAATGTTGGTTGATCGTGTTCATCATCTTAGTCAACTGTTCCATATTGAAAATCGGGGTGTAGACCAAATCCTCTACCAGTCCGAGTGGGCATACACAATAAGACTCAAATTAGGTTTCCTAAAACACGACTCTAGGAGATTGTTTTGACACAAGACTATGGACACCAATGATCCTAACTTTTAGAATGATGCAAATGTTGAAAAATTCAGATTTTTTTTTTTGTTTGCAAATTTGAAAATTTCAAATCTAGACTCTATATGTGATGCATGAAACTCTAGAAAATAAAATAAAATAAAAATCTAGACTCTTGATAACTCGATCTAAGACGACCCAATGCAAGAACCTAAGCTTTGATACCAATAATTGATGTAAGACGACCTAATCCAACCTTAAATGAGCATGGTATATGAAAGGGGTAGATTTATGCAATCTTAAAAAATAAATAAAATATCAGCCTTATTGTAACGCCGCGAATTTCGAGGGTCGAGCAAAGGCCCAACTCTCGAGATCCGTCGCATCACTTATGCAACATTAGATAATGATGATTAAATGTTGTCCGATTTAGTGCATTTTAAAACATGAATAGGATTATACTAAATCAACATATCATACTCCAGAGACGATTAAATTAAGCAAGCGGAATATTGTTATAGGTATATAAAGTGTATAAGTGGATGTAAACTCCAGAGTATGATCTTGTCACCAGGCTGAATAATTACACGTATAGTTCCACAATTTATAAAATGATAACGTATAATGTCATCTAATCCATATCCCTGTAGCCCGGTGACACAACTCCAGGTCTACATAGACTCATCAGAGAGTTTTATGTAGGAGAACTCCTCCTCATCATCATAGAAGACAGGCTCCATCTCGTAAGCCTCGCCATCACCTGAAACTATAACAGGGTTTGGTTGGTGTTTTAAAACACCGTCCCAGAGTGGGAGTGAGTGATCAACTCAGTGGAGCTATAAGGCAAAGGTTAACATGTTATCAATTCAGTCAAGTAGTAATGACAAAGTAGTACAACAATCACGTCCTAAGTACTCTTGTTAATGCAAGAATGGTATATATTAGTGATGCATGCCCTCGCCTGCACTCCCTCTGCGACATCATCTCATGGTCGCGCATGTTAAACTCCCATTGTGCTCAACACCCACGCCAAAGGCACATACAATGCGGTGCATGGTCGTGTTAGCCAAGTTCTTACTTAGACTTATTCATATAGCAAATTCGGGAAGTTAAGGTACCTCCCTTTATATCATTTACCCAAACAATGATCCATCTAAGGTCGTCAATCCTAGTTAATCACATACGATAAGCAAGTTATAGGGCAACAACACCCCTGATTTGAAAGCAGTGGATAGGCAAGTTCAGGTCACTACGAAGAAGCTCGTCACCTCAGCGTAGTCCTTAGTTTATACTCGAGGTCACTACGGGAAGACTTATCACCTTAGCGTAGGCCGACAGCTCGAATACAGTGTCTCATACCACCGTATTCAGCTCACAAGTTTGGGTTGCTCACTGGACACTACAGGGAGGCTCGTCACCCCAGCGTAGGTCGATAGCTCGACCACTGTGTCTCATACCACCATGCCTGGCTTATGAATCTTAGCGGATCGTGATACCAAGGTTAAACGAACTTTACATGGGTAAGCAGTACCTTAGATTCAAGTAGGAGCATCCATACATGGTAAACATACAATAGGCCAATCAGGTTAATTGACAAGTTCGATTGGTATGAGCGCACGCTGAATTAGTCGACATGGAGCGCATAAAGAGAACCAAGTGGCCTAACCACTGTCAACAACCATCGTACGGCTCAGATTCATCGAACGTATCCAACGTGGCAAAACTAGTTCGGCCACTCAGTCGGGAACCGTTACCTATTGCCTGGACTACGTAGTAGTCCCAATCATACTCAAATGCAATAGGAAATCACATATATTATTCATAACAGCATTTAGCAAACGATTCAAAAATAAATCTCATTTGAGCATTTTATCAAACACATTGAACATGTTATTATACATATGTGTTTCATCCAAAAATCACATAGCAGTAATTTACATTATATGAAGGAAACCATTCATATGACTAAGGAAATTAAGGATCCTGTCTTAATATACTTAATAAGTACAATCCATCAACAAAATCTCATTCAAACATTTTAACAAACACTTAGACTACATAATACTACATACATAAACTAAATTAGCTATAACACATATTATGGTAGATCCTTTTATAAAGGAGTTGCTATACTTACAACGATCATGTATTCTAGATTAATAATCATGGCAAGCATAAATCATAATTATACTTTCATTCAAACATTTCAACAAACACATGAAAAGCATTATATATTCACATAGTTCACATACATGCATAGTTTATCGAATACGTTGTAACTAAGATAATATGACAGCAATCAAGTCAGACATAAATCATTAGCTGACATTGAAAGCCTTGAAATCCATAACCTAAATATTTATAGTTCGCACCTTCCGTCGGTAAACTCGTATCGAACTTAGTTCGAACACTACGTCCTTGCCTATGGCACAACGACTACCTGAATGACGAAATAGGTTAGCTATTTCGTTGATTCCTCTATTTGGACTTCCAATATGAGATTAGGGTTAGGATTCCTTACCCAAATCACAGTCGAAACGAATCGAGTAGCGTCGCAAAGAGGCGATCTAGTGCGTGTAGTCGCATGAGAGAAACACCGCCTCGATCTCCCTGATTTTCCACTCTTCACCTCACACTTTTCTCTTATTTTATCTCTTCTCTCTCCAAGGATTTTAGGAAATCGTATGGAATGAGAGATGGGTGGGTTTAGGGCATTATATAGGCCAAGAAGTGATTCAAATGGCCCCAGGGCCATTGTATACTTAGGATATAACAAAAAGTCGTCTGTTTCAGGCCAACGGAGCTCATCTGGAGGCCCATTACCTGCATACGGTCTGGAGAAAGTTTCCTGACAATGGATCTATGCCAGGTTAAGATTTCAGTCCGATCGTCCGATCGATTAGTGGATTGACCATGGAGGACCAGTTTTAGTTCAACAGTCATCGTCACTCGATCAGGGTCACAAGTACACTGACCTGTGTAGGGAAATTTCTCTGATCCAAGGGTGTAGTTGGGTTATAATTTGAAGGTCAAAAACTTTAATTTTGGCCTGCAAGAGAACGGCCCAATTTACTTAAATCTGAGTTCATTTTCTAAAGATATTCACGTTTCTTACACACTTTACTCATGACTCTAGTTGTGCATTTCTGGGCACTATTCAGGCTCGGTTTCCTCGATGGTTGTCAAGCCCAGTAAGGCGGTCATAACCGTATAGTTTCGTGGTTGTCGGACTTTCGACGCACGGTCCAGGTCCGATATGGAGTTTGAATGTGTTTCCGATAGCAACTGGGTTTTGAGATTGATCCTAGGTTTTTAGGTAATGTAGAGTTAATGATTCTACTAGTTTTGGGTCTTGCAATTTGTATAGAAAGTGGTTCAAGCTAATCTACCAATTAATTCAGTTTAGTACTTAATTAATTTCTGTCTAATTTCTACATAATTCGACCCTTAGCGATTTCTGCTTGAGGTGATACTTGGGTCTTTGTATGGATTTTTTCAAGACGTTACACTTATACATCATAAACACAAGAAAGAAATAAGGTTAATATAACATTGATTATGGTCATCCATCATAAACGCGAAGTATTGAATCTTAAAATCTAATTTTAGTTGGATCCGGCGAAAGATAGAACTTTCGTCTTGCAATAGGTCCATCTAACGATCCAAGTAGATTTTCTAATCCAGAAAAAATAGGAATTTCCTGTATTTAGAAATCTGGAAAATTCATAAAAGAATTGGTGGTTATTCAAATTTAGATTTGGGTGATAGGTTTTACGTGGGGCTGAAAATTTTTTGATATCTATGATTTAGATAAAAAGAAACAAGATCGGCTTCTAAATTTAAAGATTTTAGGAGAAAAGGAAGAGAATATGGTTAAAGAAAAGAGTACATTGAGAAAAGAGAGAAAGAGAAAGAAGTAGATGAGAAATTGTTTACCTGGGCCTCACGCCCCCTTCCAACCACTGGAAGTCGAAGACGAAATCATCATAAACAAAAAGCTCTCTCTCTTTTTCATAAACATAACATAACATGCTATAGGTTTAGGGCAACCCTTATAAATTTGTAATTACATAAAATTATCAAAATACCCCTACTAAAAACAGTTTAAAAAAAAAAAATCGTAC
Source organism: Magnolia officinalis (assembly GCA_021015155.1). Lineage (NCBI taxonomy): Eukaryota > Viridiplantae > Streptophyta > Magnoliopsida > Magnoliales > Magnoliaceae > Magnolia > Magnolia officinalis. Next base: position 11,514,226 of record JAJHSJ010000010.1, read on the forward strand.
AAAATTGTGCACAAACTGTCTCAAAACTTAAATAAATCAAATGTTCATAAACTAAATGCAAATTTAAGATGCCCGATGGGCCCCGATGATAGCGGCGTGAAAGTCGCGTAATGAAGGTGACCTATGACGATCCAACAGTCCGATCACATCATCCTCGCGATCCAACAGTCCAAATGTCTCCTCTAAGCAACTTACACATGTCACGAACACATGTGTAAGGTCTTCAACCTCTAGAGACCCGACTCGTATCCGTCATCTAACCACATTGACACGGGTAACACACGCCTTCTACGTTGATATACTTTAAATGGCCTGATGTTCGCATCGTTATGTGACTTAATTAACAGACTGAACGGCAGATAACATTCAAGTGGACCCTAGGAAGTTTTTTTTATAGTAGGAGTCAATCACCACTTTTTTTTTTTTTTTTTTTTTTTTTTTTTTTTTTTTTTTTTAATGGTCTATTCCAATTTGGAAAAATAAATGAACGGCGTGGATAAAACACATATCATAATGGGCCTACAAAGCACCATTAGTATCCACCTCGCTACTGTTAGGGGGACACGGATTTCGCTTTCGCAGGAAGTTCCTACGCTGGGATGCTATGTGGAGCCCACCAAGATGTTTGTGAGAAACCCACACCATCCATCCATTTTGAGAGCTCATTTTAAGACATGTGACCAAAACTGAGGTATATCTAAAACTCAAGTAGGTCGTACAAGAGGAAACGATGGGGATTCAGTGACCACTGTTTGAAACAGTCGCATGGCAACAAAGTTCATATCAGGCTAAGTTTTTGCACAGAATTACGTGGAAACGGATTGGCTACTCCCCTGCCAACAGCTCAGTGGCTGATGGTCGGTGCTATGTGGGCCCAACCATGATGTATGTGTTTCATCCATTCTGTTCATCCAATTTTGAAGATCATGTTATGGCTTGATCCCAAAAACGAGAGGAATATAAATCTTAGATGGACCACACCACATGAAAACAATAGCAATTGGATATTCACCATTAAAATCCTCTTAAAGCCAGCTATACTATTTATTTGACATCCAATCTCTTGATTAGGTCGTACAGTCCCAGATGAAGAGAAAAAGCAAAGATCATCTTGATCCAAAACTTTTATGTCCCCTGAAACATTTTTAATGGTCGACCCTCATTCAACACTGTTTCCTGTAATGTGGTCCATTTGAGATTTGGATATACCTCGTTTTTGGATTCATACCGTAAAACGATCTTTAAAAATAAACGGACGGCATGGATGAAACATTTACATCATGGTGGGGCCCACATAGCACCGACCATCAGCCATTGGCTGGTGTCAGGGGGAGTAGCCAATCCGTTTCCGAATTACATTATACTGAAAGACGAATGCCAAAGCCTTTTCGCAGGCAGTTCCTGCGGTGGAAACCTAAGTAGTGCCCACTGTGATGTTTGTGAGAAATCCACCCCGTTCATCCGTTTTGTGAGCTCATTTTAAAACTTGAGACAAAATTGAATAGAATCTAAGACTCAAGTGGGCCACACTAAAGGAAAAGGTAGTTAGGGAAATTCCTGCCGTTGAAACCTCCCTGGGTCAACGGTAATGTTTACATGCCATCCATACCGTTTATAACATCATTCCTACTTGGATGAAAAGAAAACACAAATATTAACCTGATTCAAAACTTCCGTGGCCCCACGAATATTTCAACCGTAAGTGTTCAATCCTCACCTTTTCGGCCCACTTGAGTATTGGATCCGGCTCATTTTTAGCCTCATTTCCTAATATGATCTCACAAAATGGATGAACGGAGTGGATTTCTCATAAAAATCACAGTGGACCCCACCTAGGTTCCCAGCGCAGGAACTTCCTGCAAAAGGCTTTTGCAGGAAATTCGCTGAAAGACCAAGCTAGAATCCTCTTCGTCAGTACCTACTCCACCCGATGAGTGAGAGCCGAGAGGGGTTCCCTATTTAGAAACGGGAAGTTTCGGATTTTATAGTGTTTTAGATCCGCCACAGTAGTGTTCTGCAGATAAGGATCCAGACTTCAAAGAGTTTTTAGTTCCACTATAGTGCTTTGCCACAAAACCATGACAACTGCTACAATAGGAAATTGCTACAGTAGTTTGCTACAAGACTACTATTTACAACAATCCTTTGCTATAGTAATTTTACTATTAGGTATTGTAGCTACAACACTTTCATCAGAGTGCCACAGTAACCAAAATAGTCCATTTGTACAGTAGCTTCATTTAAGCTTGTCCGGTGGCTTTTGAACTTTTTTAGGCGGACTTGAGAGTGCTTGGGATCCAGGAGAGGACAAATCTTGGATAGCTGGCATCTTCATGATGGTTTCAATCTTCATTGGTACGGGAAGAATCTGAATCAAAGCAAGCATAAGGAGAACTCATAGCTTCATCCACACATGTAAACTTGGTCATGTCTTTCAAGAAAATCCTCAAGGGCTTGGAGATGATTTTCATAAGAGTTGTCTACAAATGGGTAGGCTAGGATTTGAGGTAGAATGCTGCTTATTGGAACATTGTTGAGGGTACACATGTGCTGCTTGAATTCATTCCATGCACTATGGTAGATGCGGTAATGACGAGCAGCTTGATGGATCTGATGAAGATATGGAACATAATAAGCTACATTTACATCTTCCGTCTAATGGGATTTTTGTCCCATGCTCGACCGGTCGTGAGCCTTGCTCGACCAGTCGAGGGCTAGTGCATGACCATTCGTGGAGTCGAGTCCTGACTCGACTCAAAGTCCAACGACTTTGGGCTATTTTCTCTTCGGGGTACTCGACCGTCGAAGGGGCTGGTCGTGGGTGACGCTCATCGAGGACTCAACTCAACCAATCGTGGTTATGCAAATTCGTTCCGCGATTTTGTGCGGATTGCGGATTTTGAGTCCTTTCGCAACAAGGATGCGGAAAGGAGCTTCCTAAACTATAAATAGGAGGTACCTGGGCTTTCTAGGTATGACAAGAGGGTTTCCTAAAGCTTTACAGGGAATTTTCTAAAGGGTTTAGGGCTATTAAAGGTGTGAGAGAAAGAGAGAAAGAGAGAAAGAGGGAGAGGAAGCTTGTGGAAGGGAGGTTATGCTTATAGAGGTGATCTATTGTGCACTTGATATCTCAGCATTTTTACGTCCTCGTAATCGGTTAATCTCTCCGTTTTCTTTTATTCTCTCATTGTTTATCCACTCCTGTGTGAGTGAAGAAAGTTGTAACGTTCTACTTCATAGTGGATTGTTGATCTGGACGAGGTCCGATGGTTTTTACCTCTTTGAGGGTTTTCCACGTAAAAATCTCTTGTGTGGTGTGTGATTTATGCTTTGATTTGTTTCATTGCTTTATTATCCATAATTCTGATTTGTTTCGGAAGGCTAGATCCTAAGGTTTTGTGTAAGGCCCCCAACACCGTCTAGATGTAATCTCGAAGATTATAAAATGTGATATGGACATATCGTCCGAAATGATTGTCAAGCATGTGTCTTCATATCTAGATGGGATGAAACCAGGATAACTACTTTAGAGTGTTTATGGCTTTTGGGGCCAATTTGTGTCGTCCTAGTTCTATTTGCAGAAAATAAGCCGGCAGCCGAGGGGCATCGAAGATAAAGGCAATAGTGAGTTTTTCAAAAAGATACAATAGTAGTCAAATGGTTTCTTTGGGACAATAATAAAGATTTCTTAGGCTCATGGGGGTGAGAAAATGATATTCAAGGTGAGAGATCTTATAAAATACTAGGCTACTTTTGAAAAGATGAATTTCAAGGAATTGATGAACATCATGGCCTCTTCATTTTTTAAAAAGGAGGCAGGCAATTGTTTATTGCACTTCATCGGGTAAGGATGTGATTCTTTCAAGGGGGTATCTTGCAGTGAGGTGAGGATAAAAGGGTGAACTGGAGAGGTTGCTAGAGGGGCTAGCTGTGGTAGCCTTGGGAGAAAATCTGCTAGAAAATATGTCATCCAAATCGTTTATAAGGTCATGATTCCATCGGGATGAAGTGAAAACACCAAAAACTTAGCCTGATATGAAACTTTATGGCCATACATATGTTTTAGATGGTGGTCACTGAATCCTCGCTGTTTCCACTCGTCCGACCACTTAAGTTTTGGATCCACCTCATTTTTGGTCACATGAGCTAAAATGAGCTCTAAAAACAGATGGACAGTGTGGATTTCTCACAAACATCACAGTCCCGGCTGATGAACTTCCTGCAAAAGGCTTTCACAGGAAATCCCCATCCTTTGGTAGGCAGTCACGTCCATTGATTAGGGCTATCAAGGGGCCAGGCCTGGGTAGGTCTCACCAGGGATTTTGAACTGTTTCGGGCTGGGCCGTCAGGCCGGGCCTATATGAAATTCTGATTTTGCAGGCTCGAGCCTAGCCCATTGACACCCTACCATTGATTTTCCCAAAAAAAAAAAAAAAACTTTAATACTCTGGCAAAGTATGATTGATGTGTGCAATTTTTCAAATTGCACACATAGCATACGAGTAAAATTAAACCGTTCAAATTACATATTTGATTATCTAACCAACCGATTGGTGCACATTCATTGCATGGTTGGGAATGAGAATATCCAACAGTCATATTTTGGCGAACAAGTGTCCACCAATCACATGTTAGAATCGTTCAACCAATCTCATCCCGTGATTGTGACTTTGTGACAGTGAGATCCACTAATCGGTTTCATTTGAGTTGATATAAGCCACATGTGCAATTTCTGAATGCCTGCGTATCAAGCGTCACAGGCAGCATGAGTATCATATAACTTTTCACAGGCAAATGGCTTCAATCAAGTCTGAAAATTTTCAAAAAATTGGTGCACAGGCCTTCCAACGTGAAACCCATCGTATCAACGGTTTGGATCACAAAACCATGGTCCCACCTGTACAAACTGAAACCCTAAACATAGAGCAGAAAAGAACAAAAGGAAAAGATTTAAAAACCATACATAGCGGAACTTTGGCGCCATCGGATTTGGATCTTCATTTTCATTCTTTTTGTTTTTCTTTGTTTTTATTTTTTCAGTTCTGTTTTCAAAGAGGTTTGTCTACCCAACATGCACTTTTACAAAAAGCCGGTGTTTTAAATATCGACGATATCTGCCGATATATCCTACGATATATCTTGTATTCCACTTGTGCGATACGAAACGCACAGGTCGTGCCGAAGTATCCCAACTATTTGATCCAATGAGCATTTTCGATCCATATTTTTGTTGTAAATCATGTTAATCCAGTATTAAATGGTTACTTACGATTCTTCATATTTTCCATAAAAAATTATGGAATTGAAACTTTGATTTCAAGATTTGGGGGAGATGGGTTAAATTGCAGGAAATTAAATTTTTAAAAAATCAAAATTTCTCAATTTCTCGTAAATCAATTGCAATCTTTACATCCAAATATAAAATTAAACATGTAACCTGATGTAGTGATTCTTCTTTTGCTTTTGAATGTATTGCTTATACTTCAATGCATGTCTTCTTACATTTATAAATTATATGAATAGACTTTGAATATACTTACATCAATTCAGTTGGAAAGTGCATATATTAAAACCCCATACAAAGAAAACCCCTATTATGTAGGTTTTTTAAAATAATGTTTTGATTTCTATGTATTGATGTCTTTTTCAACAATCCCTGAAGTTTCATTGAAAAATTTGACCAATTTCTCAATGTTCACACATTTCCCAACAACATCAATACCTTATGCGATACAACCGGTATATCCCATGCGATAACCGATATATATCCATATCCCAAGGATGTGATACATTACACAATAACGATATTTAAAACATTGCACACAACACAATTGCTAACCTGCACAATGTGCGGAACATCGGTATGGTGTACAATGTGGCCTTCACAATGAAGATAAGCATACCTCAAAAGCGACTTTGGTCCAACCATCTGGTAGGCCACCCTATACCAAAAGAATGGACGACTTAAATTACATTGAGCTGACATGAGTGACTAGCCTGATTAGTTCACCAACATGATATTTGCATATGGTCATCTTCATGGTAGCGCTGCCTTACTGTTTAGGTTCCACCCACTTGCCAAGTTGTCACATTTGTTGCATGTAAAGGTGCATGTGGGGCTAACAAACCTCCTATTTTGGATATTCACTAAGAATTCATGCAGCCAAGGTTGTCCAAAATAAACAAAATAGCTATAAAAACATTCTGCTGATCATGTATCTGAAATGGCGGTAAAGACCGCACTAGTTGAAGAAGGAATATGCCAATATGTCTTAGAGGGGGGTGAATAGGACTTTTTAAAGTTTTAATGTTTTATTTAAAAATCCTACTTCACTAATCTTGTGATCATGCAAATATCAGGATTACTCAAATGTAACTTTACTGGCTTCCAAGCTTGGTAGAGGATCCAATCACAAACTATCTTAGAAGTAAGCAGTATGCAAGCTAACTTATGATGGATATGACTGTGTAGGTGTGTATGGTGTGATCAAATATTCAGATATGGAAGTATTAAAGCAAATCACACAATCATAAGAATAACAATCTCAAACACAGTCATTTTTATAGTGGTTCGACGATAAGTCTACTCCACTCCCGGTAACTACACTCAATCCTTAAGTGTACTGGATTTCACTAAGGAGGTTTCACATGGTTCACCTCTAACCTAAGGTTTTAAATCAGGTTCACCTTCAACGTTTACAACCTACACTAAGGCTGACTGTTTATGCTCTCATGAGTAAGGGTCAACACAACGCACCCACTTTTAGCACACTGGCCAAGGATCTTCCATAAAACCCTACTGGAGGTTTCTACACGGTTGACCTCAAACCCTAAGGTTTTACTCGGTTCACCTAAAACCTAGAGTTTTACTGGTTCACTCCAAACCAGATGTTTATGCTCTCCACAAAGCAAGGGTCCACACAACGCACCCACTACGTACACTCCCGCCGGAGGCCTCCTTGAGGACTTCAAAGGGTGAGAACCACTTAAGACCCAATCCTAGAAAGGAATGATCACAAGTGTCCTCTTGGACTCTGGATACTTACAAATAAGCTTATGAGTCCCGTTTAGCACAGTGCTGAAGATCTCCTCCTCCTTGTTGACGAAGAGTCTTCTACTCCCTTGATCCGCAACACAGAGTGATGTACCAATACTCGACTTTGAGTTGGGTCAAGATTATGATGGAATCTTACTCTCTAAAGATTAGAGTAGTTCCAATCATCTGGGCATTCAAGGCATCCCAGCTTAATGATTTGCCATTAAGGTAGTAGATGGAGGATCCTTGAATGTGGAAGTTCATTCCCCAATCGCTCTATTGAATGTCAATGGTGAGGATGGATTGGAGGATGAACTCCCTTGAGAGAAAGGGCTTTGGATATAAGATGTAAGTTAAAACATGTCACGCCCCGAACTCGGAAACCGGGCTCACAAAATTCCCGATCGCCGAATCCGGCGCCGACAACCTCCGTAGTACCCCATTCTCGGCTCCTAGCGTCCATACGCCAGATTCCGATTGTGGGATTCTACAAGAAGAATTTTTTTTTGTACATTTAACTCGCAATAAGCATAACCACAAGATAACCCATTTCACAAAGGCAACATCATCATCACATATCCACTAATACAATCAGTTGAGTACAGTGCTGGAAAGAAATACATAAATAAAAATCAAGCTTCAGAAGACCACTGTACGCTCCAAGCTCAACAATGCTGCAACCTAACATCACCTGCACGCATCTATCATGCATAAGCTTATAGAAAGCTTAGAGGGTGGTGTAAGTGTGTGCACAAGGTAAGTGCCAAGTAAGCAATAGAGTAATCAGAGTAAGCGGGAATACTAACAAGCCCATAAATTATACAATATCAGAAATAAGCAGAAATACTGATAATAGCATAAATTATCCGAGTAAACAACATTATTGACAAGGTCATAAATCATACGATAACAGAGTAAGCGAAAATACAGACAAGTCCATGAGTCAATCAATATCAGAATACGCATTATAGAACATCTATGCAAATGAGGAGTCATAAAGAGACAAACATCAGATGCCAAGGATGCGATCCAGTACGCAATTCCTGAAGAGTGCACGAATACCGTCAGTCGTATCTAGACCGTATAAACGCATAAACATAGTAACCCGAAATGCCATATGCAGTAGATGTAATGCGTTATGCGGTGCGAATGGAATGACCATGCTGGAGTGTGAAGTCAGGATGATAGTACGTAGTATCGCAGGCTACGGGGTCCACCACAAAGGACTTCTATCCAAACCAGTCCCATACCTAAATTTAGATAGTCAGACTCAATGTGGTAAACTCCTGATCTCAGGTTAGTCGCGCGCCCAACCGAAATCCTGGCCATGCGAAGGTACACGTAACAAATAGTTGCGCACCACCAGCCCGAGTGGATAGTGAATGAATGAGTATGCAAATCCTTCTCAATAAGTCCACATATCAACGGTTTATCTCTGGCATCATCACCGGGGTTTAGTACACTCCAAATGGTACTGCCGCTCTCCCAGCCGCACAGTCCAAGTGAGCGTAAGAAACCTCACTATCAGCCTGGCCAATAGTCTGCCAATACCTATCCGGCACATCGATAGCGGACCCATTCCTCGAGCTGGTCAGACTCAGCCTAGCAATGCCCCTTACGCTCGGGGGGGTAAGGCTACACCCCCTCCCAACCGACCACGACATAGTGGGAGACGCGGCCTCCTGGTATTCGGTACTCGGGCGCTCATGTATCCACTCGGTCTCGACGTTGGGGCGTCTCCTGGCCACAGAGGTTTAGGAATTTTCACCCAGGGACATCTATGGCGCCCGTATGCTAGAACCAAATATTTCCGGTGTCCCCTCTAGCCATCCACAATATGCCTGTGGAGGCTACGACCCTGATGTTGTTAGGGCGTATAGAAATCACAATGCAAGATGCATGAGTCATACAATCCAGACATGCATCAATCCTGCGCATACCGTGCGCTCATGAGAGATAACCTCTGCCTATCAGGGAGTCTCATAACAACACGCTCAATGACATATGCACTGATCAACCACGTCTCATAACAAACATGCAGATGATGCGTATGGGCATGTATCATGATGCTATGTTGTCACATACTCATAATCAGTATCAATAACCGGCATCGACAATCGACCTCGACAATGTGGACATTTAACCAACATTGCCCCTAAGGAATGAGCCTCATAGATCTTAACATATAATGGACCCACGGCCTCACACAAAGGCCTAATATACAACACAATGGGCCTTACTCAAGGGCCACATATACACAACATGTGGACCCTGCTCATGGGCCTCGCAAAGGGCCTTGCTCATAGGTCATGAATACATCACAATGGGCCTTACCCATGGGCCACGGATACATCATAATGGGCCTTATTCATGGGCCATGAATACATCACAATGGGCCTTGCCCATGGGCCTCAATTACATGACATGTGGGCCCTACACATGGGTCTTGAATATATCAGATGGGCCATGCCCCATGGGCCTAATATATATCACAATGGGCCTTGCCCATAGGCCATGAATACATCACAATGAGCCCCAACTACGGGTCGCATATGCATCATATAGGGCCTCAACAATCGGAATCGGCAATCTGTTACGATAATCTGCCTCGATTGCTAATCGGTTAATCGGCCACGACCAATTAGAATCGGTTATCGGCCACGTCTATCAGAATCAACAATCAGTCACGATAAATGGGCTCGATCGAAATCGACAATCGGCAATCGGTCATGATAATCGGCAAACCGGTCACGACAATCAAAATCAATCGATAATCGGAATCGGCATATCGGTATTGACCTCAACCTTCGATAATCAGAATCGGCCTATATTGACGGCCTCGACAAATCGGCCTCGACAATTGGTATTGATGAGAATGGGCCTAACAAGGCCTAAGGGAAGGTCACAATGTGGACATTCAACCATCCTTGTCCATCAATGTGGACATTCAACTAACATTGCTCCCAAGGGGTGACCCATATAGGGTTAAACATATAGTGGGCTCATGGCCTTACACAAAGGTCTAATACACATCGCAATGGGCCGCATCACATGGACCTCGAATTCATCACAATGGGCCTTACCTATGGGTCTCGAATACATCACATTGGGCCTCACCCATGGGCCTTACATATCAAGTGGGCCACATCAATGGACCGCACCAATGGGCCATAAATACGCATCAGGTGGGCCTACTCACTACAAGAATGGGCCTATCAGTGGGCCTTATGGAGAGTGACAATGCGGACATTTAACCAACATTATCCTTACAATGTGGACGTCAAACCAACATTGCTCCCAAGGTATAGCCCACTATAAAGATCAACCCATATACTATGGTGGAATCACACTCAATGGGCCTTATGTATGTCTTATTGGGCCTCGACCCATGGACCTTGAATACATCATAATGGGCCTCATAACACGGGTTTCATATATATCAAGGTGGACCTCAACAACGGCTACAAATACATCAAGACGGCCTAGTCACATGGGCCTCATAAGTACATCAAGTGGGCTACACCAATGGGCCTAATATGCACCTTAAGCGGGCCCTGCCCATGTGGCTCAAATACATGACATGTGGGCCCTACACATGGGCCTTATACGCATCAAATGGGCCACATATCTAAGCCTTGAACACATCAAATGGGCCACGTGTCATGAGCCCAATTCATATCACAATGGACTTGCATCAATGGGCCGCACTAATGAACCGCATACTCATCAAGTGGGTTGCATCAATGGGCCACACAAATACACAATAGGTAAGCCCTGCACATGCAACAGATGGCCCCCCCACTAGATGGTTAGTGTGGATATAAAATGCATACATTTAGTGGGTCACACGTCCCACGGACGGTGTAGATCATACATCGAGGCTGGCCCTATATGACCTGGATGGTTAGGATGGAACATATGAGGTGGGCTCTTCTCATGGATTCCAAATACATTACAATGGGCCTTAACTCATGGGTTTTGAATACATCTCAATGGGCCTCAACCCGTGGGCCCTAATATATCTATCATAATGGGGTGCCTACCCTGGATGACGTGGATAAAAATACATCATGTTGCATCCCATACAAATAGTTGGACAGTATGGATATGAAAACATATATATTATGTGGGATCCATGTGTACAACGGATGCATCAAGGTGGGCCTCACACAGATGGACTGCATGGAATGAACTACATATATATGTCACACGGGTTCCACATCCCACGGCCAGAGATTTGGGTGGTGTGGATAAATACATCATGCTGGCCCACACTGCATATGGACGGTATGCTTATTCAACACACATAATAACATATAATAAGAAGGGCCCCACTGTCCAGTAGCCGCTGGACGATGTGAATATAGAATGCATGCATCAAGGTGGGCACCTCGAATGGATCACAAAATATATCAAAGTGGGCCTGACGGATGGGCCACAAAGTACGTCAAAGTGGGCCCGACAAATAGGCCACAAAATACATCAAGATGGGCCTCATCACATGGGCCATACGTACATCAAATGGGCCACACCAATGGGCCCTATGTATATCAAATGGGCCACACCCAAATAAAGGTGGTGATAATGATTTCCACCATTGAAGTTCCTAAGGCCCACCATATCATATGTTTTTCATCCAGCATGTTCATAAATTAACGTAATGATAGATGAAGTGGAACAAATATCAACTTAATAGGAAACTCCCATGGCTCCGTAGAAATTTTGAACGGTGGACGTCATTGTCCACTACCTTAAATGGTGGGGTCCACTTGAACTTTAGATCTGACTTATTTTTAGTCTCAAGCCCGTTAAGACAAGCTTGCCAAATGGTTGGACGGTTTGGATGCAACACATGCATCAAGGGCGGGGTCCACATGAGCTATGGATCTGACTCATTCTTTAGCTCATGCCCAAAAATGAGCTTTCAAAATGGGTGAACGGCTTGGATGCAACACATGCACATGATGGGTCCCGTGAAGGCCCACCATCACGTACATATTATATAATATAATATATATAATATATACGATAATATATATATATATATATATATATATATACACACCAACACGAGGTGCAGTCCCCACACGTGGGGTGGGCCCCACCGTCCAGGAGTGGACGGTGCGGATAGAACACATGACGGTGGGGCCTGACACAGATAAAACACATACTTCATGTGGGTTACACCGTCCGCCCGGACGGTGTAAATAAAACACATACATCCTGTGGGTCACACGTGGGGCCCAACAAAATGTTTGTAAGCCATCTGGTCCATTGGTAAGGTCACACATACCCATATGAAGGGGAAAAACAAATTTCATATCAATCCAAAACTTCTGGGACACCCAAAAGGGATATCAATGGCAGACGTTTAATCACACTGTTGCCTTCCGTGTGGGCCATCTGAGCTCCTCATAGGGCGGATTTTTGGGGGATCCACTGCCCTAAGGGGCCTTATCAAAATGCACGGTGTCGATGTTCACAAAAATCACGGTGGAGCCCACTGCTGGGACCCCTGCCTCCAGCGTCAAACGCAGCAGGAGGCTGCTGCACGTCCTCCTCTGGACGTCAGCAGCACCTGCTGCATATATAAAAAATATTTTTTTTTAAAGGAAAGAGGTTTTTCTGATCTTTTTCCTATGTGGAGCCCACATCAGTAAAATCTAGCCCCGCCATTAGTCACCATAGCTCAAGACAGACACATCAAGCCCAATATTCAATATATTTTGGGTTACAAAAACATGAGGGTAAATTTCAATGGTGGACACACAATTTTCTATGTTATGGCCCACCAGAACCTCAGATTGGCTCCGTTCTTAAGTTCAACACCTAAAATGAGGTAGGAAAGGGGATGGACGGCGTAGATTAAAAACATACATCAAGGTGGGCCCTGTAAGAACGTCCCATTCCAAACCTTATATATATATATACATATATTAAAAAAAAAAAAAAAAAAAACTGATGGCACGCCCACTGTATTCACGGTAAAACAACGTCCAGCGTCCCTGGACGCTGGATGGACAGCGTGGTTATATATATCATCAAGGTGGGTCCCACGTGTGGGGACCATGGCTGGTGGGTCCCATGTGGACGTGGTCCACTTGATTTGAATCAATCTAATATATATGTTTTCCCATCATTCATCCAGAGGGTAGGGCCCACATGGCTTGGATGGTTTGGAAAAGGCATTCTTCAAGATGGGGTTCATTTGGGTGGACCACACAGCCACACCATCACACCATAATATTGAAAGAGAGAGGGGGAAAAGAGAGAAAGAAGCACCCACCTTATGATCTTATTCTTCATTCTTCCGCCAACATGTCCTAGAGCTCCAAGGAATGCTATTGAACGGTCAAGATTGTGTTTTGGAGGGTGAGGATGAGAGATAGGAAGGTGGGCCACACCAAGCTCTCTCTCTCTCTCATGGAATGCCATGGACGTTCCTTGCTTGGGAAAATGGGAGAGAGGGAGAGAATGAGAGAGAGATGATGGGAGAGAAGTGATGGTGAGTGATGGATAACTGTACTTGACATGTAAGGGAGGGTTGACTTTAGGTAAGGTGATGTAAGAGAGGGATGGGTTGGGTTGCTTTGTACTTGATTGATTTGATTTGATTGATTGATTTGATGGGTGGTAGAGATTCTCTCGAAATTCGCAACGCGCGGCGTCTTCTTCGAACTGAACGTGGATGCACATCTTTTGACTTGGATATCGGATTAGTGCGCGAGTCGCGGCGTTGGAACCGCGGCGACGGTGCGGTCGCAAGGGTATAGGTTTCGAGTCGAGTCAACTCTGATATGCGGCACTCGACTTAGGATCGTGCGCAAACGTTGGATACAGGTCGAGGTTTCTAGAATTCGACCGGAAGGGCCGTGGAAGCCTACGGAACAGTACAGGCTAGGACATGGGTCTTACAAAACACACAAAAGCTCTCTCTATTTTCTCTCACAGCAACAAAAGACAAGTCCTCTATATATAGGCAAAAAGTTCTAACGAATATAAAACGGTCACATTTATGACAAAGTTCGATATCATCGAGCAGGTTCGATATCATCGAGCGTATACTCTCGATAGCATCGATGGTCTGCTCGATAACTCGGACTCAATGTCATACGCTTTTGAAACTCTTTGCCAATTGGTTGATGAATCGAAACTATTATCGATGTCATCGGATTTCGAACTCTGATTCCATCGATGATAGGTTCGATCCATCGACACTTGAAAAATGAGAGAGACTTGACTTTGAAATATTTCAGGTTTTTATGAATGATCGGGGATCCATCGAGATCATCGCAATTTGAATGTCGATGATATCGAGATCAGAGTCGAGACATCGATAAATCCAGCTGATTTATTTTTGAGCTTGCTGGACAGTTTATGACTTTGTTCGATACAATCGATCTGGTGTCGATATCATCGATATTTGAATATCGATTCTATCGAAGGGCCCCCGATCATAGTTAAAAACGACCTAAAATATCTGCTGTGAGAAATGCGTGCCCTCGATCGATATCATCGATCGACTTCCGATGTTATCGATATTTGATTTCAGATCATATCGAAAGAGCATCGATATATCGAAGGAATTTGAGATTTTCTTTAAAAAACAGGGGCGCCGAAAATCTGCATGTCAATCTTATCGAGCCATTCTCAATGGACTCGAGATTTGAATATCGATGATATCGATAGGTGTATCGATACATCGATAATTCGTCCAGATATGTTGTGCAGTTGCTGGACATATTTAGTGCTTATATCGATGATATCGATAGGTGTATCGATACATCGATAAATCCATCCAAATGAATATTTAGTTGCTGGACACCTTTGGTCCTCTCATCGATAAATCATTTAAGGTATCAAGGATATCGACAGAGCAGGTCGATTATATCGAGGGTGTTTCGATAAAATCGACAAGGCGAGAAAAACTTAGAGATTTTCCTATTTTGCAAAAAGTTTTCTCACCCTAAAACCCTATGATTTCTAACTCGTTTTTAAGGGTTTTCTTTACCTGGTGTTTTGGGTCATGGGATGTGAAGTTTTAGTTTTACCTGTGACGAGCTTGCACACATCCGGTTGAGGCAGACGCTTGAATTGATCTTCCTATCAGGCTCTGTAGACACTCTGACTCAACATACACGTAACTTGACAAACCAGGGCACTTTCAGTATCTGATAACAATATACTCTCGTCCTCATCATCGTCATAATCATAGCCTTGCCCTGGCTATTTGGGCTTGAAATCTCTTTTCTCATAATTACAGGGGAAAAATATCAATGAAAGAGTGCATACCTCACATCGACCCTCCTTCAGACAGAGTTCACATCAACCACCATCTGGTTCATGCAGAGTACACATGATGAAAAAATACTGTGGAACAGAAAAAATCAAATTTAAATATAATAAACTCATCTGCCTGCCTTTCTACCTAATGTGATCAGAAAAATGGAATGGTTCTTTAAATCAAAAGCAAGGAAGAAAGACACATAATAATTCGTTAAGGAGTAGCATCAAGATCTTGCAATGGAGCCCAAATCTCTTTGGGGTGTGCTCCAGTACCCACTGTAAGCTTATGGTGGGGTACGGCTGAAGATATTGTTGTATTTGTTTCAAAATTTAAATTTATATTTGGATTTCAAATATTTTGGTTTCCCTCCATATTTGAAAATTTTTAATGTTTTGGGTTGTGGGTTTTGTCCCACATCGGATTTTTCAAAGAAAATCTTCTTGTATATAAGATAGGTTTTTTTTGTCTTGGGGCTTAAGTCTCATTTAGAGGACATGTGAATTTGGTCTTATGGGGTGGCTATGCCAATAGATCTAATCTATGCCATTGACCACACGCGCACGTGCCGAGTTGAGCCGAGTCTGAGTCCGTGTGCACGACGGGACGGGCTAGGCGCAGGTGCGGCCAGAGAGATACGACTATTTGGTTGGTCGCACCTGTTGGGTTTAAACCCAACAGACCTAACCCTTTCAAAATGGTTCTTAAGTTCGTCGCTGAGTCATCGAATTTTATTTTCTTTTTTTGTTCTCGATTTTAATAGTCTATTTAATATTTCAACCAAATATTCCAACAATTTTGAAATCGAAATGTTAAATTACATAGACTATGGTTACCATAACAGTAAATGTTTCTGCCAAGTTAGCCAAAATCGAACCATTCGCTAGACAATATTTTAAATGGTGGAAACAGAAACTGATGTTCGTACTAACCACCATTAAAGTTCAATACATTCTGTCTGAATCATTCACTATAGATCCAGCAAATCAAACTAAAGTAGCAGATGAAAAATAATTGTAAAAATTGTATTCTAAACTCTTTGTCCAATGAACTATATGATGTGTATGCTTCTTACGAGTCTGCTAAAGACATATGGACTGCTTTCGAAAAAAAAAAAAGGTTCTGAAAGATGTAGGTGCTAAGAAACATGCAATCGCTAATTTCCTTCATTATGAAATGACAGACAATAAACTTGTCACAAATCAGATTCATGATTTTCAAAATCTAGTTCATGAACTGTTGACAGAAGGAATTAAGTTAGATGAAGCGTTTTTATCAGGAGTGCTGATGGAAAAGTTACCGCCCTCCTAGAAATAATATAAGAATAAAATGAAATGTAAAAAGAACAGTGTTTCTTTAAGAACTACTATCGTACACATACAAATAGAGGAGGCCAATAGAATCAGAGATTAAAAAAGAAAATGAAAATGAGATAAATTCAAAGGTGAATATTGTGGAATGAATGTAGGCTCAAAAAGAATAATGCAAACAATCAATGCAAGAAAAAGGAAAATTGTTACAACTGTGGAAAGCCTGGGCATTACATTAAAACTTGCAGGTTTAAGAAAAACAAAGATAAGCCGCAGGCTAATCTTACAGAAACAGGCAATGAGTCTAATATGGTAGTAGCTGTGGTGTCAGAAGTCTTCCTGATAAACAACTTGGAGTGGGTAGTGTAACTAGTTAGGCACGTGTGAAAGGATCGTAGCATGTTTACCTCTTACCAAGTATCAAAAGATGATAAACAGGTATTCATGGGTAATGATAGAACATCTTCAGTTGTAGGGAAATGGAAAGTACTTTTGAAACTCATTTCTAGAAAGACTCTGTTATTGAATAATGTCCTACATATGCCTTACATTAGAAAAAACTTGGTCTCTGGTTCGCTTCTCAATAAGGCTGGTGTCAAGTTAATATTTGATTCAGATAAACTTGTAATGACTAAGAATGAAACTTTTGTTGGTAAGGGATACTGTAGTTATAACACCCCGTAATTTTCTTTACTCGGGTGTTACCATGAAGATCCATCTTGACCATGAAATGAGGCCGTTCGCTCAATCAACCTCCAGATTTGCCATTCATCCGCCAAATTGCAAAGTAACCAACACTAAACCATCAAAGGACTGAATGACGACAATTAAATCACACTGAAGTTTCACATAATGCTCTATTATATCAAGTGAACAATACATCATTAGTTTCGGGCTCACGGCCCATAAACGTTGATCTACTACAAGGGCAGCTCTACTTAGATGTAGACTCTACAATTTTATAATGATAAGTAATATAAAGAATGGGAATTGGGATATCTAAACCCTAATCCACCAGTTAATTCCGAGCTAAGCAGACCCTTGGACTTTTCAACCATTAATATGAAATTAAGAAAAATCTGACCATCAGAGCGGCAAAAATACAACTAAAATAACCGAAAATTATATCAACGATATTTAAAAATTATAAATGCATATTAGACCATCATATCAGTAATCCAACCATTGATTTCCAACTAAGGGTCCTTTGGGATCATTTTGACCATTGACGTTCAATTTAAAATGATTTGATCATCAGATCGATAGAAATCATTAGTTAAATCGCGAAAATAGAACAAAATGGCCCACTTGAGCTTTGGATCGGCCTCAGCTCCCGTCGGATGTCCTAGTTGGACTCGTAGCATCGAATGGACAGAGTAGATTTCTCATATTCATCTCTGTGGACCCCACCTTGAGATTGAGCGTGTACATAGTGTGTGTACACTCGCCGTGCATCGAACCGGTCAGCCACTCAAACGAGCGTTGACCCGACGAAAGCCCAAAAAGGAAGAATTCCTTCCTCTTTCCCGCCGTGCAAAATTTTAAACGGACCGAGTCCGTTCTTTATCATGTGATGGGCCACCATTTATATACATTTGGATGATCCAAGCCATTCATCTTGTAGTAGGATCAACCCCGAACAAACCCCACCTAGTTTTAGACTTTGTGTAAGAAGAAGATTCATGTCCTAAGTGTGCAGGGGACATAGAGGATGCGCATGTTAGTGTTCACGTGAAATAGGAGGGCCAGACTACTTTGCGACTCTTTATCCTCGCTTACATTTGTATTTGATTTGTATTGTCATGTTCTGTAAAAGTTAAGACATTGATTTGTATAAGTTTTTGGGTAACTACTTGAAATATTTAGCTTTGTATATTCGGACTCCCTCTTATACTTGATTGCTCATAATCCGCTTGAATGTTTAACTCTGATAAAAAGAAAAAAAAAATGTACGTGAAATTTGGGATACTTTAAAGGTTAACACTCGGGTTTTTGGAAAACGAGTAGTGTACTCGGGTTCCGGGGTGTTACATGTTCACTCCCCAAGTATAGGGTTGTGATGTAGTAAAAACTCGGTAAGACCGAGGTCGAATCCACAGGGATTGAAACCTGTACGTTATCTGAAAATAACCAGATCTGGAACTAGGCTAAGATGAAAACTAAACCAATTGTGTTTTGAAGAATAATAGTGAAATATTGATCTAAATTTAGAGAATTCAGAGAAGAGAACTAGGGATTCAGGGGATCCACTTGTAGAGATCAGGGAGATTATGCTTGATTTACGACCTCAACTAGAATTGAACTATTTTTGATTAAATTTCCAAGGAGATGAAAGGTGTAAGATTCAGAATCAATTTCATCACAAAACCATGCCCATGAGACAAAGTAAACAACAAAACGAAGCCAATCCACAACCAATCAACAACGAATGTTAGAAAAGGTTCTGTCATCCGACCATGTCCAAGGGACAATGATGAATAACAGGATTTCCTAACATCAAGATAAAAATAAAGGAATTACATAAAGCTATCACAGATTAATTGTAATTACAGTCACAAAAAAATCATTAAAAACTATATGTAATTTCTTAAATCAACAACTGGAAAAATAGTTCAATGTATATGATCCAAGCCATAAAATCCCATCATATTACAAGCTTCACCCCTTAGCCCTAGCTAAGGGGTTTAGCCAACCATGTTTGGCTAGATCTCTCAACAGTAAAAGAAGAAAAACAGCAAAAGCATCAATGAGAGTTCTCTCTCTCTCCCTGTCTGTAAATCTCTCTCCAGCCGTGAATTGAGATGATTCCCATCTTTCCTTCAATCCTTCCCTTTATAGCACAACTGTCCGGTCGGTGGAGAGAAGTCCTCCCAACAATAGGCAATGAATTTCCTGTTATAGCAACTCACGTAGCCTTATTTGCATAGCCCTTCCGTCAGCCAAACACTGCATGTTTTCCTTGTTCATCAGCAAGTGATCATTCAATTCGCACCATTCACGTTGTTAGCCATAAGTTAATCCTCTGATGGGTCAGATTTCTGTCTCTGATAGTCCCATCTTTCAGCGTTTAATCAGCCGAATAAAACTCTGTTTATACAAGCAGATAGACTCTTGTTGCTTCTTGCACTTGATTTATTTCTGGATGGTTCAGATTGACGGTCATTGATCCCTGGCCCACCAAGATCTTTGTGCGGAGCTGCTGTAAAACAATTGCGGAAACTTGTTTACGCAGCTGCAGAGATTGCGCAGCAACAGACGCAGCAACAGAGATACGCAGCCAGCTGTCTTTCAAAACCGGAACAGCCGGAATCCTGCTGGCTTGGTGCACAATCAACAATATCTTCCCAAAAACTGGAAACGTCCCTACGGACGGTTCTGAATAACCTAACAGATGGACGGTGTGGAATTTCTGGATATCCACTCACAGTGGCCCACAACTCTTCTAAACTGCTGTTGGTCCTTTAATTTCATACTACAGAAGCTCTCCTTTGACTGAGAACTGCGTGTTCGTACATGCACCCCAACATGTGATCTTTCCATGGTTTTAATTATCCACTAACCCTTTGTATGATGGATGGTTTGGATCTTCCATGGGAGTCACGATGGTGGACCACTATCCTCTGAAATCAGAAGATATTCGTTGCGTCAGAACGCAGGGGCTCCTGCTTCACTGGATCCCTGGGTCATCTTCGAATCCCGTTGTTACGCGAAAATGGTGGTGGCTGGCTGAAATTTAATCCTGAAGATGATGGACGGTGTGGATCTGATGCTTGACTAATCATGGTGGGCCCACAAACTTCCGTCCGCAACTCTCCTGCAGCAGAGACGAAAACGGAAGTTCCGTTTTTTTTTTTTTTTGGAAAGATTGCGGGTCAAAATTGGGTTTGACCCGACCTTAGTTGCAATGCACATCCAGTGCACTTGTGCACGGTGCACATACTATTCAAGGTGGGATCCACTGTGATGTTTATGAGAAATCCAATCCATCCGTTCGTTCTTCCAGCTAATGTAAGGGGTCGAACCCAATTTTGAAGCATATCCAGAGATCAGGTGGGCCCCAGTTTAACGTTTTATAGGCTGATCTAATCGTTAGGCCACTTCCTCGGTGATCCAATGGCTGAGATTTGATATGTACCGTTAAGTTATGGTCTTCAGGTCATGTATAAAATTTGGGGCCGAACAGATGGTGGGAACCCCGTAATCCTGGTCTCTGAGCATCTTTCAAGCCTCTTTAGCATGTAACACGTGATTTTCTCGAATCTCAGCCGTGTAAATCCATCGATCTTGGTCCCCTGGAGTCCATCCCTTGCCTTGGTGTAGTCAGATCATTAAATTCATGCCTTTATCACCTTTTTGTAGTCTAAACTCTGAAGTCACCTTGCAACACAAATACGATTAAAATAGGCTGTTAAACCGTATCATGTTCATAAATACATGTCGTAATTAGAGTCGGATATGCAATATTCGACTCTCAACACAACCCCCAACCAGCATTTTGCTAGTCCCGAGCAAAATATGCGAAAAATAAGTTGAGAATTATAGGGCAATTTCTATGAAACCGAGTGGATTGAAATTTGAAAAACGATTCAGATACAAGAAATTTAAGATTCATGAATGTTGGGCATAAATTTCTCCTGGCGGTAAGTGCATGGCAGACTTCATAATCGAGTTCAAATATTAATCCATTAACTAGAATAATTCTACACATTGAGTTCCATGAGTTTTAGTGTGATCTCAGCTTATCAACATTAAGATTTACTTCTCCCTTTCATGATATCATTGGTAATAAATAAGAAGACTCATGATAATCCAAACCTAAGCCAAAACCTGCCTCGTAGATCAACATTCCACCCCTTGATTTTTCCATAAAAATTAATGCTAATGAAAGGAATCAAATCCTCACTTATAGGGAGCAAACCTATAGTGAAGATCAATTGCCCAAAAATCTGTATTTTCAATATATTTTTTTTTTTTTCAACCATGGGGAATCAAATCCTCACTTATAGGGAGCAAACCTATGGTGAAGATCAATTGCCCAAAAATCTTTTCAATTTTTTTTTTTTTTTTTTTTTTTATATACCCTGATAGCAAAATATTTCAGGCTGGTTCCTTTCATGCTTAGTGATTACCAAGTTAATCCTTCAATATGAAACTGAAACCTTAATGTGAAAGCGAGATGTGACATGTGAAATCATGATTCAATCAATGTTTAAAACTTCTAATCATGGATTGATAAGTCGAACTCAACTATGAAATCTATCAAACAACTAGATCCAAGAGACATAAATCCCCAACACTCCGTATCTTATAGTTCTAAATCAATGATTACTATCAAAATCACTTCGAAATCACAAGAAAGTCCAGAAAATTTTTTTCACAAATTTTGATCAAGACCAAGAGAACACTGATTAGGTAACCTAATCGCCCACCCCCAACTTAAAATTTGCATTGTCCTCAATGTAAAAGATGTAAGCATGCAATGCTCATGAGACAACGAAAGTAAATGAAAAGTGATGGGGAGATAGTACCTGGACGAAAGAATCAAGGGGCTTTTCCATAAAGGTATTAACATGAAAGCAAGTCAGCCCAAGAGAGAAAGCATAACAGAAATAAAATCTTACCTATACCACTTTCGCAGGTGCTCTCGATTGCATTTAGCGTATGCAATAAGCCTTAAACACCCTAGGTTGCCCCTAGTGGACGAGTTGTAGTCTCGTGAGGGTTTGCAGCAATGTTACCCACAAACATTGAATTAACTAATCATGAAATCAAAAGCTGGGTTGCCTCCCAGGAGCGCTAAGTTTAACGTCTTCAGCCAGACTAAAGAAACTACCCTAATCCTAATAAACCTACCTATACCTCCATCAGACTAGGAGATCATTTCTGGTAAACAGGATCAGTCAGAGGCATGGACATGTCCTCTGAATCAAATTTCTCGACAAATGGCTTTAAGCGATGTCCATTTACTTTAAACTCCTGGCCATTGTCGGGGTCTCTTATCTCGACGGCCCCATGAGGATATGCAGTAACGACAATGTAAGGACCGGTCCAACGAGATCGAAGCTTACCCGGAAAGAGATGTAATCGAGAATTATACAAAAGGACTTTTTGACCTGGCATGAATAATTTTCGTAGAATGTGTTGGTCATGAAACGCCTTCATCCTGTCCTTGTAAATTCTCGAGTTCTCGTACGCGTCGTTCCGGATTTCTTCAAGTTCATTTAATTGAAGTTTGCGTAGCGAGCCAGCGTTGTTCAGATTGAAATTTAGATTTTTGATTGCCCAGTAAGCTCTATGTTCCAACTCCACAGGCAAGTGGCAAGCCTTCCCATAGACGAGTCTAAAGGGAGACATTCCAATAGGGGTTTTAAAAGCAGTACGGTATGCCCATAAGGCATCGGTCAATCGAATTGACCAATCCTTACGGTCAGGGTTAACCGTTTTCTCCAAAATGTGTTTGATCTCCCTATTGGAAATCTCAACTTGCCCACTTGTCTGTGGGTGGTATGGGGTGCTCACCTTATGAGAGATACCGTATTTCTTCATTAAACTCTCAAATGGTCTATTACAAAAGTGTGAGCCCCCATCACTAATAATGGCTCGAGGCGTTCCGAATCGAGAAAGGATGTTTTCTTTCAGGAATTTAATGACCGTGCGGTGGTCATTGGTTCGACACGGAATCGCTTCGACCCATTTAGTGACATAGTCTACGGCAAGCAAAATATATAAATTCCCAAAAGATTGGGGGAATGGCCCCATGAAATCGATGCCCCAGCAATCAAATGCCTCTATGATAAGAATGGGATTCAAGGGCATCATATTTCGACGGGACAATGCTCCCAATTTCTGACAACGCTCACAAGCTTTGCAAAACTCATGAGTGTCCCTGAACATAGTGGGCCAATAGAAGCCACACTGCAGAATTTTGGCCGTGGTCTTTTTTGCAGAAAGTGACCACCACAGGCCTGTGAGTGACAGAAGGAGATGACACTCTGATGCTCATTGTCTGGCACACATCTCCTCAAGATTTGGTCTGGGCAATATTTAAACAAGTATGGATCATCCCAGAAGAATTTGCGCACCTCGGTGAAAAATTTCTTCTTATCTTGCGCAGTCCAATGTGTCGGTATGGAACCTGTGGCAAGATAATTGGCGATATCAGCGAACCAAGGTGAATGAGAGACTCTGAACAATTGTTCATCAGGGAACATGTCATTAATCTGTGTCGTCTCAAAGGAATCAGAGGGATTAAGGCGAGAAAGATGGTCAGCCACTACGTTCTCTACTCCCTTTTTATCTTTTATTTCTAGGTCAAATTCCTGGAGTAGGAGGATCCATCTTATCAGGCGGGGCTTAGCATCATTCTTAGACAGAAGATACTTAAGCGCTGCGTGATCAGTGTAAATAATGATCTTGGATCCAATCAAGTAGGACCTAAATTGTCCAAGGCGAACACTACAGCTAAGAGTTCCTTTTCCGTAGTCGAGTAGTTCACTTGGGCAGGATTTAGAGTCCTACTCGCGTAATGAATAACGTAGGGTTTCTTATCTTTTCTCTGGCCTAGAACTGCCCCAAGAGCATAATCAGACGCGTCGCACATAAGTTCAAAAGGAATGCTCCAGTCAGGTGGCTGTATGATGGGTGCACTAGTCAATATGCCCTTAAGCTTAGTGAAAGCTTCTTGACATGGTTCAGTCCACTCGTATGGTGCATCCTTTTGAAGTAGATTACATAAAGGACGAGAGATGAGACTAAAGTCCTTTATGAATCTTCTGTAAAACCCGGCGTGTCCTAAGAAGGATCGCACGTCCCTTATGTTCTTGGGTGGAGGTAGGTTAGAGATAAGATCGATTTGCCTTATCCACCTCGATTCCTTTAGATGAAATAATGTGTCCAAGGACAATTCCCTTCTGAACCATGAAATGACACTTCTCCCAATTAAGTACTAAGTTCTTTTCTTCACATCTTTTCAGCACACATTTAAGACTTTCCAAGCACTCGCTAAAAGATGGACCGAAGACAGAGAAATCGTCCATGAAGACCTCTAAATATTGCCCTACCATGTCAGAAAATATGCTCATCATACATCGCTGGAAGGTGGCAGGAGCATTACATAGTCCAAACGGCATCCTTCGGTAAGCAAAGGTGCCGTAGGGACATGTAAACGTAGTCTTTTCTTGATCTTCAGGGGCGATCTCTATCTGGTTGTAGCCCGAATACCCGTGAAGGAAACAGTAATAGGAATGACCAGCTAACCTTTCCAAGATCTGATCAATGAAGGGTAAAGGAAAGTGGTCTTTCCTCGTGACGGTATTTAATTTCCTGTAGTCAATGCACATCCTCCAACCAGTAGTGACTCTAGTCGGCACGAGTTCATTATTGGCATTGGCTACGATGGTGATCCCGGACTTCTTAGGAACCACCTGAGTTGGACTCACCCATTGACTATCGGATATAGGGTATATGATACCCACATCCAATAGTTTAAGAACCTCGGCTTTAACCACTTCCTTCATGTTTGGATTTAGTCTACGTTGTGGTTGCCGAGCTGTCTTCGCATTATCCTCAAGATATATGCGGTGAGTACAAATCGAGGGGTCGATTCCCTTGAGGTCCGCGATTGTCCATCCAAGGGCTCCCTTATGCTCCAGGAGAGTAGATATAAGCATACTCTCTTGTTCTTTCTCAAGGTGGGCAGAAATCACCACCGGGTATGTCTCATCTTGACCTAAGTATGCATATTTTAAATCAGAGGGCAAAGGTTTTAGGTCAAGCTTCGGTGGCTTGAGGTTAGACGGTAGAGGCACTTCATCAGTGTGGGGTAACTTTTCAAATTGAGGCCTCCACCGGTTAACTTCAAGTACCGGTACCGCATCAAGCATGGCACATGTCTCCCTAATTATGTCATCATCAAACTCATGGGAGTGGGCCAGGCACGTCTCTAGAGGATCAGAGGATAAGGTAAGGGGTGTCCTATCTTCCACGAAAGTATCGATCATGTTAATATCGTGGATATCGTCATCTTCCTCTACCCGTCTGCCAGTGTTGAAAAAGATATTCATTTCTAATGTCATATTCCCGAAAGACATACTCATGACACCATTCCTGCAATTGATAATTGCGTTTGAAGTGGCAAGGAATGGGCGACCAAGAATGACGGGAATCTGAGTGCTTGTATTGTTGATGGGTTCGGTATCAGGATGATGAATCTATCTACTGGGTAGTAAAATCGATCAACCTGGACCAACACATCCTCAATTATTCCTCTTGGTACACGAACAGAGCGATCAGCAAGTTGTAGTGTAGTTAAGGTGGGTTTTAATTCACCTAAACCCAACTGTTTGTATACCGAGTAGGGAATAAGATTAACGCTCGCTCCTAAGTCAAGAAGTGCGTGATCAATTCGATAGTCCCCAATTACACATGATATGGTTGGGCTACCGGGGTCTTTGAATTTTTGCGGCACATCTTGTTTTAGGATGGCACTCACTTTCTCAGTCAGGAAAACTTTCTTTTGAATATTCTGCCGTCTTTTGGTCGTACATAAGTCTTTCAAGAATTTGGCATAGGAAGGTATTTGTTTCACGGCATCAAGTAGAGGTATGTTGACCTTCACTTGTTTCAACACCTCTAGAATATCCTGAGAGTTGGGAGAGGTTTTGGTGCAACCAACCGTTGGGGAAATGGAGCAACTGGCTTCCTTGAGGTTTCGGTTCTAACTCTGGTGGGGCATGGCTAGATCCATCTTCTTTATCCACTTCCGGGTCCTTAGACTTTTCAGCCCTAACCGGAATGGTTTTGTCAATGATTTTTCCACTCCTAAGAGTGGTGATGGATTTAGCTTGCTCCATCTGATTTGAAGAGCTTGGGTCGCTAATTTCATATTGCGATTTAGGATTGGGAAGAGGTTGAGCTGGAAAGCTCCCCTTGTTCCCAATCGCATTTTCAGCCTTAAGTCCTTGTATTGCTTTTGTAAGGTCTTGAAAGGCCTGTAGCATACCCTGATTGAAAAGCTCTTGCTTTTGAAAATGTTTCAGAACCGGATCCTCTTGAGGTTTCTCTTGAGTTGGATTTTGATTTAGGAAACCTTGAGGTGTAGCGGTTTGTCCATTCCTCCAACTGAAGTTTGGATGGTTTCTCCAGCCAGGATTGTATGTGTTAGAGGTGGGCCCACTAAAAGGTCTTTGGTAATTGCTTACAGCATTGGATTGCTCATTCAATACCTCTTGAAAGGCAGATATAGTTGGGCAATTCTCAGTAGTGTGAATGTTGCAACCACAAATACTACAAACAATTTTCTTGGCCTTATCCTTCTTTAATTCCATGGCCTCGAGTTTTCGAGTGAGATTGGCTACCTTGGCATTAATATCATCATCCTCTTTCAGGAGGTACATTCCACCCTTTTCTTTGGAATGAGTCGGCCTAGGCGTAGTACTCGGTTTAGGGGAGATGTCCCATGTTTGTGTGTTCTCAGCAAGTTTATCAAAATAGTCCCACACCTCATCGACACCCTTATTCATAAACTCCCCATTACACATTGTCTCAACTAATTGGCGCATGGGAGATGTCAGTCCATCATAGAAAAAATTCGTGATGCGCCACGTTTCAAAACCATGTTGTGGGCATGAACTGACAAGATCTTTGAACCGCTCCCAACATAGGAAGAATGTTTCATCTTCCCTTTGGGCGAAGTTCATGATCGACTTCCTAAGGGTGTTCGTCTTATGATATGGAAAATTTTTTTTAATGAACTCCCTTGTCATGTCATTCCATCTGCCAATAGATTGAGGACGTAATGAATGTAACCACGTCTTGGCTTTCTCTTTCAAAGAAAAGGGAAAGAGTTTTAACCTGACCGTGTCATCAGACACGTTAGGAAAGTATAGGGTAGTCATGATCTCATCGAATTCTTTCAGATGTAGATATGGATTCTCTGACTCAAGCCCATGAAATTTAGGAAGGAGTTGGATCACCCCTGGCTTGATATCCATATGTCCTGCATTCTCCTGAAAAACCATGCATGAGGGCGTACTCACCCCCGCCGGTTGTAAGTAATCTCGTAAGGTACGAGGCGGGGGTGCTTGATGCACCTCATTCTCATCCTGGACATCTTCCACCCTAGGCTGGGGTAGACGAGGTTGATTTTCAGCCATATCCTCAATTAACTCAGGGGAATTCGAGCGATGTCTAGTCCTACGATGGACAGTTAACCCCTCAACTAATCCTCCTTCAGTCAAAAGACGTCGAGTGTTGTCACGAGCCCACTTGGGCATGAAACACTCACAGCCCTTAATCAAATTCTAAACCTAATCCTAAGAAGGGAAATAAAAATCTAAAAAGAAAGAGAGGGTTGGAAGGAAGTTACCAATTTGGAGTCCCTAAATTAAGAACCTGCAAAAAAAAAAAAAAAAAAAACCAAAAAGAGATTAGTTCCTAAAAATAGAAATTAGAAAGTTTCTAAAAAAAATAAAGGAAGAATGAGTTAGTTTCTAAAATTAGAAAGAGTCTCTAAAAAAGAAAGTAACTAACCTAGTTTCTAAAAACAAAAGAGGAAGGTTCTAACCTAGAGTTAGAAAGTTCTAATTAGAAATCTAATCCTAAAATAGAAAAAGTAAGTGTGAGTTTCTAAAAAGGAAAGAATTTCTAAAATAAATGAAAGCCTAGAAATAGAAAATTCTAAAAATAGAAAGTAGAGAAATTCTAACCTAAATTAGAAAATCCTAAGAAGAGAAATAGCAGTAAACTAGTTTCTAATTTAGAAAAAGAGAAATTCCTAAGAGAGTATAAAATTTCTAAAATAAAAGAGGAAAGTTCCTAAACTAGAAAGTAAGTTAATAACAGAAATTCTAAAAATAGAAAGTAGAATTTAGAAAGATCTTACCGAATTAGAAATTTTGAAAGCCCTACAAAACAGGAAAGTTAGTTTCTAAACAGAAAGTCTCTAAATAGAAAGTTTCTAAAAATAAAATAGGAAACAAAATTAAATTCTAAAAAAGTTAGAATTAGAAACTTGCTAAAAAGGAATCCTAATATAGAAATAGGAAGGAAAAGAGAAATTACCAATTTAGAAACCTATCTCAGAATCCTACAAAATAGGAAAGTTGGGTTAGTTTCTAAAAAGGGAAAATCATCTAAAATAGAAAGTTACTTAAATATAAAATTTCTAAAAATTAAAGGAAACCTGAATTAGGAAATTCTAAAAATAAAACTAAGAATAAATAAAAAAAAATCCTAATCTTAACTAATCCAAAACCAGTTAATTTCAAAAACGTAGCCGTCAATCCCCGGCAACGGCGCCAAAAACTTGTTCACTCCCCAAGTATAGGGTTGTGATGTAGTAAAAACTCGGTAAGACCGAGGTCGAATCCACAGGGATTGAAACCTGTACGTTATCTGAAAATAACCAGATCTGGAACTAGGCTAAGATGAAAACTAAACCATTGTGTTTTGAAGAATAATAGTGAAATATTGATCTAAATTTAGAGAATTCAGAGAAGAGAACTAGGGATTCAGGGGATCCACTTGTAGAGATCAGGGAGATTATGCTTGATTTACGACCTCAACTGGAATTGAACTATTTTTATTAAATTTCCAAGGAGATGAAAGGTGTAAGATTCGGAATCAATTCATCACAAAACCATGCCCATGAGACAAAGTAAACAACAAAACAAAGCCAATCCACAACCAATCAACAATGAATGTTAGAAAAGGTTCTGTCATCCGACCATGTCCAAGGGACAATGATGAATAACAGGATTTCCTAACATCAAGATAAAAATAAAGGAATTACATAAAGCTATCACAGATTAATTGTAATTACAGTCACAAAAAAATCATTAAAAACTATATGTAATTTCTTTAATTAACAACTGGAAAAATAGTTCAATGTAATGATCCAAGCCATAAAATCCCATCATATTACAAGCTTCACCCCTTAGCCCTAGCTAAGGGGTTTAGCCAACCATGTTTGGCTAGATCTCTCAACAGTAAAAGAAGAAGAAAAACAGCAAAAGCATCAATGAGAGTTCTCTCTCTCTCCTGTCTGTAAATCTCTCTCCAGCCGTGAATTGAGATGATTCCCATCTTTCCTTCAATCCTTCCCTTTATAGCACAACTGTCCGGCGGTGGAGAGAAGTCCTCCCAACAATAGGCAATGAATTTCCTGTATAGCAACTCACGTAGCCTTATTTGCATAGCCCTTCCGTCAGCCAAACACTGCATGTTTTTCCTTGTTCATCAGCAAGTGATCATTCAATCCGCACCATTCACGGGTTAGCCATAAGTTAATCCTCTGATGGGTCAGATTTCTGTCTCTGATAGTCTCATCTTTCAGCGTTTAATCAGCCGAATATAAACCTGTTTATACAAGCAGATAGACTCTTGTTGCTTCTTGCACTTGATTTATTTCTTTGGATGGTTCAGATTGACGGTCATTGATCCCTGGCCCACCAAGATCTTGTGCGGAGCTGCTGTTAACAATTGACTAGCTTGTTTACGTGCTGCAGAGACAGAGGCAGAAACAGACAGAGAGAAGACAGCTGCTGTCTGTTCAACAAAGCAACAGGATATGCAGCCAGCTGTCTTTGCAAAACGGAAATCCTGCTGGCTTGGTGCACAATCAACAATAGCTTCCCAAAAACTGGAAACGTCCCTACGGACGGTTCTGAATAACCTAACAGATGGACGGTGTGGAATTTCTGGATATCCACTCACAGTGGCCCACAACTCTTCTAAACTGCTGTTGGTCCTTTAATTTCATACTACAGAAGCTCTCCTTTGACTGAGAACTGCGTGTTCGTACATGCACCCCAACATGTGATCTTTCCATGGTTTAATTATCCACTAACCCTTTGTATATGGACGGTTTAGATCTTCCATGGGAGTCACGATGGTGGACCACTATCCTCTGAAATCAGAAGATATTCGTTGCGTCAGAACGCAGGGGCTCCTGCTTCACTGGATCCCTGGGTCATCTTCGAATCCCGTTGTTACACGAAAATGGTGGTGGCTGGCCGAAATTTAATCCTGAAGATGATGGACGGTGTGGATCTGATGCTTGACTAATCATGGTGGGCCCACAAACTTCCGTCCGCAACTCTCCCGCAGCAGAGACGAAAACGGAAGTTCCGTTTTTTTTTTTTTTGGAAAGATTGCGGGTCAAAATTGGGTTTGACCCGACCTTAGTTGCAATGCACATCCAGTGCACTTGTGCACGTGCACATACTATTCAGGTGGGATCCACTGTGATGTTTATGAGAAATCCAATCCATCCGTTCGTTCTTCCAGCTAATTTAAGGGGTCGAACCCAATTTTGAAGCATATCCAGAGATCAGGTGGGCCCCAGTTTAACGTTTTATAGGCTGATCTAATCGTTAGGCCACTTCCTCGGTGATCCAATGGCCGAGATTTGATATGTACCGTTAAGTTATGGTCTTCAGGTCATGTATAAAATTTGGGGCCGAACAGATGGTGGGAACCCCGTAATCCTGGTCTCTGAGCATCTTTCAAGCCTCTTTAGCATGTAACACGTGATTTTCTCGAATCTCTGCCGTGTAAATCCATCGATCTTGGTCCCCTGGAGTCCATCCCTTGCCTTGGTGTAGTTAGATCATTAAATTCATGCCTTTATCACCTTTTTGTAGTCTAAACTCTGAAGTCACCTTGCAACACAAATACGATTAAAATAGGCTGTTAAACCGTATCATGTTCATAAATCCATGTCGTAATTAGAGTCGAATATGCAATATTCGACTCTCAACATTACAGCAGTGATGATTTATTAATTGTAAATGTATCCAATGATAATAATAAGAAGACATCCGATTCTGTTTATATCGTTGAACCCTTTATATTGGCATAGTAGATTAGGTCATGTGAATGTAGTATCTTTGAAGAAAATGAAAAGATTAGATTTATTACCTAATGTATCTATGAAGAATTCGATAAATGTGAAACATGTGTAGAATTAAAATTTATTAGAAAATCCTTTAAATGAATACAACGATCCTCTGTTCTATTAGAGTTGATACACAGTGATTTAGGTGATTTTAGAAATCATGTGTCTAGAGGAGGAAAAAGGTATTATATAACTTTGTAAATGACTATTCTAGGTCTACTAGAGTATCTGTTAAGGAGCAAAGATGAAGCTTTAGATATTTTTATAAATATAAAACTGAGGTTGAAAATCAGTTAAATATAAAAATTAAAAGACTTAGAACAGATAGAGGATGTGAATATGAATCTTCTCAATTTAGAGAATTATGTGAATAAAGTGAAATAGTTCATGAAACTATAGCTCCTTATACACCAGAATAGAATAGAATAGTAGAACGTAATAATAAAACTCTAAAAGAGATGATGAATGCTATATTAAATAATTCAGACTTACCCTCAAATATGTTGGGGAGAAGCAATTTTATCTGTTTATATCCTAAATAAAATTCATTCTAAATCTCTGAACAAATTCCTTATTAACTTTGAAAGAATCATGTTCTAGTTATAAATATATTAAAGTGTGTGAGTGTCTTGCTAAAGTAGGATTGCCTGAAACTAAGAAAAGAAAGTTAGGCCCTAAAACGACCGACTGTGTATTTATAGGGTACGCACAAAACAGTGCAGCCTGCAGGTTTCTAGTTTTAAAGACTATAGATAATATTCTAAATCTTAATACAATTATAGAAGCTAGGTATACATAGTTCTTTGAGAACGTATTCCCTATGAAATCTAAATTTATAGGAATTGAGGAAGTTAATCAATCAGATTATCGCGTGTAATGTAAAAGTGCTAGTAGTAGAAGAGATATAACCAAGAAAAAGTACTATGGTTAGAAAAAAACTAAGTAGGAGATGGTTTTTTCACATTCTTAGTAGAAGATGATCCAACAACCTATACAGAAGCAATAACTCTCAAAATGTAACTTTTTGAAGGAAACAATAAATGATGAGTGAGAATCTATTATATTTAATAACACTTGGGAACTTATAAACCTACCACTTGGAAACAAACCAATAAGCTGTAAATGAGTGTTTAGAAAGAAACTAAAGCCAGATGGGACTATGATAAGTTTAAAGCTAGGTTAGTAGCAAATGGCTTTTAAACAAAAGAACGAATAGATTATTTTACAACTGTAAGCCACATATCCTAGACCGTACCATTCCATAGACTTCAGCGGTCGAATTCCGGCAACCTTCGACCCTTAACCGGTATTTTCGCGTAACCCTTATTCACACGCCATCAACCTGAGTCGACTTAAACCAATACCCTTACCATAGTGACCGTATCGTTGCCGCGGTTCCGATGCCGCGTCTCGCGCACCGATCCAATACTCTAGCCGGGAGAGTGGGCCAGCGTTTGGTGCGGAAAAAATGCCGCGCATGCGAATTCTGAGAGAATCTCTATGACTGTCACATCAATCATCCATCAATCAATCCCATCATGTCAAGTACACATCACCTCACACCTTCCCCAAGCAACCCGTAAAGTCAAAAGTTTCTTACACCACCCATACCTTTCTTACACCCTTTACCACAAAAGTCAAAAAGTCTCTTACACACATCACTCACCACATCCATCACTCCATCAACCATCTTCTCTTTCTCTCTCTCCCTTTACAAGTCTCTCTCTCTCTCTCTCTCTCTCTCTCTCTCTTTTCCAAGCTCATTTCCAAGCAAGAAAAAACCCCATACGTCCAAGCCTCTCCCATCTCTTCCAAGCTACAAGTGTGGCCCACTTTCCTACCCTTTCATTCTTCCATCTCAAACCATCCAAACTCATCTCCTCCGTTGGAATCGAAGCTAAGGAGCTAAGGAGCCTTGGGTGTAAGTAGAAGCTAGTGGGTGATCTTAGATCTTTGTTTTTCATTCATTTTGTTGATTAAGGGTCCATATATGTGGGACCCACTTGATGTATATTTTTATAAGGGGCCCATAGTGGCGGGCCCCACTCCCACTCACTGATCTCTCTCTCTCTCCTTCTCTCTTGTGTATGATGGCTTGTGACCCACCTTGAAGCATGAGATCATCCACCCTGTCCACCATCCAAAACGTGTGGCCCACCTGGATGGACCCCACCATGAAGCATGTATTATATCCAAGAAATCTACAGAAGGGGCCCACTTTATACATGTGTTGATGGCCCACCTAAGCTGGACCCACCTTGTGTATGCGTTACACCCAAACCGTCTAGCGTCCCTGGACGTTGGACGTTTTAAGAAAACAAAAATATCAGTTTCATTTCAAACTTGGGTGGGCTGTTCATGTAGCCCCCGCCTTATTGTATGGATTTAATCCATACCGTCCATTCTATTCTCCACATCATTTTAGGCGTGAGCCGAAAAATGAGACCAAACTGACTTTTGGTGGGCCATGGAACGGCGAACAACGTGGTTACCATTGAAATACTCTCCGATGTTTCATACACCGTAATATGCTCAATATTGGGCTTGTTTGGCTGTATTGAGCCATGGGGACAATTGGGTGGGGTGGATTCACTTACTGCGGGCCCCACACGAGGAAAACGCTGGAATTGGATTTTTTTAAAAAAAAATAGTAAGAAGGGCAGCAACGCCTGCTGTTGCCGCTGACAACGGCCAGAGGGGCCAGGCGCTGACTGCGCGGGCTGATGGGCGGACGAGCAGCAGCAACCCACGGCTCCCAGCGTGGGCCCCACCATGATGTATTTGTCATCCAACCCATTCACTAGGTGGGCCCTCCAAAAATTAAGTTCATTCAATGCTCAGGGGGCCCACATCATAGGAAACAACGACGATTGGACGGCTGCCATTGAAACCCTTTTTGGGTCCACAAAAGTTTTGGATCAAGATGAAATTTGTTTTTCTTATCGATCAGTCCGTGGGACTTATCAACGGGTTGGATGACTTATAAACATTGGTGGTGGGCCCCACGTGGGCCACACAATGATCTATGTGTTTATTTCCACCGTCTGCTGGACGGTGGAGCCCACATGATATATTTGTTTATCCCCACCGTCCCTTGGACGGTGGGTGTATGCTTGTGGGTACGTGTGTACGTGTGGGGTTGTGCATGTGTGTGTTTGTGTGTGTGTGTATATATATATTATTGTATATATATTATATTATATTGTATTATATTATATTATGTAATATACCTGATGGGGGGCTTTCATGGTTCCCACCATGATGCATGGGTTGCATCAAATCTGTCCATCCATTTTAAAAGCTCATTTGATGGCATGAGTTAAAGAATGAGCCAGATCCATAGTTCAAGTGGACCCCACCTTGGCATGTGGATGGAGGCCCATCTTGATTTATTTGTGGTAGTCCGTTGGGGCCCACTTTGATGCGGATGTAAGGCCCATGTTACGAGGCCCATTTTGATGCATTCTAAGGCCCACGGGTTATGGCCCATTGCAATGTACATAAGGCCCATTGGTGCGGCCCATTGATGTGGCCTACTTGATGAATATAAGGCCCACGTGATATGGCTCATTTGATGTATTTAAGGCCCAATGGGATATACCTAAGGTCCATTGCAATGTGTGATCCCAACATGGTTATGTAATGATGTTTATGACA
>JAJHSJ010000010.1:11549508-11949508 GCA_021015155.1 Magnolia officinalis
GCTGTTGGTATGGTGCGCATCAAGATGTTTGATGGGATGAAGCGCACCCTGACTTATGTGAGGCACGTTCCTGATTTGAAGAAAAATCTAATTTCTCTTGTTGTACTTGAGGCAATGGGATGCAAGTTCATAGGTATTGATGGTGCTATTAAAGTATCTAAGGGGGGCACGGGTAATCATGAAAGCGCAACGACTCGGTAATCTTTACAGGTTGATCGGGAGCACTTCAATAAGTGGAGCTGTAATGGAAGTAGCAGATTTCATCTCTATATGTGTGTGGCATGCTGGGCATGACAACATAAGAGGGCAGGGCATGAAGGCTGAGACGCACAGACAGAGATACAGAGCAGGTGGAGCAACCACCTGTGAGAAGAATCACACCCATAAATCGCAGGTTATTGGCGAGGTACATGGACGACTTCAATATCGCATATACTCTCGTTACAGATGAGGGGATCCGTCTTCTATTCAGATGACTCTAGGTGAGCCTGGTGCTGAGAAGTAGAATGTGACTATGGACGATGTGATGGACTCATTGTACCAGATCGACATATGAAAGCTGGTGGAGCTTCCGGAGGGCCGAACAGCGGTTGGATGCAGGTGGATCTTCAAGAGGATACAACATAGATATAAAGCGAGTTTAGTAGTGAAGGGTTATGCTCAGAGAGAAGGGATCGACTTCTCAGAGATATTTTCCCCGAAGGTATAACGGGTATCTATTAGATCCGTAATTAGCGTTGGTTGGCCAATGCGATCTCGAGCTGGAAGGATGGATGTAGAGTCTGCACTTTTGTATGGGAAATTGTTAGAGCAAATCTACATGAAGCAACTAGAATGGTTAGAAGTGAAAAGGGCTGAGAAAAAGAGTTTGCAGGAAGTCGTGGTATGACCTATCACCTAAGCAATGGTATAAAATTTGATTCCTTTATGGTGAGTCAGGTATTGTATGTTGATGACATGTAGATCACCAATCATGACATGTTTGAAATTAACTACTAAAAGATTCGGTTAAGTGAGATATTCAGGATGAAGGATCAGGGGGCTGCAAAGAAAGTTCTTGGAGGTGATATTCATAAAGACTGGAAGAGGAGTAGGCTTTGTTTATCTTAGGCAGAATACATTGGGTAAGTATTGTTCAAGTATGTAATGGATTAGGTAAAGCCGGTGAGCATTCTCTACGTGTCTCTCCTCAAGTTTTCCTCAGCACATGTCCCAAAACATATGAGGAAGAGTAGGATATGTCTCATGAGCCTTATTCAAATGCGGTTGGCAGTGTATGCCATGGTCTGTATTAAACCGGTTATTTCACAGGCAATCTGTGTTGTGAGTAGATACCCCAGTTAGCAACATTGGGATGCGGTGAGATGGTTACTTTGATACATTCGAGGTACGAAGGACCACGTCTTACTTTTAGGAAGACATGAGCAAAGGTGGTTGGGCATGTGGATTCAAATCCGATAGACATGCTCACCTAGATCGTTCATGCAGAGAAGTTTAAGTTCTGTGCAACTTCTCTGGGCTTGGCGATGGCGTAAAAGAAGGACAAAGTATGCACGAGAAAGCTATGATGTGATGTAGAGATAAGAGAAGAGGTCAAAAGGCTACACGTTTGAAGATTAAAGATATGGTGGAGATTATTGTTAAAAAGAATGTCTTAAATCTAAAAAGTTCTAGAAAAAGTTTGACTCAAAGTCCAGCAACAATGTTTCTAAAATTCCCGAGGTCTTC
The DNA here is from genome assembly GCA_021015155.1 of Magnolia officinalis. Classification (NCBI taxonomy): domain Eukaryota; kingdom Viridiplantae; phylum Streptophyta; class Magnoliopsida; order Magnoliales; family Magnoliaceae; genus Magnolia; species Magnolia officinalis. The sequence goes on from JAJHSJ010000010.1 coordinate 11,551,237, forward strand.
GACCAGTCGAGGGACGGGCTCGACTAGTCGAAGCCCAGGCTCGACCAGTCGAAGGTTATGCAGATTGTGCGCGGATTCTACGCGGACTACGTAAATTTGAGGCGATTTCATATAGGTGCGTAAGTGATGTTTCCTAAACTATAAATAAGAGTCCCTAGGGCTATTCTAAGTGATGTTAAGGCTTCCTAAAGGTATTCTAAGGGTTTCTAGAAGAGGTTCTAGGGTTATCAAATGGTGTAGCAAGGGTGAGATTCGAGGTTGTTCGAATCGGGTAAGTCTTCTCTCTTTGTAATTTATACTTTCATAGTGAATTTTTATCGCTTTGCGCCGTGATTTTTTCCCGCAAGGTTTTTCACGTTAAATCTTTGTGTTCTCTTGTGATTGCTTGGTGCTATTGGATTGCTATCCTAGATCCATATCTATGTGATTCCACAACACAAATCCCAATAAATAGTTGCTTTCATTTAACAAGTTTAAAGGAGATGATTCTCAAAGTATACTTTTCATTTATAATTTTAACAAATAGAAGCTAAAAGAGTGGTAGAATAATAATCGTTGATGAAAAATCCTTTATAAGTTTGAAAAATAGAAGCTGAAAGATGCTTTTATATTAAGTTGTTCATTTCTAATTTCTGTTTGATTTCTAACTATGCCAAGATAGTATTTTTTCTAAAACACGGAGTGTAGATATGTCGTCATCTGACCCATTGACTGACGTTTAGGATTACGTTCCCTAGCCCACTCTCCAAGTTTTTAAAAAATGAAGATATATTGTCGTTTACATGTGACAAAGTTTGTTAACAAAACTAATTGGCTTAGGTTACATTTAGTATGTTGGAGTGAAAATGCAAAACCGTGTCATAAAGTCTCAAAGGAGGTCCAACTTTTTTTTCAGGCCCTTTCAAATTCAAATAAGAAAACCTTCCACCCCTTCAAACCTTCCACAAAAATTATATTGAGCAAAAATTTTTATACACGAAGAGTGGAGAGTCGGAGAACTACTAAAGAAGAGGAAGAAGAGGATGTTAAATTATTAGCATTGGAAGAAGAGCAATTACAACTCACCTTGAAATGTAGTATATAAAAGGCTTTTAGACATCAACGATATACTCCAAGACAACATGATACTGAAGAAAGATTGAGTACAGGCAAAAAATAAGAAGAGTAACAAAACATTCAAGTTTCTCTCCAGTTTTGGTACATTTTATAGGGTGTTGGGTACTATTTATAAATCTGCTCACAAAGAAATCTTGAAAAGTCTAGTTCAAACTATATAAGAGCTCGATGAAAAACTCTCTCCACCTTCTAATTTAAGAGATGTGAATGAGTTACATATATGGAAATTTAGATAATAGCTTGACGAACAAATCTCCTATAATAAAAAAGACATAAATGCATCTAACAATGGATCAGTCAATGAAAGTGATGGATCCAATTCAGATGCATGAGGTAACTATCATGGATACGGGATATACGGCTATGGTTATATGATAGAAAAGCACTCATCCTATAAAAGATATTAAGTTAATTTTGTGAACACTATAAGTTTGTAATATTTTTACTTTTTCATTTGTGAGTCGTCTTTGATTTTCACTTATACATATATGATAGATTGGATTTTATGCATTAGATTTTACGTACATATATTAAGCTGATGTTGAACTCGAACTCGAATTAACATCTCGATCTCAATCTATAATCGAAAGCTTAAACTCAAACTTGGCTTGAGTTGGTCCGAGTTGTTGACCAAATGAGCTAAGCTAGCCAATACGTCTTGGAGGCCAAGCCGAGGTAAGCTGCTGACCGAACTGAAGTGAGCTAAGATGTGTCACGCTTGACTCGATTCAGCTCGGTGTCCAGCTCTACCTCCGCTTACATTTATTTTTTGCCTTTCCCTTTCCCTTTCCCTTTTAAAGCCCTAAATTTATATTAACTCACTCCCAATTACTGTGGTTCTTGATTTTTGTTACATATGACTAACCATCTGAGTCTACTTTTTACCATCTAGTTACTTATAGGTATTATTCCTAAATTTAATGCATTAATTTTTTTATTTTTTTTTACCACTTATCTATCTTAACATCCTTATTTTAACTACAGTAATCATATCAATTTGTGATATCTTAACTATCTAACATTTCATGGCATTCCAATCATATATCTATTTTATAAAATTTTCCTTTCATTTGAGAGAAATATAACAATCACATAAAACTTTAGAGGCACGTCTCCATTTCTTTCATCCTACTTAAAATTTACAAGCAATGTCTCTCTCAATCTCTTCATTTTCGTGAATCATCAACTCAAGATTTCAAAAGTGATTATTTTAAAATTTTTCTTAATTAATAATCTTTATTAATTTTTCATTCTCATTTCTACTATCAATAAAATTGTACTTCATATACTTTGTTTTAGTTCAGCTACGTAAATCCTTTTTAATTCTAAAACATCTCTCTATCGTACCCTATTTATGGCTATTAGGGAAAAACTAATATGAGGGTGACATGTAGCATTGTATGAGGAATATGAATGGGATAAAAATATCTTCAAAGTTTGGAGCACTTTTTGCCGGCTTACAATTGGCGTAAGTCTAATTCTACACGTCAATGGATGGTCAACGGAGTGTTGCGGTAGATATACAAGAAGTACGGTTGAGTTGTTTAAGATATAAAAGGTGACTGAGGGTAACCGGAACAAAACCTTAACCAACAAAAGCGAAGTGAGTAGCCAAAAGGCATTCGAAAGTGGAATTGTTGTAAAGAGAAACGTACTAAAAGAAGTATCTAGAGAAGAGAAGAATCTATAAAGGCTTTTGGACTATTGTAACTGTTGCAATAATGGAAGATGGATCTCAAGGAATAAGCTACAAAATGAATCTATAAATAGCATATAAATGTAATAGATAAAAAAGACACAATCAAACTACAAAACAATCAGTCAAATTTATCAAATTATCTTTTATCTCAGTTTTTCCTAGGAGTAGTTGTAATTCTTAGCTATAATCTTTAGTTGTAATCCAAGTCGACGCTCATATGTTGTAATGACACTTTATCTAATATCAATCACTTCTTTCAAGAGACACATTCTTGCACTTGCTCTTAGTGACCGATTGTGAGATTTTTCCTTTGTTTGATTTGTACTGGTATTTTGAAAGTCTTTTTTTTATTTAATGGAAGACATAAAGTAACCCATCTTTAGAGGAAGAACCTCACCTTTTGATTATTGTCTAATCATTATCAAATTCTGCAAGTGGTTGAGTAAGTGATCGATCTTCTCAGAATCTAGTCATATATGTTCATATTAGACATATCTGTTTATTTTGGTGCTTGGGGTTAAAGTTGATCGGTTTAGACCGAGCCGTTGTATCAATTTTGGCATGCCTACACATTTGAAAACAAACCGAGTAGCCAATACTCTATACAAATCTAGCTTTATTTATGCACTTTGCTCATTAAAATTATTTTCTCTATAAATAACATATCCCAAGGGATATTTTCCTCTAAATGCCTCATTAACTCGTACATAATAATAGCTTGTTGTATACTTTTATTATAATTAACAAGTTGATCCAATGTCTCCTGGTCACATTCAAAAAATTGGATTTATTGAACAATCCAAACCTTTGATTTTTTGGGCATTTATTTGTTGAATTAGGATTGGAAATATCTTATGTTTTAATGGCCAATAAATTGTCGACCAACCTAATAGTAAAATAATCAAATAAGCAAACTATGTTTGGTTCATGATACATCTAAACTTGGTCCATGATATGGACAATTTAGTTTAAATTAATTTATACACTTGTAATTTCTAAGGGATCGTTTGGATGCCTGTAAAGTCCTTAAGTTGTAAAGGGATTATAGAGGCTATTTGGATGAATGTATTTTCCTTTAAAGGCTTTACAGGCTGTAAACAAACCTAGTAAAAAGCCATATTTCATATTACAGTCAAAGTATTTATAACTTATACGTGTTAAAACACAATGGTTAATATATGTCCATCGTAATGTGTATGGTACATCCAATCTATCCATCATGTACTTCCCTTGTACTCTCCCATGGCCTTAAAAAAATAACTCGTCCATTATCAAATGTACTAGACAAGGGAAGGATGGGATGTCCACCATAAAAAACTTCTAGAATGCATTTGGGGCCCACTGTGATAGGTGAAAGACATTCAATTCGTTTAGTGTGCATTCTTTAATGCTCTCTTAGGGCCCTAAGAAAAAAATTAGTCTCTCTTATGTGATTTACATATTTTGGAAGGTTCACCATCCAAGCTCTCTTGTTTGAATACCTACTTTGTTTATTGTAAACATTTTACAGGTCAGCCAAACGCACAATCTATTTACATATAAACATATTACCACTTAAAAGCCAAACGGAATAGCATGTAAACTGATTACACTTGAAACTCTTTTAAGGTGTAATGTGTTTACAACTAAAAAAATTACAGGCATCCAAATAACCCCTAAGTGGTTCATAAGTGCATGCCTATCATCCATTTTAGAGTATTGATGGTTTTTTTTTTTTTTTTTTTTGTAAAACATATGATGCTATGGTGATTATATGAATGGTGTGCTTCATCTTTCATTTTGGATAGGTGAGGCCCACTTTATGTAATTCACTCAATTGGCTTGTTAGGCCCCACTTAGATCATGGCTCTAAGGTGGTCCCAATTGAAAGAATCTTGCTTCAAATATTTGAAACTATTCCTAGGCCACATAAGTTTATGTAGAAAGGCCAAGGCTAAAAAGTGTGATTTTTTAGTCTAATGGGACCCACCATTGATGGTGGATTTATTCAAATGTGGATTGCCTACTGATGTTGTCAATGGCCAATAGCTACTGAACGGTTCCTATGGACCCCACTATGATGTATGTGTTTTATCCACGCTATCCATCCGTTTTCCAGATCATTTTAGGGCACGAGCTCAAAAATAAGGCAGATCCAAATCTCATGTGGATGACACTAGAAGGAAACAGTGGCGATTGAACACTCACCGTTAAAAACTTTTTGGGTCCACTAGAAGTTTTGGATGAAGCTGATATTTGCGTTTTCTCTTCATACATGTCTATGTGATGTAGGATGACTTAATCCAACCTTAAATGAGCATAGGCAGATTTATGCAATCTTAAAAAATAAATAAAATATTAGCCTTATACATCATAAACACAAGAAAGAAATAAAGTTAATATAATATTGATTATGGCCATCCATTCCATTACAAACGCGAAGTATTGAATCTTAAAATCTGATTTTAGTTGGATCCGGCGAAAGATAGAACTTTCGTCTTGCAATAGGTCTGTCTAATGATCAAAATGGATTTTCTAATCCAAAAAAATAAGAATTTCATGGATTGGGAAATCTGAAAAATTCATAAAAAAATTTGTAGTTCTTCAAATTTAGATTTAGGTGATGGGTTTTATGTGAGGCTAAAAATCTTTTGATATCTAATGATTTAAATTTTTTTTAAAAAAAAGATCGGCTTCTAGATCTAAAGATTTTAAGAGAAAAGGAAGAGAATAAGGTTAAAGAAAAGAGTACCTTGAGAAAAGAGAAAAGGAGAAAGAAGTAGAGGATGAGAAATCGTTTACCTGGGCCTCACGCCTTCTTCCAATCACTAGAAGTCGAAGACGAAATCGTCAGAAGCAAAAAAACACTTTTTTTTTCATAAACATAACATAACATACTATAGGTTTAGGGCAACCCTTATAAATTCGTAATTACATGAAATTACTAAAATACCCCTACAAAAAAGTTTCAAAAAAAAGAAATTCATAAAAAATTGTGCGCAAACTGTCTCAAAACTTAAATAAATCAAATGTTCATAAACTAAATGCAAATTTAAAATGCCCAATGGGCCCCGATGATAGCGCCGTGAAGGTGGCGTAATGAAGGTGACCCGTGACGATCCAACGGTCCGATCACACCATCCTCGCGATCCAACGGTCCAAATGTCTCCTCAGAGTAACTTACACATGTTACGAACATATGTAAAAGGTCTTCAACCTCTAAAGACCCGAATCGTATCAATCATCTAACCACATTGACACGGGTAATGCACGCCTCCTGTGTTGATATACTTTGAATGACCTGATGTTCTTATCAACTCTCCTCGGCTAAGAAGATCTTGACTCCGGTGAGATAAAACTCTTGTGCCTTTGTAACAAATCTGGATCTAGTCGCTGCAACTCTGCTTCCGTCAATCATGTAAAGTCGGATGACGGTCTGTTCTTCCACTTCACCAAGTACCTCTGAAATCCACAGTCTCGAGTGGAAACAATTTGTTCATCTATAATTCCTTCAATTTTTTCTCCTTTCTCAGGTATAGTAGGCATAGGTGGTATGGGTTGGGAAGAAAATTTAGAAATTGGCCAATGGTTTAGAACAAAATTAGAGTCTATGGGATGGCTTGAACGAGGCATGAGATCTTCCACATTGCATGTTGAACTAATCCTCATACGAGGTGGAAGATCTATCACATACGCATTGGACCCAATCTTTTTTAGAATCTTAAATGGTCTAGCACTGCGTTCTTGTAACTTCTTAATGGTACCTTGTGGGAACCGTTCTGGCCTCATCCTAACCATTACATAATCACCCTCATTAAATTCTTGAATTCTATGATGTAAGTCAGCTAAAATTTTGTATTGTTCATTACTAGCATTTATTCACCTCTGAATCTCTGCATGCAACTCATGAATGTGATGAGAAAATGCATCGGCTGACTCTGAGGTCCTCTGGGTGACTGACATAGGTAACAAATCTATGGGTAGTCTAGGTTTGTAACCATTAAAATCTTGAATGGACTCATACCCGCAGACTGATTAACTGAACTATTAGATGGAAACTCGGCGACTGGCAGGACTAAGTCCCAAGTTTTAATGTGTTCACCCACCAAACATTGTAGTAGATTTCCGAGACTTCGATTCACAACCTCAGTTTGGCCATTAGTTTGAGGATGGTAGGCAGATAAGAACTAGAGTCTCGTACCCATCATATGCCATAATGTCTTCCAAAAATAACTAGTAAACCAGACATTCCTGTCAGACAATATGGTCTTAGGAAAACCATGTAATCGAACCACCCCCTCAAAGAAAACTTAGCGATGTTGGACGTATATGAGATTTTAGAATAAGGGAGAAAGTGAGCCATTTTTTAGAAACGGTCCACGACCACAAAAATGGAGTTGTGCTTTTTAATTGTCTAAGGAAGTCTAAGCATGAAATCCATACTGATGGCTTGTCATAGTGCTTGTGGCACTGGCAATGGCATGTATAATCCAGTATTCTGCTTCTTCTGTTTTGCCAGTTGACATGTTCGACATTGCCCTAAAACTTTTGCTACGTCTCGCTTGAGACTTGGCTAATAAAATCGATATTCCACTAGGGCGATGGTCTTATCTCGACCAAATGGCCAGTAATACCTCTAGTAAGAAGTTCCCAAACAAGGAAATCCAAGAGGGAAGTGTGGGGAATACAAAGTCGGTCTCCTTTGAAAAGGAAACCATCTTTCAGCACGAACTCACCCGAACTATGCTGGGCACCTAAAAGTGACACATGTGTTCCTCCAAAATCTAGACACATGGGATATTCGTCTTTCAATTGCTCAAACCCAACAACTTCTACACTCAAGGAGTTGAGCAATGTCACTCTCCTACTAAGGGCATCGGCTGGTTTGTTCTCGATCTCGACTTTATGTTTCTGGACAAATGAATATTCCTGAAGAAATGCTGCCCACTTGGCATGCCTTGGGTTAAGCTTCTTTTGAGAATTCAAATACCTCAAAGCCTCGTAATCAGAAAACAAGACAAATTCTTATGGTAGAAGATAATGACACCAATGACATAGCGACTGCACTATCGCATAAAATTATTTGTCATAGGTGGAATACTTTTGTTTTGCCTCATTCAATTTGTCACTGAAATAGGCAACTAGATGACCCTCTTGGCTTAGTACTCCTCCTACACCTACGCGTGAAGCATCACACGTTACCTACGCATGACGGGAGCCTCTATCATCTTGTCCTTAATATCTTTAAATGCCTTAGCTGCAGCCTTAAACCATATGAACTCTCCCTTTTTAATGCAATCAGTAATTGGAGCCATAATAATGCTAAACCCTTAAATGAACCGACGATAAAATGTAGTTAAGCCATGAAAGCTTCTCACATCATGTATGTTCTGCGGTTCAGGCCAGTCAACTATGGCCTTGACTTTTTCTAGATCTGCTCGCATCCCTACAGACGACACTATAAACCCTACGAAGATAACCCTATCAAAAAAGAACGAACATTTCTTAAGGTTTGCACATAACCTCTCCGCCCTCACAGACACTACAGACCTGCCTCATTGGTCGAGTTGTAGTTCTTTAGTGGTACTATATATGAGTATTTCATCAAAATAAACCACTAAGAACTTTCCTATAAAGGGTCTCAAAACCTAGGTCATCACATGCATAAAAGTATTGGATGCATTAGTCAAGCCAAAGGGCATGATCAACCACTCATACAACCCATCCTTCGTCTTGAAGGCTGTCTTCCACTCATCTCCTGGGCGTATGCGTATCTAGTGATACCCGATATTGAGGTCTATCTTGGAAAAAATGGTGGATCTGGCCATCACGTCTAACATATCATCAAGCCTCGGTATCGGAAATCGATACTTGATCGTGATCTTATTAATGGCCCTACTATCTACACACATCCGCAACGTACCATCTTTCTTAAGCGTTAATAGCGCTAGTATGGCACATGGACTCATGCTCTCACGGATGAAACCCTTCGTAGGAGCTCATTTACCTGCCTATGCAACTCTACATGCTCTACAGGGTTCATCCTGTAATGAGGAAGGTTCGGTAAAGAAGACCCCGGAACGAGATCAATGGTATGCTGGATGTCTCACATAGGTGGAAGCTCATCCGGTAAATCCTCAGGGAATACATCACTGTACTCCTCAAGAACTGAAGTCACCTTAGGGGGTAACTCTACATGAACCTTGGGTGTAACTTCCCTAGCCATTAGGGCGTACACCGTCAATCATCATTTGTCTCTTTCTCAAACTCTTTTGCATTTATGATATGTAGAGACTTCGGAATAGATTTCCTCACATCCTTCCTTCACTCACTCGTTTTCACATCCCTAGCCTTGTCCGTGTGGCTCTTAGGTGGCAACGGATTAATCTTGATTTTCTTGCCCTCATGCGTGAATGTACATATGTTCGAGTGGCCAAAAATCGTGACATCGCTATCTTATAACCACGGCCTCCCTAGAATGATGTGACCTACATCCATAGGTAAAATATCACACCACAACATGTCTTTATATGAACCGATTTGGATGGGGACGAAACACTGCTGGGACACAACCATAGAAGACGTGTCAACCTAAAAAACCTTGTAAGGTTGAGTGTGAGAGATGGGCTTCAAACCCAAATGGGTGACTATGCTAGCTGAGACCACGTTGGTGAAACTACCACTATCTACGATGAATTTGCAATTTTTGTCACCGCTCTTAATAAACGTGTAGAAAATTGTGCTTCTGCGCCAATCATCACTCTCTTTGGCCTGCGCTAAAGCACATCTAACTACAGCTAGTGATACAGTCTCTAGTTTTTCTTCTTCATAATCACTAGCACCTATCTTTGGGTAATATTCCTCAACTTCATAATCACCCATGTCATTCACATTTTCATTTGACTCGTCTATGACTAAGGATTTCCTGCGAGTCTTCGCCGTGCACTGGTATGCGAAATGACCTATACCTCTGCACTCATAACATCTCAAGTGACTACCACTACCAGGATTGGCACCAAGGACACCTTTGCCCTTATCATCCTTAGGCTTAGGTGGTGCACTAGTCTGCGCCCTAAGCTGACTTCCAATGTTAGGTTTGATTCCCTAAAAACCATATTTAACAGTAGAGTCTCGAAACTTAAAGTGCCTCGTGACAGGAGACTTTAGGTAAAGCTCTAACTCCTGTACAGCTTGGTAAGCCTGATCCAAGTCACTCACTGCATGGGTCATAAGCTCAAGTTGCAGATCCATGCGAAGATCCACCTTGAAACGCGCCAGTGTCACTAAGGGATCCTCTTGAATATCACACCGCATCATATACTCCTTAAATTTTGTGATGTAATCTGCAACTGACATAAATCCTTGGCGTAATGCTTGTCATTGATCTAGGAACTTTTGACGGTAAGAGAGAGGAAAATATTTTTCCTTTAATAACTCCATCATCTCTACCCAATGCGCGATTGAGACACCTAATGATCTCTCGATCCTACGCTCCGTATTTGTCCAAAATAATTTAGATTGACCCACAAGTTTCATTTTCGCAAACCGCACCTGTCGCTTCTCAGATATCTCATACCATTCGAAATAATGGTCCATTCCGCTAACCAATCAAGGAATGATTTTGGGTCAAGACGCCCATCAAAACTAGGAGCATTTACTTTAATACTCTTTAAGACCATCTCATCGACATCATAACGGTCTTGATACTCGACAGCGGGCTGCGAATTTTGCGCCCCCCCACGTCCTACCCCTCGGTCACGTGCTCCACGACCTTTACTACGATTTTCTATCCGTTCCTCAACTACTCCCCCTACATGAAACTGTTCATTCCCTCTAATGTCAGAGATTTCTCTTAGGGATGCTTCTATCTGATCCATACGGGTATTCGTGTTCCTAGATTGTGCCTCAATGGCAGCCAAACGTTGGTTGATCGTGTTCATCATCTTAGTCAACTGTTACATATTAAAAATCGGGTATAGACCAAATCCTCTACCAGTCCGAGTGGGCATACACAATAAGACTCAACTTAGGTTTCCTAAAATACGACTCTAGGAGATTGTTTAAACACAAGGCTATGGACACCAAAGATCCTAACTTTTAGAATAATGCAAACGTGGAAAAATTCAGATATATATTTTTTATTATTATTATAAATCTAAAAATTTCAGATCTAGACTCTATATGCGATGCATGAAACCCTAGAAAAAAAATAAAATAAAAATCTAGACTCTTAATAACTCGATCTAAGACGACCCAATGCAAGAACCTAAGCTTTGATACCAATAATTGATGTAGGACAACTTAATCCAACCTTAAATGAGCATGGTATATGAAAGGGGCAGATTTATGCAATCTTAAAAAATAAATAAAATATCAACCTTATACATCATAAACACCAGAAAGAAATAAGGTTAATATAGCATTGATTATGGTTATCCATCACAAACGCGAAGTATTGAATCTTAAAATCTGATTTTAGTTGGATCCGGCGAAAGATATAACTTTCGTCTTGTAATAGATCCATGGATTTTCTAATCCAGAAAAATAGAAATTTCCTGGATTGGGAAATCTGAAAAATTCAGAAAAGAATTGGTGGTTCTTCAAATTTAGATTTGGGTGATAGGTTTTATGTGGGGTTGAAAATCTTTTGATATCTAATGATTTAGATAAAAAGAAACAAGAACGGCTTCTAGATCTAAAGATTTTAGGAGAAAAGGAAGAGAATAGGGTTAAAGAAAAGAGTACCTTGAGAAAAGAGAGAATGAGAAAGAAGTAAAGGATGAGAAATCGTTTATCCGGGCCTCACGCCCTCTTCCAATCACTGGAAGTCGAAGACGAAATCGTCAGAAGTAAAAAACTCTTTTTTTTTTTCATAAACATAACATAACATGCTATAGGTTTAGGGCAACCCCAATAAATTCGTAATTACATGAAATTACCAAAATACCCCTTAAAAAAGTTTTTTTTAAAAAAGAAATTCACACAAAATTGTGTGTAAACTGTCTCAAAACTTAAATAAATCAAATGTTCATAAACTAAATGCAAATTTAAGATGCCCAATGGGCCCCGATGATAGCGCCGTGAAGGTGGCATAATAAAGGTGACCCGTGACGATCCAACAGTCCGATCACACCATTCTCGCGATCCAATGGTCCAAATGTCTCCTCTAAGCAGCTTACACATGTCACGAACACATGTGTAAGATCTTCAACTTCTAGAGACCCAACTCGTATCCGTCATCTAACCACATTGACACGGGTAACACACGTCTCCTGCGTTGATATACTTTGAATGGCCTAATGTCCGCATCATTATGTGACTTAATTAACAGGCTGAATGGCAAAAACATTCAAGTGGACCCTAGGAAGTTTTTTATGGTGGGAGTTCAATCACCACTGTTATTTATTTATTTTATGGTCTGTTCCAATTTGAAAAAATAAATGAACGGCGTGGATAAAACACATCATAATGGGCCCACAAAGCACTATCAGTATCCACCTTGCTACTGTTAGTGGGACGCAGATTTCGCTTTCACAGGAAGTTCCTGCGCTGGGATGCTAGGTGGAGCCCACCATGATGTTTGTAAGAAACCCACACCGTCCATCCATTTTGAGAGCTCATTTTAAGACATGTGACCAAAACTGAGGTGGATCTAAAACTCAAGTGGGTTATACAAGAGGAAACGATGGGGATTCAGTGACCACTGTTTGAAACAGTCGTATGGCCACAAAGTTTCATATCAGGCTAAGTTTTTGTGCTGAATTATATGGAAACGGATTGGCTACTCCCCCTGCCACCAGCTCTGTGGCTAGTGGTCGGTGCTCTGTGGGCCCAACCATGATGTATGTGTTTCATCCATTTTTGAAGATCATGTTATGGCTTGATCCCAAAAATGAGAGGAATATAAATCTCAGGTGGACCACACCACATGAAAACAATTGCGATTGAATATTCACCATTAAAATCCTCCTAAGGCCAGCTATACTGTTTATTTGACATCCAATCTGTTGATCAGTCCCAGATGAAGAGAAAAAACAAAGATCATCTTGATCCAAAACTTTTATGTCCCCCAAAACATTTTTAATGGTCGACCCTCATTCAACATTGTTTCCTATAATGTGGTCCATTTGAGATTTGGATATACCTCGTTTTTGGACTCATACCTTAAAATGATCTTTAAAAATAGATGGACGGCATAGATGAAACATATACATCATGGTAGGGCCCATAGAGCACCGACCTCCAGCCATCGGCTGGTGTCAGGGGGAGTAGCCAATCCGTTTCCGAATTACATCCTACTGAAAGGGAGGCGGATTGCGTCCCACCCCCGCGGGACGGCAATCCGTCCGGGCAGGGCTCTATGGGGCCCACTGTGATTTAAGTGTTTTATCCACGCCGTTCATCATTTTCTCAGATCATTTTAAGGTATGGTACAAAAAATGAAGCAGGTCCACAGCTCCAGTGGGCCACACCAAAGGAAGCTGCAGTGATAATGACACCCACCGTTGAAACCTTTATGAGGGCCACTGTGATGTTTTTTTTACCATCCAACCTATTAATAAGGTCATGTAGAGTGGATGAAGTGAAAACACAAATATAAGCTTGATCCGAAACTTCTCCGGCTCCCAAGAACTTTTTAATGGTGGACGTTCAATCCCCACTTTGTGGTCCGCTTAAGACTTGTACCGGCCTAATATCTTACATCATACCTTAAAATGATCTGAGAAAAATGATTAACGGGGTGGATAAAAGACTTACATCACTGTGGGCCCCACAGAACCCTGCTCGGACGGATTACCGTCCGGGCGGGGGTAGGACGCAATCCGCGTCCTACTGAAAGACGGACGCGGATTTCCTGCGAAAGCCTTTCGTAGGAAGTTCCTGCGCAAGGATTCTAGATGGGGCCCACTGTGATGTTTGTTAAAAATTCATCCCGTTCATCCGATTTTTGAGCTCATTATAGGACATGAGACCGAAAATGATTAGGATCCAAAACTCAAGTGGGCCATACTAGATGAAACAGTGGGGAAAGGAATTCTTACCGTTGAAACCTTCCCAGAATCCACCTTAATGTTTATATTCCATCTAAACCGTTTATAAGGTCATTTTCACTGAGATGAAGTGAAAAAGCCAAGAAATTAAACTGATACAAAAGTTTTGTGGCCATATAAATGTTTCAACGGTGGTCACTAAATCTCCACTGTTTCCTCTCATGTGGCCCACTTGAGTTTTTGATCCTCCTCATTTTTGGTGGCATGTCCTAAAATGAACTCTAAAAATGGATGGACGGAGTGGCTTTCTCACAAACATCATAGCGGGCCCCACATAAAATCTTGCGCAGGAACTTCCTGCGAAAGGCTTTCGCAGGAAATCCGCGTCCCTGAAAGACGAATGCCAAAGCCTTTGCAGGCAGTTCCTGCGGTGGAAACCTAAGTAGTGCCCACCGTGATGTTTGTGAGAAATCCACCCCGTTCATCCGTTTTGTGAGCTCATTTTAGAACTTGAGACCAAAATTGAATAGAATCCAAGACTCAAGTGGGCCGCACTAAAGGAAAAGGTGGTCAGGGAAACCTCCCGGGGGTCCACGGTAATGTTTACATGTGCCATCCATACCGTTTATAACGTCGTTCCTACTGGGATGAACAGAAAACACAAATATTAACCTGATTCAAAACTTTTATGGCTACACAAATATTTCAACCGTAAGTGTTCAATCCTCACCTTTTCGGCCCACTTGAGTATTGGATCCGGCTCATTTTTAGCCTCATTTCCTAATATGATCTCACAAAAAGGATGGACGGAGTGGATTTCTCACAAAAATCACGGTGGACCCCACCTAGGTTCCCAGCGCAGGAACTTCCTGCAAAAGGCTTTTGCAGGAAATCCGCTGAAAGACCAAGCTAGAATCCTCTTCGCCAGGACTTACTCCACCCGATGAGTGAGAGCCGAGAGGGGTTCGCTATTTATAAACGGGAAGTTTCGGATTTTATAGTATTTTAGATCGCTACAGTAGTGTTCTGCAGATAAGGATCCAGACTTCAAAGAGTTTTTAGTTCCACTATAGTGCTTTGCCACAAAACCATGACAACTGCTACAATAGGAAATTGCTACAGTAGTTTGCTACAAGACTACTATTTACAACAATACTTTGCTATAGTAATTTTACTATTAGGTATTGTAGCTACAACACTTTCATCAGAGTGCCACAGTAACCAAAATAGTCCATTTGTACAGTAGCTTCATTTAAGCTTGTCCGGTGGCTTTTGAACTTTTTTAGGCGGACTTGAGAGTGCTTGGGATCCAGGAGAGGACAAATCTTGGATAGCTGGCATCTTCATGATGGATTCAATCTTCATTGGTACGGGAAGAATCTGAATCAAAGCAAGCATAAGGAGAACTCATAGCTTCATCCACACATGTAAACTTGGTCATGTCTTTCAAGAAAATCCTCAAGGGCTTGGAGATGATTTTCATAAGAGTTGTCTACAAATGGGTAGGCTAGGATTTGAGGTAGAATGCTGCTTATTGGAACATTGTTGAGGGTACACATGTGCTGCTTGAATTCATTCCATGCACTATGGTAGATGCGGTAATGACGAGCAGCTTGATGGATCTGATGAAGATATGGAACATAATAGGTTACATTTACATCTTCCGTCTGATGGGATTTTTTCCCATGCTCGACCGGTCGTGAGCCTCGCTCGATCGGTCAAGGGCTGGTGCATGACCATTCGTGGAGTTGAGTCCTGACTCAACTCAAAGTCCAGCGACTTTGGGCTATTTTTCTCCGGGGTGCTCGACCGGTCGAAGGAGGTGCTCAACTGGTCGTGGGTGGCGCTCATCGAGGACTCGACTCAACCAATCGTGGTTACGCAAATTCGTTCCTCGATTTTGTGCGGATTGCGGATTTTGAGTCCTTTCATAACAAGGATGCAGAAGAGAGTTTCCTAAACTATAAATAGGAGGTACCTAGGGCTTTCTAGGTATGATAAGAGGGTTTCCTAAAGCTTTACATAGGATTTGTTAAAGGGTTTAGGGCTATTAAAGGTGTAAGAGAAAGAGAGAAAGAGAGAGAGGAAGCTTGTGGAAGGGAGGTTCTGCTTATAAAGGTGATCTACTGTGCACTTGATATCTCAGCGTTTCTACATCCTCGTAATTGGTTAGATCTCTCCGTTTTCTTTTATTCTCTCATTGTTTATCCACTCCTGCGTGAGTGAAGAAAGTTTTAACGTTTTACTTCATAGTGGATTGTTGATCTAGACGAGGTCCCGTGGTTTTTACCTCTTTGAGGGTTTTCAACGTAAAAATCTCTTGTATAGTGTGTGATTTATGCTTTGATTTATTTCATTGCTTTATTATCCATAATTCCGGTTTGTTTCAAGAAGCTAGATCCTAAGGTTTTGTGTAAGGCCCCCAACACCGTCTAGATGTAATCTCGAAGATTATGAAATGTGATATGGACATATCGTCCGAAATGATTGTCAAGCATGCGTCTTCATATCTAGATGGGATGAAACTAGGATAACTACTTTAGAGTGTTTATGGCTTCTGGGGCCAATCTGTGTCGTCCTAGTTCTATTTGCAGAAAATAAGCCGACAGTCGAGGGGCATCAAAGATAAAGGCAATAGTGAGTTTTTCAAAAAGATACAATAGTAGTCAAATGGTTTCTTTGGGACAATAATAAAGATTTCTTCGGCTCATGGGTGTGAGAAAATGATATTCAAGGTGAGAGATCTTATAAAAAACTAGGCTACTTTTTAAAAGATGAATTTCAAGGAATTGATGAATATCATGGCCTCTTCATTTTTTAAGGAGGCAGGCAATTGTTTATTGCACTTCATCGGGTAAGGATGTGATTCTTTCAAGGGGGTATATTGCAGTGAGGTGAGGATAAAAGGGTGAACTGGAGAGGTTGCTAGAGGGGCTAGCTGTGGTAGCCTTGGGAGAAAATCTGCTAGAAAATATGCCATCCAAATCGTTTATAAGGTCATGATTTCCATTGCGATGAAGTGAAAACACCAATCCAAATCGTTTATAAGGTCATGATTTCCATTGGGATGAAGTGAAAACACCAAAAACTTAGCCTGATATGAAACTTTATGGCCATACATATGTTTCAGATGGTGGTCACTGAATCCCCGCTATTTCCTCTCGTCTGGACCACTTAAGTTTTGGATCCACCTCATTTTTGGTCACATGAGCTAAAATGAGCTCTAAAAACGGATGGACAGTGTGGATTTCTCACAAACATCACAGTCCCGGCTGATGAACTTCCTGCAAAAGGCTTTCACAGGAAATCCCCATCCTTTGGTAGGCAGTCACGTCCATTGATTAGGGCTATCAAGGGGCCAGGCCTGGGTAGGTCTCACCAGGGATTTTGATCTGTTTCGGGCTGGGCCGTCGGGCGGGCCTATATGAAATTCTGATTTTGCAGGCTCGAGCCTAGCCCATTGACACCCTACCATTGATTTTCCAAAAAAAAAAAAAAAAAAAAACTTTAATACTCTAGCAAAGTATGATTGATGTGTGCAATTTTTCAAATTGCACACATAGCATACGAGTAAAATTAAACCGTTCAAATTACATATTTGATTATCTAACCAACCGATTGGTAAACATTGCATGGTTGGGAATGAGAATATCCAACAGTCATATTTCGGCGAACAAGTGTCCACCAATCACATGTTAGAATCGTTCAACCAATCTCATCCCGTGATTGTGACTTGTGACAGTGAGATCCACTAATCGGTTTCATTTGAGTTGATATAAGCCACATGTGCAATTTCTGAATGCCTGCGTATCAAGCGTCACAGGCAGCATGAGTATCATATAACTTTTCACAGGCAAATGGCTTCAATCAGCTCTGAAAATTTTCAAAAAATTGGTGCACAGGCCATCCAACGTGAAACCCATCGTATCAACGGTTTGGATCAAAAAACCATGGCCCCACCTGTACAAACTGAAACCCTAAACATAGAGCAGAAAAGAACAAAAGGAAAAGATTTAAAAACCATACATAGCGGAACTTTGGCGCCATCGGATTTGGATCTTCATTTTCATTCTTTTTGTTTTTCTTTGTTTTTATTTTTTCAGTTCTGTTTTCAAAGAGGTTTGTCTGCCCAACATGCACTTTTACAAAAAGCCGGTGTTTTAAATATCGATGATATCTGCTGATATATCCTAAAATATATCTTGTATTCCACTTGTGCGATACGAAATGCACAGGTAGTGCCGAAGTATCCCAACTATTTGATCCAATGAGCATTTTCGATCCATGTTTTTGTTGTAAATCATGTTAATCCAGTATTAAATGGTTACTTACGATTCTTCATATTTTCCATAAAAAATTATGGATTTGAAACTTTGATTTCGAGATTTGGGGGAGATGGGTTAAGTTGTAGGAAATTAAATTTTAAAAAAATCAAAATTTCTTAATTTCTCGTAAATCAATTGCAATCTTTGCATCCAAACATAAAATTAAGCATGTAACCTAATCTAGCGATTCTTCTTTTGCTTTTGAATGTATTGCTTGTGCTTCCATGCATGTCTTCTTACGTTTATAAATTATATGAATAGACTTTGAATATACTTGCATCAATTCAGTTGGAAAGTGCATATATTAAGACCCCATACAAAGAAAACCCCTATTATGTAGGTTTTTTTAAATAATGTTTTGATTTCTATGTATTGATGTCTTTTTCAACAATCCCTGAAGTTTCATTGAAAAATTTGACCAATTTCTCAATGTTCACACATTTCCCAACAACATCGATACATTACGCGATACAACCGGTATATCCCATGCGATAACCGATATGTATTTATATCCCAAGGATGTGATACATTACACAATAACGATATTTAAAACATTGCACACATCACAATTGCTAACCTGCACAGTGTGCGGAACATCGGTATGGTGTACAATGTGACCTTCACAATGAAGATAAGCATACCTCAAAAGCCACTTTGGTCCAGCCATCTGGTAGGCCACCCTATACCAAAAGAATGGACGACTTAAATTACAATGAGCTGACATGAGTGACTAGCCTGATTAGTTCACCAACATGATATTTGCATATGGTCTTCTTCATGGTAGGCTGCCTTACTGTTCAGGTTCCACCCACTTGCCAAGTTGTCACATTTGCTGCATGTAAAGGTGCATGTGGGGCTAACAAACCTCCTATTTTGGATACTCACTAAGAATTCATGCAGCCAAGGTTGTCCAAAATAAACAAAATAGCTGTAAAAACATTCTGCTGATCATGTATCTGAAATGGCGGTAAAGACCGCACTAGTTGAAGAAGAAATATGCCAATATGTCTTAGAGGGGGGTGAATAGGACTTGTAAAAGTTTTAATGTTTTATTTAAAAATCCTACTTCACTAATCCTGTGATCATGCAAATATCAGGATTACTCAAATGTAACTCTACTGGCTTCCAAGCCTGGTAGAGGATCCAATCACAAACTATCTTAGAAGTAAGCAGTATGCAAACTAACTTATGATGGATATGACTGTGTAGGTGTGTGTGGTGTGATCAAATGTTCAGATATGGAAGTATTAAAACAAATCACACAATCATAAGAATAATAATCTCAAACATAGTCATTTTTATAGTGGTTCGACGATAAGTCTACTCCACCCCCGGTAACCGCACTCAATCCTTAAGTGTAAGGGATTTCACTAAGGAGGTTTCACAAGGTTCACCTCTAACCTAAGGTTTTAAATCAGGTTCACCTTCAACCTTTACAACCTATACTGAGGCTGACTGTTTATGCTCTCACGAGCAAGGGTCAACACAACGCACCCACTTTTAGGCACATTGGCCAATGATCTTCCATAAGACCCTACTGGAGGTTTCTACACGGTTAACCTCAAACCCTAAGGTTTTACCCGGTTCACCTAAAATCCAGAGTTTTACTGGTTCACTCCAAACCAGATGTTTATGCTCTCCACAGAGCAAGGTTCCACACAACGCACCCATCATGTACACTCCCGCCGGAGGCCTCCTTGAGGACTTCAAAGGGTGAGAACCACTTAAGACCCAATCCTAGAAAGGAATGATCACAAGTGTCCTCTTGGACTCTGGATACTTACAAATAAGCTGATGAGTCCCGTTTAGCACAGTGCTGAAGATCTCCTCCTCCTTGTTGACGAAGAGTCTTCTGCTCCCTTGATCCGCAACACAGAGTGATGTACCAATACTCGGCTTTGAGTTGGGTCAAGATTATGATGGAATCTTACTCTCTAAAGATTTTCCTATAGGGAAGATAGAGTAGTTCTAATCATCTAGGCATTTAAGGCATCCCAACTTAATGATTTGTCATTAAGGTAGTAGCCGGAGGATCCTTAAATGCGGAAGTTCATTCCCCAATCCACTCTATTGAATGTCAATGGTGAGGCTGGATTGGAGGATGAACTCCCTTGAGAGAAAGGGCTTTGGATATAAGATGTAAGTTAAAACACACAAAAGCTCTCTCTATTTTCTCTCACAGCAACAAAAGACAAGTCCTCTATATATAGGCAAAAAGTTCCAACGGATATAAAACGGTCACATTTATGACAAAGTTCGATATTGTAACGCCCTGAAAATCGGGGGTCGAGTATAACTCAACTCCCGAGTTCCAACGCATCACTTATGCAACATAAATAATGCTGATTAAATATTGTCTGTGTTAGAACAATAAACATGAGTGAGATTATACCAAAAACAGTAATTCATACTCCAAATCATTTGTATAAGGGCAAGCGGAGACTGAACTACATATACATCTATGTAAAGATACAAACATCATTTTTGTTCTCCAGAGTATGAATCTATCTGAGTTACCATATGCATATGTTTGTTTGCGATCAAAATGTCAAAAATAGTCTAAGAAGTGATCCCTGCAAATCCCATCAGTGCGGCAGCCTAGTCGAAGCCGCCGTAGTATTGCATATACGAGAACTCCTCTTGATCCTCGTCATAATCGGGCTCCGCCTCCTGTGTCGTCGGCTCGTCTAAACCTGAGACAGAGTCTGGTTGGTGTGCGCAACACCGTCCCGTAACGTGGGAGTGAGTAGCTAACTCAGTGGAATAGTAAAGCATAGGTTAACATGTTATCAACACAGTCAAGCAGTAATGATAAAGCAGTAAAGTCAAACACTCCTAGCTACTCTTATTAATGCAAGTATGGATGCAGGTATGATGGATGCCCTCACCGACATACTCCCTCATGCGACACCATCTCACGCTCGGGACATGCTTTCATCCCACAGTGCTCCACATCTTCCAGGCACATGCAATGCATGATGAGCATGATTACCGAGTTTTTAATTAGTCCATTTCAAACAGCAGGATTGGGAAACTAAGGTACCTCCCTTGTATCATTCCCAAACATGATCCATTCTAGGGTTGTTAATCCTAGTTGATATCAGACGATGATGTATTTTCTAGGTCACTGCAGAGGCTGCTAGGGCTGTTAGGCACAAAGGTTATACCACTCCCCCATCACCTCTTAAACGATTCATCACAATACAGAAACAGGCCTAGTTCATACTCTATATACCGCGGCACACCCTAAGGCGCACTGCGATTTCAGAGTATGCTCGAGGTCACTACAAAGGGCTGCCAGGGCTGTTACGCACAAAGGTTGCACCGCTCCCCCATCACCTTATCAATGTAGGCCGACAGCACGAATATAGTGTCCCATACCACCATAATCGGCTCACGAGTTTGGTTGCTCACTGGTCACTACGGGGAGGCATGTGGCCCCAGCGTAGGCCGACAGCTCGACCACGGTGTCCCATACCACCATGCCCGGCTCATGAGTCTTAGCAGATCGAAGTACCATGGTTAACGGGATTTTCACTGGTAAGTTTGGTACCCTAGGTTCAAGCAATAGCGACCAAACATGGTGAACATACATAATACACACGGGTTACTTGACGTGCTCGGCTAGCTCGAGCGCACAACAAGTTGAGCGATATGAAGCGCAGAAGCACTTCGTGTGGCCAACCACTATCGCCAACCGAAGTACGACACGGGTTCACCAAACACATCATGTGTGGCGAGATGAATCTCAACCACGATTCCAAGTTTGGTACCGGATGTCTGGACTATGAACATAGTCTCAAGCTCAATCAGTCCTCAACCATAACATGTGAAGTAAAGCATGCTAAACGAAGTAATTCAAGCACACTAGCAAGCATGTCATAAAGCATATTATAAAGCATGTTATGAAATAAGTTACAAAGCATGTTAAAAAGCATGTTATAGAGCACTATACAACTAGGGATATAAATACATATATTTCATAAGTGAGTGGTTAGAGTAAACAACCACGTGGAGGGTATCATACGTGACTCTAAGGTAGTTGAGAACCCCATCTCAGCACCTACCTAAGGCACTAACACCTAAGCGCTTACACCCACAAGCAATTTCACAAACACTTAGAGTGCACTATTACAACATACATGACATGTGTTAGTAATATATGTACTAGGGCTGTCCTTTCTCCGAACTAGTATTTTATCCATATATATCATATTCACACAGCAAATAATCGTGACAATTACATCTTCAAAATTTATACATATACAGTATTTTCTAGAATACACAATTTCAACATACATAGTGTATACAAACAAACATGTATTACGGCGATTCCTTTCGCCAAATAGGTATTTTATCCACATACTATATAATCATACAACAATTAATCATGGCAAACACATTTCCAAAATGTGTATGTATACAGTATTTCTACGTATACCTAGAGTATGTAAAATTTCATATTTTGCATCTTTAATCGAAACAGGAAATGGAAAGCACTTTGTACATGTGCAATTACATGCATATCATGAATCTATCATTATCTGACATTGAAAGCGTTGAAAACCATAACCTATACACCTAAAGTCCTCACCTTACGCCGATTAACGCGTAACGGAATCAGTTCGTTCACCCTCGCTTTGTCTAAAGCACAACGGCAACCTAAGACATGAAATAGGTTAGCTATTTCATAACCCACATCCTTCACAACTCTAAAACAGGTTAGGGTTAGGGTTTCTTACCTAGAAAAGGAGTCGGTATCCCCGGGAAAGCGGCAAGATCGGTGTGGTGGAGCTAGAGTAGGGAGAGGAAACAACAATAGGGAGATTCTTCCACTTCTCTCACTCTCTCACTCTCTTTTCTCACTTCTCTCTCTAGGGTTTTCTTCAAATTCGTATGGCTGTGAGAGAGGGTGTTCTAAGGCCCTTATATAGCCTAAAAAGTCTCCGGAATAGACTTAAGTTCAAGGTATGCTTATATTATAAGCAAATCGGCGTTGTTCCAGCTCAAAAGAGGGTTTCTGGCGGCCCTCCTTGAGCCAAACGTCGGACTTAAGCTCACTAATCTTGGATCTACGTGGAGTTATGTTTTCGTCTCAGTCGGATTCCCAGATCATGCGTGGCGGACCATATTCAGTTCAACAGTCAGTGGGCCACGATCCGAAATTCCAAGTACATGTAAATGTTCCTGAAATTTTTCTTGATCCAAGGGTGTAATTTGGTCTGATTCTGACGGTCTGGTTGCTTAATACTGATCCGCAAGCGAGTGGTGCCAGATCACTATTGAAGATATTTATTTTGTAAAGAAAACAAAGGTTTTCACACTCCCTCGCTCCGAACTCGAGCGAATGGCCGTGGGACATCGTCTGGACTTAATTTCCGAGATGGTTGTCAAGCCCAGTGAGGCGGTCCTAGTTCCTTAACTTCGTGTTAATCGGACTTCCGATGTGCGGTCTAGACCTGATACGGAGTTTCAATTCATTCTCGAGAGCAGTTGAGTAATGAGTTTGATCCTAAACTTTAGGGTAACCTAGAGTCAATGATTTTGCAAGTTTTGGGTCTTGCAGATCATATTTAAAGCGATTCCAACGGATTTCATGGCTAATCGAGTTTAGCACTTAGTTAACTTTGTTAAATTTCTAAAGGATTTAATCCTAAGTGATTTTCTGGTCGAGGTGGTACTCGAGCCATAGTACGAAAATTTACGGGTCGTTACAATCTATCCCCCTTAAACAAAAATTTCGTCCTCGAAATTTGTACCTTTTCGTATTCCTCGAGAATCTGAGGGTAGTTCTTTCTGACTTCGGCCTCAGTCTCCCAAGTAGCTTCCTCCTCTGAATGATGCGTCCATAGTACCTTCACAAGTGGAATGACCTTGCTACGCAGTACCTGCTCCTTCCTGTCAAGGATACGCGTCGGGCGCAACTCATACGTAGCATCCTCGCTCAGCTGTACCTGCTCCCATCTGATGATATGTGAATGATCAGGAACGTACTTCTTCAGCATAGATACATGAAATACGTTGTGTACAGATGCAAGTGGTGTGGGCAAAGCGAGACGATACGCCACATCACCCACTCAATCCAGTATCTGAAACGGACCGATAAACCTCGGCGTGAGCTTCCCCTTCTTCCCAAACCGAATGACTCCCTTCATAGGAGAAACTCAGAGGAATACATGATCCCCGACCTCGAACTCAAGCGGTCGCCGCCTCGTATCGACGTAACTCTTCTGCCTGCTCTGTGCTGTAAGTAGTCGACGCCTGATAATGTCGACATTCTCTGTAGTCGCCTGTACCAACTCCGGGCCAATCAGACTACGCTCGCCAACCTCAGCCCAACAATGCGGTGCTCTGCAAGGACGACCATATAGGGCCTCATATGGCGCCATACCAATAGTCGCCTGGAAGCTGTTGTTGTAGGCGAACTCTGCGTAAGGAAGACAGTCATCCCAGCTGTCCTTAAAGTCCAACACACATGCCCACAACATATCCTCCAGAATCTGATTCACCCGCTCTGTCTGTCCATCAGTCTGAGGATGAAACGCCGTACTGAACTTCAACTTCACACCCATCGCTTCCTGGATACGAGTCCAGAAGATAGATGTGAACCAAGTGTCTCTGTCCAACACAATCTCAAGTGGAACTCCATGCACACGGACGATCTCTCTGATGTACAATCTAGCCAGCTCGTCTGGAGAGTTCGTAACTCTGATAGGGAGCAAATGGGCCGATTTGGTCAACCGGTCCACAATCACCCAAATGGAATCATGTCCCTTCCTCGTCTTCGGCAGCCCTGATATGAAATCCATGGAGATGAAGTCTCACTTCCACTCTGCTATGGGCATGGGCTGAAGCAGTCCAGGAGGTCGGCGATGTTCTGCCTTGACCTGCTGGCACGTTAGACATCGAGACACATACTCAGCGATGTGGGCCTTCATGTTATCCCACCAATACGACCGTCTCATATCCCGGTACATCTTCGTGCTACCAGGATGCATCGCAAGCTTCAAGTTCTGGGCAGACTCGAGAAGCTCGCATCTCAAATCAGGCATGTCAGGTACGCATAGGCGGCCACAGAATCGTAGACCCCCATCAGAACCAACTCTCCACTCGGAGTCCTCGGCGTTGCTAGCTTGCTCTCGAAGCTCAGACAGCCGCATATCGCCCTCCTGGGCCTCAATAATCCTGTCGTCAATAAGTGGTCGCACCGGAACGTGCGCAACACACTCAAATGGCTCCTCCACAGTGAGTCTTTGCTCGAAGTCCCGTACGAACTCAACCATGTCCCACTCAGCTATCATCAACGGTGCCACAAATGCTATAGCCTTCTTGCGGCTCAACGCGTTTGCCATAAGGTTCGCCTTGCCAGGATGGTAGGAAACCTCGAACTTGAAGTCCTTCAAGGTCTACATCCATCGGCGTTGTCTCATATTCAAGTCTCGCTGTGTGAATATGTACTTAAAGCTCTTGTGGTCGCAGAAAAGCTCGAACTCCTCTGTGTCCTGGGCCTCAGGTTCCTCTTCCTCTTCTTCAGCTTCACTCCCATCTTCACTCTGTCTTCTTCGCTCACTATTTCATCCTCACTCTCCTCATGTCGGGCCCGTATGCGCTGCGCCCCAAGTTCCATCTGATGGAGAGTACTTTCATTGATCTGGTGGATCGGTACTGGCCTTTCCACCCCCAGACTATAGCTAAACTCCCGTGCAATCCTGCATATGAGTCGGTCGAAAGGAAGCGAATCAGAGCTCCTGGTGGACCATGCAATATTCACGATCTGTCGCAACACGAATGTAGGCACGCACAAGTTCGCCCCCTGCCCCACTTGGTACAGAAAGTCTACCATGAGTCGCGTGCACTCTCTGCGATTACTATGCCTGGGGTAAAGGTTATATTGTGATCTAGACACGTCAATAGACGGTCTAGAAGTGATTTGGGATCGACTCGTACGATCAGGATCGAGTACGAACTCGACCAAAATGCTCGTTTTTGATGAACTTCGCCAAATGGCGAAATCGGGAAAGCCTAAGACTGTTTCTATATTTTTGCGCACCCTCCTAAGTTGTAATGCATCAGCGTACGTCGTGGGAACATAACTCAGGTCCGGTTTAATCAAAATCATGCTTTGATACTAACTTGTAACGCCCTGAAAATCGGGGGTCGAGTATAATTCAACTCCCGAGTTCCAACGCATCACTTATGCAACATAAATAATGCTTATTAAATGTTGTCTGTGTTAGAACAATAAACATGAGTGAGATTATACCAAAAACAGTAATTCATACTCCAAATCATTTATATAAGGGCAAGCGGAAGACTGAACTACATATACATGTATGTAAAGATATAAACATCATTTTTGTTCTCTAGAGTATGAATCTATCTGAGTTACCATATGCATATGTTTGTTTGCGATCAAAATGTCAAAAATAGTCTAAGAAGTGATCCTTGCAAATCCCGTCAGTGCGGCAGCCTAGTCGAAGCCGCCGTAGTATTGCATATAAGAGAACTTCTCCTGATCCTCGTCATAATCGGGCTCCGCCTCCTGTGTCGTCGGCTCGTCTAAACCTGAGACAAAGTCTGGTTGGTGTGCGCAACACCGTCCCGTAACGTGGGAGTGAGTAGCTAACTCAGTGGAACAGTAAAGCATAGGTTAACATGTTATCAACACAGTCAAACAGTAATGATAAAGCAGTAAAGTCAAACACTCCTAGCTACTCTTATTAATACAAGTATGGATGCAGGTATAATAGATGCCCTCACCGACATACTCCCTCATGCGACACCATCTCACGCTCGCGGCATGCTTTCATCCCACAATGCTCCACATCTTTCAGGCACATGCAATGCATGATGAGCATGATTATTGAGTTTTTAATTAGTCCATTTCAAACAGCAGGATTGGGAAACTAAGGTACCTCCCTTGTATCATTTCCAAACATGATCCATTCTAGGGTCGTCAATCCTAGTTAATATCAGACGATGGTGTGTTTTCTAGGTCACTGCAGAGGCTGTCAGGGCTGTTACGCACAAAGGTTACACCACTCCCCCATCACCCCTTAAACGATTCATCACAATACAGAAATAGACCTAGTTCATACTCTATATACCGCGGCACACCCTAAGGCGCACTGCGATTTCAGAGTATGCTCGAGGTCACTACAAAGGGTTGCCAGGGCTGTTACGCACAAAGGTTGCACCGCTCCCCCATCACCTTATCAATGTAGGCCGACAACACGAATATAGTGTCCCATACCACCATAATCGGCTCACGAGTTTGGTTGCTCACTGGTCATTACGGGGAGGCACGTGGCCCCAGCGTAGGCCGACAGCTCGACCACGGTGTCCCATACCACCATGCCCGGCTCATGAGTCTTAGCAGATCGAGGTACCATGGTTAACGGGATTCTCACTGGTAAGTTTGGTACCCTAGGTTCAAGCATTAGTGACCAAACATGGTGAACATATATAAGACACACGGGTTACTTGACGTGCTCGGCTAGCTCGAGCGCACAACAAGTTGAGCAATATGAAGCGCAGAAGCACTTCGTGTGGCCAACCACTATCGCCAACCGAAGTACGACACGGGTTCGCCAAACACATCATGTGTGGCGAGATGAATCTCAACCACGATTCCAAGTTTGGTACCGGATGTCTGGACTATGAACATAGTCTCAAGCTCAATCAGTCCTCAACCATAACATGTGAAGTAAAGCATGCTAAACGAAGTAATTCAAGCACACTAGCAAGCAAGCATATTATAAAGCATGTTATGAAACAAGTTACAAAGCATGTTAAAAAGCATGTTATAGAGCACTATACAAATAGGGATATAATACATATATTTCATAAGTGAGTGGTTAGAGTAAACAACCACGTAGAGGGTATCATACGTGACTCTAAGGTAGTTGAGAATCCCATCTCAGCACCTACCTAAGGCACTAACACCTAAGCGCTTACACCCACAAGCAATTTCACAAACACTTAGAGTGCACTATTACAACATACATGACGTGTGTTAGTAATATATGTACTAGGGCTGTCCTTTCTCCGAACTAGTATTTTATCCGTATATATCATATTCACACAGCAAATAATTATGACAATTACATCTCCAAAATTTATACATATATGGTATTTTCTAGAATACACAATTTCAACATACATAGTGTATACAAACAAACATGTATTACGGCGATTTCTTTCGCCAAATAGGTATTTTATCCTCATACTATATAATCATACAACAATTAATTATGGCAAACACATTTCCAAAATGTGTATGTATACGGTATTTCTACGTATACCTAGAGTATGTAAAATTCCATATTTTGCATCTTTAATCGAAACAGGAAACAGAAAGCACTTTGTACATGTGCAATTACATGTAGATCATGAATATATCATTATCTGACATTGAAAGCGTTGAAAACCATAACCTATACACCTAAAGTCCTCACCTTACGCCGATAAACGCGTAACGGAATCAGTTCGTTCACCCTCGCTTTGTCTAAGGCACAACGGCAACTTAAGACATGAAATAGGTTAGCTATTTCATAACCCACATCCTTCACAACTCCAAAACAGGTTAGGGTTAGGGTTTCTTACCTAGAAACGGAGTCGGTATCCCCGGGAAAGCGGCAAGATCAGTGTGGTGGAGCTATGGTAGGGAGAGGAAACAACAATAGGGAGATTCTCCCACTTCTCTCACTCTTTCACTCTCTTTTCTCACTTCTCTCTCTAGGGTTTTCTTCAAATTCGTATGGATGTGAGAGAGGGTGTTCTAAGGCCCTTATATAGCCTAAAAAGTCTCCGGAATAGACTTAAGTTCAAGGTATGCTTATATTATAAGCAAATCGGCGTTGTTCCAGCTCAAAAGAGGGTTTTTGGCGGCCCTCCTTGAGCCAAACGTCGGACTTAAGCTTACTAACCTTGGATCTACGTGGAGTTATGTTTTCGTCTTAGTCGGATTCCCAGATCACGCGTGGCGGACCATTTTCAGTTCAACGGTCAGTGGGCCACGATCCGAAATTCTAAGTACATGTAAATGTTCCTGAAATTTTTCCTGATCCGAGGGTGTAATTTGGTCTGATTCTGACGGTCTGGTTGCTTAATACTGATCCGCAAGCGAGTGGTGTCAGATCACTATTGAAGATATTTATTTTGTAAAGAAAACAGAGGTTTTCACACTCCCTCGCTCCGGACTCGAGCGAATGGCCGTTGGACATCGTCTAGACTTGACTTCTGAGATGGTTGTCAAGCCCAGTGAGGCGGTCCTAGTTCCTTAACTTCGTGTTAATCGGACTTCCGATGTGCGCTCTAGACCTGATACGGAGTTTCAATTCATTCCCGAGAGCAGTCGAGTAATGAGTTTGATCCTAAACTTTAGGGTAACCTAGAGGCAATGATTTTGCAAGTTTTGGGACTTGCAGATCGTATTTAAAGCGATTTCAACGAATTTCATGGCTAATCGAGTTTAGCACTTAGTTAACTTTGTTAAATTTCTAAAGGATTTAACCTAAGTGATTTTCTGGTCGAGGTGGTACTCGAGCCATAGTACAAAAATTTACGGGTTGTTACAGATATTATCGAACAGGTTCGATATCATCGAGCGTATACTCTCGATAGCATCGATGGTCTGCTCGATAACTTGGACACATTGTCATACGCTTTTGAAACTCTTTGCCAATTGGTCGATGAATCGAAACTATTGTCGATGTCATCGGATTTCGAACTCTGATTCCATCGATGACAGGTTCGATCCATTGACACTTGAAAAATGAAAGAGACTTGACTTTGAAATATTTCAGGTTTTTATGAATGATCGGGGATCTATCGAGATCATCGGAATTTGAATGTCGATGATATCGAGATCAGAGTCGAGGCATCGATAAATCCAGCTGATTTATGTTTGAGCTTGCTAGACAGTTTATGACTTTGTTCGATGCAATCGAACTGGTGTCTATATCATCGATATTTGAATATCGATTCTATCGAAGGGCCCCCGATCATAGTTAAAAACGACCTGAAATATCTGCTGTGAGAAATGCGCGCCCTCGATCGATATCATCGATTGACTTCCGATGTTATCGATATTTGATTTCAGATCATATCGAAAGAGCATCGATATATCAAAGGAATTTGAGATTTTCTTTAAAAAACAGGGGCGCCGAAAATCTGCCTGTCGATCTTATCGAGCCATTCTCGATGGACTCGAGATTTGAATATCGATGATATCGATAGGTGTATCGATACATCGATAATTCGTCCAGATATGTTGTGCAGTTGCTGGACATATTTAGTGCTTATATCGATGATATCGATAGGTGTATCGATACATCGATAAATCCGTCCAGATGAATATTTAGTTGCTGGACACTTTTGGTCCTCTCATCGATAATATCGTTTAAGGTATCAAGGACATCGACAGAGCAGGTCGATTATATCGAGGGTGTTTCGATAAAATGGACAAGGGGAGAAAAACTTAGAGATTTTTCTATTTTGCAAAAAGTTTTCTCACCCTAAAACCCTATGATTTCTAACTCGTTTTTAAGGGTTTTCTTTACCTTGTGTTTTGGGTCATGGGATGTGAGGTTTTAGTTTTACATGTGACAAGCTTGCACACATCCGGTTGAGGCAGACGCTTGAATTGATCTTCCTATCAGGCTCTGTAAACACTCTGACTCAACATACACGTAACTTGACAAACTAGGGCACTTTCAGTATCTGATAACAATATACTCTCATTCTCATCATCGTCATAATCATAGCCTTGCCCTGGCTATTTGGGATTGAAATCTCTTTTCTCATAATTATAGGGGAAAAATATCAATGAAAGAGTACATACCTCACATCAACCCTCCTTCAGGCAGAGTTCACATCAACCACCATCTGGTTCATGCAAAGTACACATGATGAAAAAATACTGTGGAACAGAAAAATCAAATTTAAATATAATAAACTCATCTGCCTGCCTTTCTGCCTAATGTGATCAAAAAAATGGAAAGGTTCTTTAAATCAAAAGCAAGGAAGAAAGACACATAATAATTCATTAAGGAGTAGCATCAAGATCTTGCAATGGAGCCTAAATCCCTTTGGAGTGTGCTCCAGTACCTACTGTAAGCTTATGGTGGGGTACGGCTGAAAATATTGTTGTATTTGTTTCAAAATTTAAATTTATATTTGGATTTCAAATATTTTGGTTTCCCTCTATATTTGAAAATTTTTAATGTTTTGGGTTGTGGGTTTTGTCCCACATCGGATTTTTCAAAGAAAATCTTCTTGTATATAAGATAGGTTTTTTTTGTCTTGGGGCTTGAGTCTCATTTAGAGGGCATGTGAATTTTGTCTTGTGGGGTGGCTATGCCAATAGATCTAATCTATGCCATTGACCACACGCGCATGCGCCGAGTTGAGCAGAGTCCGAGTCCGAGTCCGTGTGCACGACGGGACGGGCTGGGCGCAGGTGCGGCCAGAGAGATACGACTATTTGGTTGGTCGCACCTGTTGGGTTTAAACCCAACAGACCTAACCCTTTCAAAATGGTGCTTAAGTTCGTCGCTGAGTCATCGAATTTTTTTTTTTTTTTTTGTTCTCGATTTTAATAGTCTATTTAATATTTCAACCAAATATTCCAACAATCTTGAAATCGAAATGTTAAATTACATAGACTATGGTTACCATAACAGTAAATGTTTCTGCCGAGTTAACCAAAATCGAACCATTCGCTGGACAATGTTTTAAATGGTGGAAACAGAAACTGATGTTTGCACTAACCACCATTAAAGTTTCATACATTCTGTCTGAATCATTCACTATAGATCCAGCAAATCAAACTAAAGTAGAAGATGAAAAATAATTGTAAAAATTATATTCTAAACTCTTTGTCCAATGAACTATATGATGTGTATGTGTAACGCCCTGAAAATCGGGGGTCGAGCATAAACTCAACTCCCAAGTTCCAGAACATCACTTATGCAACAAAATGAATGATGATTGAATGTTGACTGTATTCGTGCATTGAACATGAGTGAGATTAAGCCAAAACAGCATATCATACTCCAGAGACAGTTAAGGTTGCAAGCGGAAGACTGTGATAGATAGATAAAATATATAACTTATAATGAGTCTCCAGAGTGTGATAACATTACCAGGTTAAATAAATACAAGTGCAGTTCTAAAATGTACCAAATGTGAGGAAGTGTAATGCCTCCTATCCCATGTACCATAGCCCCGTCAATACAATATCAGGTCTTCATTGACCTGCCAGAGAGATACAGATAGGAGAACTCCTCCTATCATCATAGAAGTAGTCCGGCTCTGCTTCACAAGCATCGCCATCACCTGAAACTCAACAAATCTGGTTGGTGTGTACAACACCGTCCCGTAACGTGGGAGTGAGTGATCAACTCAGTGGAACAGTAAAGCATAGGTTAACATGTTATCAATTCAATCAAGCAGTAATGATAAAGCAGTACAAATCAAACATTTCTAACTACTCTTGTTAAGTGCGAAAATGAAATGACATGATGCTGTATGCCCTTGCCAAACCACCCTCAAGCGACATCATCTTACGTTCGCGAATGCTTACTCCCTCAGTGCGCCACATCTACAAAGCACATGCGGTGCGATGATGCTCATGATTACCAAGTTTTTATTAGTCCATTTCAAACAGCAGTATTGGGAAACTAAGGTACCTCCCTTGTATAATTCCTAAACATGATCCATTCTAGGGTCGTCAATCCTAGTTATTCTCATACGATATTATAGTTTGAGAAGCTTATGAAGGCATCGCAAAAGGCTCGTCACCCGTCAGCGCGGATACAGATCTCACCGTATGCGGCTCAATTGCTGGCCGTCAGCTCGAGTACAGGTCTCACCGTACTCGGCTCAATCACTAGCCGTCAGCTCAAGTACAGGTCTCACCG
Organism: Magnolia officinalis; assembly: GCA_021015155.1. Classification (NCBI taxonomy): domain Eukaryota; kingdom Viridiplantae; phylum Streptophyta; class Magnoliopsida; order Magnoliales; family Magnoliaceae; genus Magnolia; species Magnolia officinalis. The sequence goes on from JAJHSJ010000010.1 coordinate 11,584,271, forward strand.
TACTCGGCAACTCACACTCTAGTTGCTGTGAAAGACTCGTCGCCAATCACAGACCCTTGGAGTGTACTCGATGATACCACGGAGGACTCGTCGCCCGTCAGCACGAGCACAGATCTCACCGTACTCGGCTCTCGCGAAGTATCGACAGCTCGAATACAGTGTCCCATACCACCATATTCGGCTCACGAGTTGATTGCGCAATGGTCACTACGGGGAGGCACATGGCCCCAGCGTAGGCCGACAGCTCGACCACGGTGTCCCATACCACCATGCCCGGCTCATGCGACTTAGCGGATCTAGGTACCATGGTTAAACGGGGATCGCACTGGTAAGTTTGGTACCCTAGGTTCAAGCAGTAGTAGCCAACCAAAGGGTGAACATGCATAAGGCAGATCGGGTTACTTGATGAGCTCGACTAGCACGATCGCCCGTTGAGCTGCACGACATGAAGTGCATAAACAACTCGTGTGGCCTAGCCACTGCCGACAGGCAACGCACGACTCGAGTTCGTCGAACACATCCCACGTGGCAAATGAATCTCAGCCACGAGTTCAATCTCGTTACCGATTGCCTGGACTATAATCATAGCCCCAAACACAATCAATTACAGAGATATAAAGCAGTAATAGATCAGGATTCAAATCATACAATCAGTCTGGTATTATCCGTTTAGGGCTGCCAGGGCTGTTGCACGCACTCGTTGCTCCGCTCCCCATCACCCATGACGGATCATACAACGTAATATAAATTTAAACACATGCATTACATAGTTAAAATCATAAAGCAGTTGAGCATGTTATGAATCACAACACAAGCATGAGTTTGTACATGTTCAATCCCTAATCACACAACTATCAAAGGAGATCATACACATAGTTAAAAAGAGTTGAGAATCATATCTCAACACCCTTATACTTTACAATTTGCTAACTACTACTCATTCAGACATTTCAAGAAACACTTAAACAAACATACATCAACATACACGACATATGTCGACCACATAGGCATCAGGCCAAATCCTTTCACTAGGGAGTTGCCCCAATCATAACACGCGTACACCCACGACGGATAGTCATGGCAAGCAGGAATCCAAGTTCCATATCCATTCAGTCATTTCACAAACACTTGGGCCACACATTTTAGCATATATAGTGTATAATGGCCGTGGCGTGATTTAGGGCAAATCCTTTCGTCAAAGGGGTATCGCCAATATAACAATCATGAATCCATTACAATTAGTCATGGCGAGCATGAATGAGAATTCCATACTCATTCAGCCATTTCCACAAACACTTAGAATACACTATTACAACATACATGATGTATGTTAGTAAAACATGTATTAGGGTTATCCTTTAGCCAAGCTAGTATTTTATCCATGTATAATATATTACTACAGCAAATAATCATGATACATACATCTCCAAAATTTATACGTATACAGTATTTCTAGAATACACAATTTCAACATACGTGACATTTACACATGAACATGTATTATGGCGATTCCTTTCGCCAAACTAGTATTTTATCCATATATAGTATAATCATACATCAAATAAACATGTCAAACACTTCTCCAAAAAAAATACGTATACGGTATTTCTACGTATATCTAGAGTATGTGAAATTCCATATTCTACATCGCTAATCGAAACAGGAAACGGAAAGCACTTTGTACATGTGCATTTGCATGCAGATCATGAATCTATCATTATCTGACATTGAAAGCGTTGAAAACCGTAACTTATACACTTAAAGTCCTCACCTTTTGTCGTAGAATCGTAACGGAGTTGATAGGTTTGCTAAGCTTCCATATCGGCAGTTGTTTTGGCAACCTAGAGAACGAAATAGGTTAGCTATTTCATAACCTACAACCTATACAACCCTAAAACAGATTAGGTTAGGGTTTCTTACCTAGAAACGGGGTTGGAATCGCCGGAAAAGCGACGAGAAAGGGATGGTGCAGCCCGTGTGGTGGCAGGGAACGACGGCAGGGAGATTCTCCCACTTCTCCCTCACTTTCTCTCTCTTTTCCCTCTCTCAAATCCAAATTCGTATGGCTGCCATAAGAGAGGGTTTAAGGTCCTTATATAGTCTCAAAACTCACCGAAATAGACTCTTGTTCAAAGGTTACTGCTAATATAGGTATTTCGTCACTTTTCCAGCTCAAAGAGAGGTTCTGGTGGCCCTCCTTGAGCCAAACGTCAGACTTAAGCTCACCACACATGGATCTATGAGGGATTACATTTTCGACTCGAACGGATTCCCAGATCGCACGTGGCGGGCCACTTTCAGTTCAACGGTCAGTGGGCCACGATCCGAATTCCAAGTACATGTAAATGTTCCTGAAATTTTTCCTGATCCGAGGGTGTAATTTGGTCTGATTCTGACGGTCTGGTTGCTTAATACTGATGCGCAAGCGAAAGGTGCCAGATCACTATTCCAGATATTTTAATTTCAAAGGGAATAGTGTTTTTCACACACCCCTCGCTCCGGATCAAAATAAATGGCCGTGGGACATCGGAATTGCCTGATTTTTGAGATGATTGTCAAGCCCATGTGGCGGTCCTGGTTCCTTAGCTTCGTGTTAATCGGACTCCCGATGTACGATCTAGACCTAATACGAAGTTTCGTTTCATTCCCGAGAGCAGACGGGAAATGAGTTTGGTTCTAAACTTTAGGGAAACCTAAAGTCACTGATTTTGCAAGTTTTGGGTCTTGCAGATCGTATTTAAAGCGATCCCAACGGATTTCATGGCTAATCGAGTTTTGCACTTAGTTAACTTTGTTAAATTTCTAAAGGATTTAATCCTAATTGTTTTCTGGTTGAGATGGTACTTAGGCCTTTGCAGTTTGTATATAAAGTGATCCAAGTTTACTACTACTTAGCTAGTTTAAGATAGTGTCTAGGGCGAAAGTGCTTTGAAAAATTGAAAGCACAAGGTAGAGAAGGGTGGGATTTGTGAAGGAAATGGGTTCAGAAGCGATTTTAGACTGTGGGGTTCAGTTCTGACGAAATAATAAGGTGTTAGGAGCAACCCATCGCCTAAGGACATCAAATCCCAGGTTGGCAAAAATCCGGGATGTTACAGTATGCTTCTTACGAGTCTGCTAAAGACATATGGACTGCTTTCGAAAAGAAAATAAGTTCTGAAAGATGTAGGTGCTAAGAAACATGCAATCGCTAATTTCCTTCATTATGAAATGACAAATGACTGTCATTTCAAAATCTAGTTCATGAACTGTTGACAGAAGGAATTAAGTTGGATGAAGCGTTTCTGTCAGGAGCGCTGATGGAAAAGTTACCGCCCTCCTGGAAAGAATATAAGAATAAAATGAAATGTAAAAAGAACGGTGTTTCTTTAAGAACTACTATCGTACACATACAAATAGAGGAGGCCAATAGAATCAGAGACAAAAAAGAAAATGAAAATGAGATAAATTCAAAGGTGAATATTGTGGAATCAAGTCGGAAAAAAAAAGGGCAAATGTCTTAACTGTGGCAAACCTGGACATTATGCAAATGAATGTAGGCTAAAAAAGAATAATGCAAACAATCAATTCAAGAAAAAGGAAAATTGTTACAATGTGAAAAGCCTGGGCATTACATTAAAACCTGCAGGTTTAAGAAAAATAAAGATAAGCCGTAGGCTAATCTTACAGAAACAGGCAATGAGTCTAATATGGTAGTAGCTGTGGTGTTAAAAGTCTTCCTGATAAACAACTTGAAGTGGGTAATAGACACTGGTGTAACTAGCTAGGTACGTGTGCAAGGATCGTAACATGTTTACCTCCTACCAAGTATTAAGAGATGATAAATAGGTATTTATGGGTAATGCTAGAACATCTTCAGTTGTAGGGAAATGGAAAGTACTTCTGAAACTCACTTCTGGAAAGACTCTATTATTGAATAATGTCCTACATATGCCTTACATTAGAAAAAACTTGGTCTCTGGTTCGCTTCTTAATAAGGCTGGTGTCAAGTTAATATTTGATTCAGATAAACTTGTAATGACTAAGAATGGAACTTTTGTTGGTAAGGGATATTGTAGTGATGGTTTATTATTGTAAATGTATCCAATGATAATAATAAGAAGAAATCCGATTCTGTTTATATCGTTGAACCCTTTTATATATGGTATAGTAGATTAGGTCATGTGAATGTAGTATCTTTGAAGAAAATGAAAAGATTAGATTTATTACCTAATGTATCTATGAAGAATTCGATGAATGTGAAACATGTGTAGAATTAAAATTCATTAGAAAATCCTTTAAACGAATACAACGATCCTCTATTCTATTAGAGTTGATGCACAGTGACTTAGGTAATTTTAGAAATCATGTGTTTAGAGGAGGAAAATGGTATTATATAACTTTTATAAATGACTACTCTAGGTCTACTAGAGTATCTGTTAAGGAGCAAAAATGAAGCTTTAAATATTTTTTATAAGTATAAAACTGAGGTTGAAAATCAGTTAAATATAAAAATTAAAAGACTTAGAACAGATAGAGGATGTGAATATGAATCTTCTCAATTTAGAGAATTATGTGAATAAAATGAAATAATTCATGAAACTATAGCTCCTTATACACTAGAACAAAATAGAATAGTAGAACGTAATAATAAAACTCTAAAAGAGATGATGAATGCTATATTAAATAATTCAGACTTACCCTCAAATATGTGGGGAGAAGCAATTTTATCTGCTTGTTATATCCTAAATAAAATTCCTTCTAAATCTTCTGAACAAATCCCCTATTAACTTTAGAAGAATCATGTTCCTAGTTATAAATATATTAAAGTGTGTGAGTGTCTTGCTAAAGTAGGATTGCTTGAAACTAAGAAAAGAAAGTTAGGCCCTAAAACGACCGACTGTGTATTTATAGGGTACGCACAAAATAGTGCAGCTTGCAGGTTTCTAGTTTTAAAGACTATAGATAATATTCTAAATCTTAATACAATTATAGAAGCTAGGTATACATAGTTCTTTGAGAACGTATTCCCTATGAAATCTAAATTTATAAGTATTGAGGAAGTTAATGTATCAGATATCGCGTCTAATGTAAAAGTGCTTAATAGTAGAAGAGATACAACTAAGAAAAAGTACTATGGTTAGAAAAGAAACTAAGTAGGAGATGGTTTTTTCACATTCTTAGTAGAAGATGATCCTACAACCTATACAGAAGCAATTAATTCTCAAGATACAACCTTTTGAAAAGAAGCAATAAATGATGAGTGAGAATCTATTATATTTAATAACACTTGGGAACTTGTAAACCTACCACTTGAAAACAAACCAATAAGCTGTAAACGAGTGTTTAGAAAGAAACTAAAGCTAGATGGGACTATTGATAAGTTTAAAGCTAGGTTAGTAGCAAATTTCGAGAGAATCTCTATGACTTGTCACATCAATCATCCATTAATCAAATACATCATGTCAAGTACACATCATCTCACACCCTTCCCCAAGCAACCCCTAAAGTCAAAAGTTTCTTACAACACCCATACCTTTCTTACACCCTTTACCACAAAAGTCAAAAAGTCTCTTACACACATCACTCACCACATCCATCACTCCATCAACCATCTTTCTCACTCTCTCTCTCCTTTTACAAGTCTCTCTCTCTCTCTCTCTCTCTCTCTCTCTCTCTCTCTCGCTCTCTCTCTCTCTCTCTCTCTCTCTCTTTTCCAAGCTCATTTCCAAGCAAGAAAAACCCCATACGTCCAAGCCTCTCCCCATCTCTTCCAAGCTACAAGTGTGGCCCACCTTTCCTACCCTTTCATCTCCCATCTTAACCATCCAAACCTCATCTCCTCCGTTGGAATCGAAACTAAGGAGCTAAGGCCTTGGGTGTAAGTAGAAGCTAGTGGGTGATCTTAGATCTTTGTTTTTCATTCATTTTGTTTGATTAAGGGTCCATATATGTGGGACCCACCTTGATGTATATTTGTATGAGGGGCCCATAGTGGCGAGGCCCCTCCATCCTCACCGATCTCTCTCTCTCTCTCTCTCTCTCTCTCTCTCTCTCTCTCTCTCTCTCCTCTCTCTCTCTCTCTCTCTCTCTCTCACTTGTGTATGATGGCTTGTGACCCACCTTGAAGCATGAGATCATCCACCCTGTCCACCCATCCAAAACGGTGTGGCCCACCTGGATGGACCCCACCATGAAGCATGTATTATATCCAAGAAATCTACAGAAGGGGCCCACTTATACATGTGTTGATGGCCCACCTAAGCTGGACCCACCTTGTGTATGCGTTACACCCAAACCGTCCAGCGTCCTTGGACGCTGGACGTTTTAAGAAAACAAAAATATCAGTTTCATTTCAAACTTGGGTGGGCTGTTCATGTAGTCCCCACCTTATTGTATGGATTTAATCCATATTGTCCATTCTATTCTCCACATCATTTTAGGCGTTGAGCCGAAAAATGAGACCAAACCGACTTTCTGGTGGGCCATGGCACGACGAATAGTGTGGTTACCATTGAAATACTCTCCGATGTTTCTATACACCGTAATATGCTTAATATTGGGCTTGTTTGGCTTGTATTGAGCCATGGGAGCCATTGGGTGGGGTGGATTCACTTACTGCGGGCCCCACATGAGGAAAACCGCTGGAATATTGGATTTAAAAAAAAAAGAAGTAAGAAGGGCAGCAGTGCCTGCTGCTGCCGCTGATAACGGCCAGACGGCGCAGGTGCTGCCTGCGCTGGCTGACGGGCAGATGAGCAGCAACAACCCACGGCTCCAGCCGTGGGCCCCACATGATGTATATTTGTCATCCAACCCATTCACTAGGTGGGCCCCTCCCTGGAGTGGGCCCCCTCTAAAAATCAGGTCAATTCAACGCTCAGGTGGCCCACATCATAGGAAACAGCGACGATTGGACGACTACCATTGAAACCCTTTTTGGGTCCACAAAAGTTTTGGATCAAGATGAAATTTGTTTTTCCTATTCGGCTAGGTCCGTGGGACCTTATCAACGGGTTGGATGGCTTATAAACATTGGTGGTGGGCGCCACGTGGGACCCACAATGATCTATGCGGTGGAGCCCACAGTGATATATTTGTTTATCCCCACCGTCCCCTGGATGGTGGGTGTATGCTTGTGGGTGCGTGTGTGTGCGTGTGTGTACGTGTGGGGTTGTGCAGTGTGTGTGTGTGTGTGTGTCTATATATATATATTTTGTATATTATATATATATATATATATATATATATATTATATATTATATATATATATATTTATTGTATATATATTGTATATATATTATATTATATTATATATGTAATATACCTGATGGTGGGCTTTCATGGGTCCCACCGTGATGCATGGGTTGCATCCAATCTGTCCATCCATTTTAAAAGCTCATTTGATGGCATGAGTTAAAGAATGAGCCAGATCCATAGTTCAAGTGGACCCCACCTTGGCATGTGGATGAGGCTCATCTTGATTTATTTGTGGTAGTCCGTTGGGGCCCACTTTGATGCGGATGTAAGGCCCATGTTATGAGGCCCATTTTGATGCATTCTAAGGCCCACGGGCTATGGCCCATTGCAATGTACATAAGGCCCATTGGTGCGGCCCATTGATGTGGCCCACTTGATGAACATAAGGCCCATGTGATATGGCCCATTTGATGTATTTAAGGCCCAATGGGATGTACCTAAGGTCCATTGCAATGTGTGATCCCAACATGGTTATGTAATGATGTTTATGACAGCCGTGCCTTGGGAGCAATGTTAGTTTGACGTCCACATTGTAAGAATAATGTTAGTTAAACGTCTGCATTATAATTCTCCCTAGGGCCCATTGTTAGGCCATACTTGTAAACTGACTAGGCGCATCTTCGTTATGAACAACATCCATCACCATATAATATGTTTAGTATAGTTCCATAATTCATGATCATATGCATCATATGTATGCTTGATATGAGGAGTGACTGATCATAGCATATGCCTTCGGGCAGATTGTCTAGGGGCTCCCAGTTAGGCGGCGTTACCCCACATGAGTGCACGATACGCGCAAGATTGTTGCATGACTGGATAGTGTGATTCATGCATTTTACATTGCGTGACATGGTTACCGTACGCCCTGGTGACATCAGGGTCGTAGCCTCCACAGGCGTATCGTGGTTGGCAGGATTGGATACCGAAAATCTTGTTCTACATGGGGTGCTATAGATATCCCTGGGTGAAAGTCCCTAAATCCTTATGGTACCAAGAGGTTGCTCCAACGTCTAGACCGAGTGGGTGCATGAGCGCCGAGTGCCGATTACCAGGAGGCCGTGCTTTCCACTGTGTCGTGGTCGGTTGGAAGGGGGTGCGACCTTACCCGCCCGAGAGGAGGGGGCAAAGCTAGGCTGAGTTTGACTAGCTCGAGGAATGGGTTCGCTATCGACGAGCCGAGCCCGATATTGGTGGGCGGATAGTGAGGTCTCTTCCACTTACCTTATTGCGGGCGATGGGGCGACAATCTGGTTTAGAGTGTACTAGACCCCGGTGATATTTCAGATTTGAGTTGTATTGATTTGTGGATATAGATGAGGATTTGTATGCTTGAGTTGCATCTCGCATCGCATGGCCTTGGTATGGCCGACATCATTCATGTCTTGCATCGCATAGCCCTAGTACGGCTAGTGGTATTCATGGATTCATCAGCATGTTCTGCATTACTCTGATTCTGCATATCTGCATTACTACCTTGCGCACACATTTTCACCACCCTCTAAGCTTTTTATAAGCTTATGCACGACCGTTGCGTGCAGGTGACAATGGGACGCAACAACGCTGAGGCAGGAGCGCAGAGTATATCATTTTGGAGCTTTTGTCCATTATCATTGTATTTCCCTTTATGCTCATTGTACTTGTAAAGTTTTTTATCATAGTGGAAATGTGATGGAGTTTTTGGTTGTTGTTTGTAGGTTATGCCTTTGGTTATTCTTATTACGAATTGAACTGATGTTGAAAATCCTCCTTGTAGCATCCCAGGATCGGAACCTGGCGAATAGGCGCTGGGAGCTGAGAATGGGATTCTACGGAGGCTGTTGGCGCCGGATTCGGCAATCGAAAATTTTGTGAGCTCAGTTTCCGAGTTTGGGGCGTGACAGAAGTTGGTATCATAACATAACTAAGGAATTTTGTGAGCTCGGTTTCCGAGTTTGGGGCGTGACAACAACTATCATGGTCTTAATAGCGATGACTTCCATATATAAACTGGTGGTACACCAGATGGACGTTAAGACAACTTTTCTAAATGGAGATTTAGAAGAAGAAATATATATAGAGCAACCTAAGGGTTATAAGATATCAAGTAAAGAAAATAAAGTATGTAAACTAATTAAATCTCTATATGGTCTAAAACAGGCTCCTAAATAATGACATAAAAATTTCGATGGTATTTTGAAATCAAATGATTATCATATAAATGATATAGATAAATGTGTATATAGTGAAATTTTTGGAGATGATTATATTATTATATGCCTTTATGTTGATGACATACTTATTTTTGGAACTAATATTAAATTAGTTATTGTGACTAAGAAATTTTTGTCATCTAAATTTGACATGAAAGACTCAGGAGAGATTAATGTAATCTTGGGTATTGAAGTAACCATGAAAGACAGTGTTATTGTATTATCACAATTTCATTACATTGAAAAGTTACTGAAAAAATTTAACCATTTTGATTGTTTACCTGTCAGTACACCTTATGATTACAGTGTGACTCTCATGAAGAATACAGGTAGTAGTATGTCTCAATTGGAGTATTCCAGAATAATTGGTAGCCTTATGTATCTAACAAACTTCACTAAACCAGACATAGCTTTTACAGTAGGAAAGCTAAGTAGATATACACATAACCCTGGAAAAGAGCATTGGAATGCTTTGTTTAGGATTTTGAGATACCTAAAAGGAAGTATGTCCTATGGTTTATATTATAATGGTTATCCTCCTATATTAGAAGGGTACAATGATGCTAACTAGATTAGTGATTCATATGAGACAAAATCCATTAGAGGTTATGTCTTTACCTTGGGTGGAGGAGCAGTCTTTTGGAAGTTTACCAAGCAGACATGTATCGCTCGGTCAACTATGGAATCTAAGTTTATTGCCTTAGAAAAGGCTGGATAAGAAGCTGAGAGGCTTAGAAATCTCTTAGTTGATGTATCATTAATTGTGGTCAAAGCCTATATTGGCCATGTCTATTCATTATGATTATCAAGCAGTTATAACAAAAGCAAAAAGTAAAATATATAATGGAAAGAGCATGCATATTAGACTCAGACACAACATAATGAAACACATGTTGCGTGATGGAGTCATATCTATTGACTTTGTGAGGTCAGAAAAGAATAAAGCAGATCCTCTAATCAAGGGACTATCTAAAAGATTAGTCAATAATACATCAAAGGGAATGAGGCTAAGCCTAATATATGAGCTGCCAGTGTCGGCAACACAACCTATACAAGTAAAGATCCCATGAGATAGGTTCAATGGGTAAACAACAAGACACGAGGTAGACGATTGCACTAAGATATATATAAGCCCCTTCTATGGTGTACAGTGCGAGCAACAATATAGAAGGATGAGTTTTTTAGAACTCTTAATGGATCCATAGTCATATATTTGGTAGTGTATACAGTTGCTGCATACACTTGATGGAATTCACCTATATGAGTGTGGAGGTGGAGACCATTTCCTATGAAAATTTAGGCGAATTCTCTAGAGCACTCATGAAATCCAGGTAATGGTGTATGGCCAAAAAGTATCAAACCACAGAATCACTTACAGAGGAAGCTAGTTGTGTGAGTGGCATGTACTTATAATTTACACTAAAAGGATTCAGGTTCAAGACTATGGTGTCACCTTATTCCTGTACACATGTCTTGCTTACTCTAATGTCGGTTCAAGTCTATGGTGACACCGGCACCATTGTACAACTATTACGCTTTAACCCGAAAGACTTTTTATTTTGAAACATGTGGGGGATTGTTGTATTTGTTTCAAATTTTATATTTATATTTGGATTTCAAATGTTTTGGTTTCCCTCCCCATTTGAAATTTTTTGATGTTTTGGGTTGTGGGTTTTGTCCCACATCGGATTTCCCAAAAAAAATCTTTTTGTATATAAGATAGGCTCAGAATTTGGTCCCACGGGGGGGGGGGGGCTCTAATTTATGTCATTGACCACAAGCGCGAGTGCCGAGTCGAGCCATGCCGTGCTGAGTCCGAGTCCGAGTCCGAGTCCGTGCCCGACACGATGGGACGGGCTGGGCTGGGCTGAGCTAGGTTAGGCTGTGGGTGCGGGTGTGGGTGCAAGTGCGAGTGTACTCATGTGGGTGTGTGTATGAGTACTCACGGGCTTTATTTACGAGAGTGTACTCACACTTGCACCTTTTCGTTTTAGACCAGAGAGATACGACTCTTCGGTTGGTCACACCTGTTGGGTTTAAACCCAATGGACCTAACCATTTCAAAAGGGTGCTTAATGCACCACTTCAGAGTCTATATAAGAACTTCCGTTTATGTTTCTGAAGTACAAAAAATCATTTCCTCTCTTATAAAACTCTCTCTATATTCTGGTTTATGAATTTTGATTGTTAAGTTGTTACTGAGTCAACTAAGTACTTTTGGTTTAAACCGCAAATGGTTCGAGCTCGCGTATAGTGAGTGTACCCTTGGGACTAGGTCATAGTCGTTGTATCCTGGAGGTCGATTGCTCTGGAAACCTGTTGCACTTGGGACACTGTCCAAGGGGAACAAATTTGATTTCAACCTGAGTGACTCACATCACGTCTGGACTCAATTCAATAAGTCCTCTTTCTCAAATTTTATTTTCTTTTTTGGTTCTCAATTTTTAATAGTCTATTTAATTCAACCAAATATTCCAACAGATATTGGGCCCTTTGATGTTTTCATAGAATCGAACCCATCCACACGATGTGTCACCTCAGGAAAAAAAAAACCCAGATCCTAAAAACCAGCCCGTTCCAAACCTCAGTGGGCCACAACATAAGAAACATACTGAGAGAACACCCATCGTTGATCAGTGTGGAGAGACCCTATTGTGTGTATAGAATCAAGGCTATTAAGATTCTTTATCCAATCTAGATGAAAGGTTGGGCCAAAATGTTAGGATGTTTTGCAACTCAGGCAGACCTTGTACAACTCAAGTGTGGGCATTCCTTCTAAGCTCCTTTCCCTTGCTGTGGAACACCTTACTTTTAGATTGGGCTGAGTGACGTAGGACAACACGATCTATCCTAAATGTGCAGAATTAGAATTTAAGATCAAACATAAAATAAACAATCATTTTCAACGTGATTATTCATCATAAATAAGAATTATTTGGAAAAAAACTCGTCAATGATCATGGTCATCTATTACAATCATTATCAATAATCATGGTCATCCATTACAATCATAGAGTACTAAAGATTCAAATATAAAAAGTGCGTCCTACGAAAGATAGGACTTTCATGTCTCACAAGAGTCAATTCAATCATCCAACGTGATGATCTAATCTTTTAACAAACTGTTAGATCAAATAGGATTATCAGTTGGGATGCTTGAATAAATCCAATAAGTAAGAAATTCACAAATAGAATTTTAATTTTTTGCAAATAAATTAAATGAAGAAAGAAGAAGTAATAAGAAGATTACAATAATTACCCAGAGAAAGAAAGTAGAAGAAGACGGAGTAAGAGGAATGTCTCACACCTGGCTGTGAAAAAGCTCTATAGCTTTATTTTTTTCTCCAAAAAAAATAAAATCAATTCCAATGTTTAGGGCTTAACTCCCCTTAAATAGAGCTTGCAAATAAATAGAAAATACCAAAATACCCTACTTAGATTAGAAACAACCTAAAAAGAAAACTAACAAAAATTGAAATTTCTTAAGATTAGAATTATCTGAAAAATAGAAAATTAACTAAAGTATAAATTTCTAAAAATAGCAATTTCTGAAAATAGAAAATTTTAAAAATATGAACTTCTAAAAATAGAAATTTTTGTAATAGAAAATTAACATAAGATTAACAAACTAAAAAAAAAATCTGCAACAAGATTTTCTTGAACTTCAATCTCATCCTATCCATAGTGATGCTTGTGGGGCCCGCCTCCTTTTGATGATAAACTTTAAATGGTTGGATGTCCTCGTCACTAAGTTTTGGGTCCAAAGTTTTTTATGAGATGACTCATCTGATCGAGAGGTCGGATGGTGTGGATATATCACGTGGCTGCACATCTGCCTTGTACGACCTTAAACTTATGGCGGTGCTAGTATCATTGGTTTACACCCCTATCCCTCTCGCACCCAAATGGCAGCACTCTAAGTGCATATACCTGCAAATGGCACCACTAGTCAGACCTGTTAAGTAGAAACAAATAAAAATTGAAACTTAAAGACTTATCACTTAGATGAGGCCCACATATCTCACACAAGATAAATGACATTTTCCATGTAAGCAAAAAGCTGAATAACATTTTCCATGTAAGCAAAAAGCTGAATATCAATGTTAGGCTTCAAAAACTGCATAATGGATGAAAGATGAAAAGAAGCAGCTTCGAGTGATAATCTGAATAGATACTAGAGAGTAGTAAAAGATTGTCTCCAATCCTAAAGTTCACTTCAGACACAGTATAGATTAAGATACATTGCTGCTTCTCATTGTACACTACATGAGGAGGCACACCTTCAACATGCAATACTATTTTGTAATGTGGTACATACAAACTACTATTTACATTACATACAGACTACTATTTGAGGGAGATTTATAGATTAGAAGTACAAAATTACACACATTCAGGTATATGCACATAGAGTGCTGCCATTTGCCTTCAACATGGTTGGAAGTTGTGGTACATCCTTGATTCGATCCATCAACTCAAACAGCCCCTTAACCTCAGTTTTAGCCACACGTTCAAGGAAGGTAATTCTGTGGCGGATGGTCTCGCCAAAATTGCTAGCAGCGACGCACCTGACAGAATCTTCCTCAATTCAGCTGACCTTCCGAGACGTATCAAAGGGGCTCTTTGCTTCTAGACAAGGTCGGTGTGTGTCAAATTCGGCTCAGCAAACACAAGACAGGGATAGGCCAACTCCCCTATCCTTCGCCTATGCCCCAGATGCACTCCCTTTGCTTGGGCCCTCTCTAGCTTCTGTCTCATTTGGGATTGCAGTGTAGTCTCTCTGTCTATGTTCCCTGCTCGCTGCCAGGCACTCTGTCTCTGTCTCCTAATTTTTTGGTTTCCCATGTATAGCGTGCTCGTCTTCTATATGATAGGTGCGCGCCCGGTCTATTGTTTGTAGGGGCCCGCCGGAATGGCTGTTCATCTTAAGTTCCTATTAATACAATCTCTATTTACCAAAAAAAAAAAAAAAAAAAAAAAAAAAAAAAAAAAAAAAAAAACCAACCAAGAAGGAGAAGTACAAAATTACACATATCTAATACTGTTCTATCCTCTGGATGATCTCTGCTTTGCATGTTGTCTTATAATGCCCTGTTTGGTTGCAACGACTACAATGCACAGCGTGCTTTTCTCGATTTGATCTTCCATGCATAGCCGCTTCTTTTCAGGGCGTCCTGGGGGACGGCGAAATTTGGGTGGCCGTACCAGTCTAGTGTCCTCATCCCCTTCACCGTCATATGTTTTTCTCCATTCACTTTTATCCGGAATGGGATGAATTGTTTGTGAATATGTCTCACGGTACCTAGCGGTAGTAAAACACTTCTCTGTATATTCATAGACGTCCTTTCTACACGAGAGTAGTGCTGCAACAGCATGTGAGCATGGCAGTCCATGGACCTGCCAATCACGACATGAACAAGAACGGGTGCCAATGTTCACGATATTCGAACGGTCAGCAGATATAACTTCAAATTCTACTTCATCTGAGCGAAGTACTTGGTAACCACCCGCATGAGTGATTGATTCTGAAATACGTTTCTCAGCAGATGGGGCAAGTATCGATGTCCAGGCCAAGCTTTTCACGTAACGTTCATTAAACACAGCCATTAATATACTATGTATCTGTTCTATTACTTGGATTATGGGGAGTTCTCGCACTTCAAGAATCCATTTATTGAATTCCTCGATATTTGAAGAAAGATGGCCATACCGTGATCCTTCAAAATACGCCACTGCCCAACGGGAAGGGGGAACCTGTTGAATCCACTTGGCTGCATCGGCAGAAACTTCTTCAATTTCGGCCATTCTTTCTTTGAATCCGATGGTGGTGATGGAATGAGCTGCCTTCCACAGAAGTTGAACAAGCCTTGAATTCTTGAACTCTTTGCCAATGTTTTCACTTAAATGGCGCATGCAAAACCCATGGGATGCACTTGGAAATTTTCTTTTTACAGCATCTACTATGGCTTTCTGTCCATCAGACAGGATTGTTAGCTGAGGTATCTTCTCAATGTTCAACTCTAGCAGCTTATGTAACTCTGATAAGAACCACATCCAGCTTTCATCGGTTTCTACATCAACAACACCAAAAGCCAATGGAAATATTGCACCATCAGCGTCGAAAGACGTAGAAGAAAGTAAAGTGCCAAGGTACTTGCTTTTCAACTGGATACTACCCAGACCAACAAGAGGTAGACAACCATTCACAAAGCCATAGATTGATGCATGAAAAGCAACAAACAGCCGCTGAAATCGATGGTCTGACCCGGTGGTGAACACTTGCGCAATACTTCCAGGGTTGGTTTTCTTTATTTGCTGACAGAATGCAGGAAGAAGGCAATATCCTTCCTCAGAAGATCCGAAAATTGCAGCCAAGCCCCGTTCCTTTGCTCGCCAAGCTTGCTTGTAAGGAATAGTAATCCCATACTGCTTCTGTACGTCTAGCAATATATCCTTTGGCTTGTAATGTACGTTGTCTCGCAACCGTTCCTCTATAAAATTCACAATCCAATCTACTGATGCCTGGTGATGGCCAAGTTGGGCAGTTTTGCCACAAGTATGTGTCCCTTCAAGGCTCCTTATTGTGAAGGTTGGAGAATTGGGAAGCTTTACAGCACGTATGCGCCATGGACAACCTTCCTTGGCACACTTTGCAAAGTAACGAATCAGATCACTTTTTATTATACGAAGCTCGAAGTGCTGAGCAATAGCAGCCTCCTTAATCATCTTTCGGAATGCCTTCACATCAGGGAACTCTTGGCCAATGGAAAAATTATAATCGCCCATCTGTACAGAATTATATATCTAGCCACTCCTTAGGTGCTGCTAAGATCCTTCATTTCTGCTCCACTGTACGGAGGAGAAGATGGAAGTGCAAATATATAAATCCTCCAGGAAATAAATACTTCATTCTAATTGGAAACTGAGCTACTGATAAAAGGTGTGTCTAAATCTCCTCTTTGCATGGAATGAAATCATGGACGAAAACACTGCAAGGAAACAACAACTGGAGTCAGCCTGAAACAGATTTCTCCAACGAATAATCTTAAAGGAATTGGATGAAATTAAACAATTCTTTATATCATAGGGTTTTAAAATTTTAAAAAACATATAATTTTTATTTTTTTTTTTATTTTTTTTAATCCATGGGAATTCCCAACTTCCACAGAAGAAAATTGTTCCATGGCATGCAGATGCATGTGATCACCTGCTCTAAATTTAGCAGGCAGTGAAATGGAAACAACAAATAAATAATAGAAATATAAAGTAAAAACAGCAATATCTTGGTGAAATTTGAATTTAAACGTATCTATAAAGAATCAACCAGTAACCTCTATACTTGAAACCCATTGCTTCACAAACGATAATCATCTCCCATCATGAAATATGACAAATTTACATCGAGATTACTTACTTTAGAAGTTCTCTGTTTGCATTCATTGTCCGTCAAAAACACTGATTCACTTTGCCTTTTGAAGCCTTTGCTCTGCTGATTCAATTACAATATCTGCATTCCTGCTTTTCGTTGAGAGATCAATCAATAAGCTTCCTTTGGATCTTTTACAATTCAGGTTATATGACTACTATTTTGATGTAGCAACATTTGTTCTCTCCGATGTTCAAAATATCAGTATCGCGCAATGTATCGATGCAGATACGTATCAGTTATCGCATGGGATATATCGTTTGTATTGCATAATTTATCGCACTTTTTGGAAAACGTGGGGAAACATTGGCAAAATTGTTGAATTTTTTAATGAAACTTTAGGGATTATTTAAAAAGACCTTAATACACACTTTTAAATCATAAAATATCAAAAAAGAAGTGCACATAATAAATTTCCTTTGTATAAGGTACTAAGTTATGCATTATCTGATTGAACTAAGGTAAATATATTCAAATATGATGCATACCATTTATAAATATATAAAGATATGTATGAAAACATAACCAATTCATTCAAAAGCAAAAAATATATTAGAAATTAGAAAACATACCTATCAATGATGAGTGTATTCAATATCCACCCCGTTTATCCATTTTTCCATGTCATTTTAGGACATATCCAAAAAATGAAGCATATCCAATAATAAGGGGGACCATACCATAAGAAACAATGGTGATTGACCATTAGTGGGCCACAAAAGTTTTAGATTAAGCTGATAATTGTTTTTCCCCTTCATTCAAACTTATGTGGACCACGCAAGTGAAAACAATTGGAATTGATGCTACCATCGAAAACTTCTTGGAGCCATAAAATGCCTCAATGAATTAATGCTATTGTCGAAAACAATAGGGCCCACCTCGATACATGTGCGTCATATCTACATCGTCCATTTGTTTTGCAACTTGATTTTAGGGGTTGGCTTAAAAAATAAGGTAGTTACAAATTTCAGGTAGATGTGGACCACTCCACATGAAATAGTGGCTATTGACCATTAAAAATTTTATGGGCCACAAATTTTTTTTGGATCAAGCTGATATTTGTGTTTTCCTTTCATCCAAGTCTGTGTGAACTTATCAACGGGGTTAAATGGTCACAGTGAACCTTAGAAAGTTTTCAATGGTGGGGGATCCCAAACCATAGGGCTACCTCGATATAAGACATTGTGAATTCATTTTAACATATATCATTTTAGGGCATGGGCCGAAAAATAAGGCAGATCCAAATCTGAGGTGGACCACACCACACAAAATAGTGGTCATTGAATGATCACCATTAAACTTTTTTGGGGCAATAAATTTTTTTGGATAAAGCTAATATTTATGTTTTCTCATCTAGGTTTGTCAAACCTCATGAATAGATTCAATGGCAAATAAACATTATGGTGGGCCCTAAAAAGTTTCAATGGTGGACACCATTGCCACCACATTTTCTTGTGGTGTGGTACACTTGATCTTACATCGTCTCCTTTTTGGGTTCATGCCTTAAAATAGTAGAAAGATATTTAATGAGGATAATGTAAAGAGGAGATGAGAATATTGAAAGAGGAGAAGAAGAAGAAGGAGAGTTTGGGAGAAAATGATGTGTTAGGCTTGCTTACCCTAACATATAGTGTTTTATTATGATAAAGCATATAGTACACTGTAGGAGAAAGGGGAGGTGTGCACATGCACTTACATTAAAAGAGCCCACTAACCACATACAATACACAATACAATACATTAGCATTCTCTATACTCCCCCTCAAGTTGGAGCATAGATGTTGATCATGCCCAACTTGTCACGAACACGATGAAGAGCATCTCGACTCAAGCACTTTGTAAGAACATCAGCAAGTTGATCCCTAGATCGAACAAAAGGAGTGACGATTTCCTTAGAAGCGACTTTCTCCCGATGAAGTGACAATCGACCTCAATATGCTTGGTTCGCTTGTGGAAAACTGGGTTACGAGCAATATGGATGGCCGCTTGATTGTCACAGTGAAGAGGAATAGGATCCGAAGGAGGATAGCCAAGTTCTTCAAGAAGATTGCGAAGCCACACGAGTTCACACGTCGCATGAGCCATAGCATGATATTCTGCTTTAGCCGAAGACCGGGCAACAACTAACTGCTTTTTGCTCTTCCAGGTTATAACATTGCCACCTAGGAAGGTACAGAAGCCGGATGTAAAGTGACGATCAAAAGTACTACTACCTGCACAGTCAATATCGGAATAGTCAGAAAGATGAAGATGGCCATGTAACTGAAAGCGGAGGCCAAGACCCGGGGCTAATTTTAAATACCGTAATATACGGTAGACAACCGTGAGATGAGAAGTACGAGGAGCTTCCATGAATTGGCTAACAACCTCCACCGCAAATGAGAGATCTGGGCGAGTAATAGTCAGGTAAATAAGCCGGCTTACAAATCGTCGATACATCTCGGGATCAATAAGGAGAGCACCATCATCTAGTCGAAGCTTCTGTGAAGTATCTATGGGAGTGGTAGCAGGCTTACACCCTAACATTCCGGTCTCTAAGAGAAGATCAAGCGCATATTTTCGTTGTGATAAGACCAATTTGGATGATGAGCGAGTAACTTCAATTCCGAGGAAGTAGCGAAGAGGACCAAGATCCTTGATCTCAAACTTGGTCTTCAAAAAATCTTTGACCTCCCTCATTCCAGCAGAATCACTACCAGACAAAACTATATCATCCACATAGACAATGAGAACTATGATGCCTGTCAATCGACGACATATAAAGAGAGAATGATCGGCATGACTACAAACAAAGCCAAACTCCAAGAGAGCCTGACTAAATTTTTCGAACCATGTACGTGGAAATTGTTTGAGTCCATAAAGAGCCTTCGTCAACCGACATACAAGTGCAGGGTTGTGAGAAGCAACGAACCCAGGAGGTTGATGCATGTAAACTTCCTCTGTGAGATCCCTATGGAGAAATGCATTCTTACCATCAAGCTGAAACAAGGGCCATGATAAATTAACGGCCAAGGAGAGCACAACGCGAATGGAATTAAGCTTAGCCACCGAAGAGAATGTCTCGAAGTAATCCACACCATGAGTCTGTGTGTAACCTTTAACAATAATACGGGCTTTATTGCGATTAATTGAGCCATCTGGAAGAAACTTGACTGTATAAACCCATCGGCATCCAACAGGTTTATGGCCTACAGGAAGTGGCATAAGATCCCAAATATGGTTCTTCTCAAGGGCAAACATTTCTTCCATCATCGCCTTTGTCCAATCAGGACTCTGAAGAGCATGTGAGAGAGATCTAGGAATAGTCTGTGATGACAGGGAAGCTGCAAACGACTGAAGAGACGGTGAAAGATGATCATAAGAAATGAAATTACTAATGGGGTGTTGAGTACAAGATCGTGATGCTTTGTGCAAGGCAATGGGAAGATCGAAACTCGAGTTAGGAGAGTCACCTAAACCAACATCCAAAGTGAGCGGAAGGGTGGATGGCTGAGCTTGTGAAGATTTATCTCGACGATGATACACCCGCAGAGGCTTAGGCTCACCCATATCACCAATAGGATGCTGAATAGAGGAGAGAGGAGTAGTTTTCCCATGATCAGGAGTGGAAAGAGGATAAGAGTTATACTCCTCTTGACTTGCAAGAGAATCACAAAGGGAACGGCCTGGAGAGGAGAAAAAGGAAAGATCCTCAAAGAAGGTGACATCGGCAGAGATATATTTCTTCCGAGTCAATGGGTCAAAGCATTTATACTCTTTCTGACTCCGAGTATACCCTATAAAGACACATTTAACTGCCCTGGGGCTAAGTTTATCATTACTCCCATCCAAAATTTGAACAAAGCATGTACAACAAAAAACTTTAGGTGGTAGAGGAAATGGATTATCATGAGGATACAATATAGTAAATGAAGATTTGTAAGACAAAATACGTGAGGGTATACGATTAATAAGAAAAGTAGCAGTTAAAAGAGCATCACCCCAAAAATGTTTGGGTAGGTGCACACCAAGCAGAAGGGTGCGAGCAACTTCAAGAAAATGACGATTCTTTCGTTCTGCAATACCATTTTGTTGAGGAGTGCGAGCACATGACATCCTAGACAAAATACCACGTTCTTGCAAGAAGGATAGAAACGCAGTAGACATGTATTCTCCCCCATTATCAGAATGGAGAGATTTGATGGAACAATGAAATTAAGTGCACACTTCATGATAAAACACTTTAAATGCATCAAACACTTCACTTTTAGATTTCAAAAGGTAAAT
Source organism: Magnolia officinalis (assembly GCA_021015155.1). Taxonomy (NCBI): domain Eukaryota; kingdom Viridiplantae; phylum Streptophyta; class Magnoliopsida; order Magnoliales; family Magnoliaceae; genus Magnolia; species Magnolia officinalis. The sequence continues at coordinate 11,605,394 of JAJHSJ010000010.1, forward strand.
CCAAGTCATGTGGGAATAATCATCAATAAAGGTAACAAAATATTTAAATCCAAAAGTTGATGTAACCGGGGCTGGTCCCCAGACATCCGAGTGAACCAGAAGAAAAGGTTGAGATTTTCTCCCAGAAGAGCTAGGAGGAAACGTAGCACGATGATGTTTAGACAATTCACAGATATCACAGCATAATGGTTTAGTGACAGGTAAAGAGGGAAACAGAAGTCTCAATTTAGCAATGGATGGGTGGCCTAAGCGGTAATGCCACCGAGTCATGGATTCTCGATCTAGAGAGAGTACTAGAAGCGGTAACAGGTGTATCATCGAGAAGATAAACGTCTCCTCGCTCATGCCCCCACCAATCACTCTCTTCGTCTGTAGGTCGTGAAACAAATAATAAGAAGGAAAGAAGGTGATGGAACAATTGAGGGATTTAGTAAGAGAGCTGACAGACAATAAGTTTAATGAAAAACGAGGCACATGCAATGCGGAGGACAAAGACAATGAAGAAGAGAGGGATGGAACCAATCCCAGAGATGGGAGATTGAGTTCCATCGGCGACTGTGACATACTAAGTGGGAGAAGAAGGAGAATAAGAAGAAAAGAATTGTAACTTACCACTCATATGGGAGGAAGCTCCAGAGTCGATGACCCAGGAGGTAGGAGAGGATGACGCAAGAAGGGCAGTACCTGACTAGGCCAAAGCTGCGTGAGAAGGCTTAGGAATATCGCAAATGTGAAGCCACATAAGGGCATCATATGCTACCCGAGAAATGATAAGAGACTCCCCTGAAGTAGCCTGCTCAGCTGTCAGGATGGAAGACTGTCTCAGAAGCAAAAGTGGAAGCAACAGAAGTAGCGGCATACGTAGGACGACCATGTAGTTGCCAACAATAATCAATCGTGTGATTAGTTTCACCGTAATGTGAACAAATGCGAGAACCATCACGACCGCGTCCACGTCCACCACGACCACGAAGACTATGGCTGCCACGACTGCGATCTCCCTCACGGCCTCTACCACAACCAGCAAAACCAGAAATGTGCCCTGAGCTCAAGGATGGTACCCGAAGACCAAGGGAGGACTGATCATCAGCAAGATGTGTCAAACGCTCGGGTGGCATAAATGAATGAGAAGGAAGATAAGAGGCCATAACACGCTGACACATGACATAGACTGTCGTCAATGGAGGGAAGAAGATCCTGCATAACAACATGATCGCAAACGTAAAAATAATCAGAACTCAACCCAGTGAGGAACTGCATGATACGAGTATCATCCCGTTGCTTATGAGCATGGTCATGATCCGCTTTACATTTGGAAGAAAGAGATTGATACATATCCAACTCATCCCACATACCCCGAAGCGTCAAATAGTAGTCTTTTAAGGATCTGGAGTTTTGTTGAAACCGACCAATTTCTTGAATAAGCTGGACTACCCGTGAAAAATTCTGAGATTCCGAGAACATATCATGAAGTGAATCTCAGATGCCTTTAGCCGAGGATAAAAACATCATTGAGTGGCTAATTAATGCGGACACAAGCGCATTCAAGGTGTACTAACGAAGAAAACGCCAACCACAAGTGCTGTCCTTGTGGATAGGCGACTATTAAGGAGCAGAGGACCTTTCACATGTGATTGGACGTATAAAAGATCCCACTCAGGGAAGACACATGTGAAGGAAGATTGGAGAAAGAAGACCGAGCGCTCGAACTTTCCCGTACTTATGTTATTTGTGCGTTTTTGCTTAGTTAGGGGTATTTTAGTAAGTTTGTCTTTATTTGCTTATTCTAGGGGTATTTTAGTAATTTTATGTCTTTATTTGCTTATTTAAGTGGGCTAAAGCCCTAAATCCGAATTTCAACTATTGATTAATGAAAAGCAAACCCTTTGGTTGCCTCCTTCCTCTCTTCTCTCTAATGGTACTTCTTTTCTTCCCTTGATCTTCTTCTTCTAATTTCTTCTTGTGCCCCTCCAACTTCTTCAAGGTAATAATTTTCTTCCTTCTATTTTCCAGTTTTGGCTAATCCTTCTTCGATCAAAATCTTGAGAACCGATCTAAACCTTAAACCCCCAAATTCTCAAATCCCTAATCCGAGAAACTTCTTGGTCTTCGGACTAGTGATCTTCATTGATCGATTGGATGTGACCATGCAAGATCGGGAGGTCTCATCCCTCGCCGGATCCAACCTAAGTAGTAATTGAACTCCATACTCCATGGTTGTGGTGATGGCCCGCTCCATTGCATGTTTCCTTTATGATTTTCTCAGTTATGATGATTACTGCTAGAATTTTAGATCATTTATTCCTTTTATTTCCGCTGTTTAATTATGTTCATGAGCATGCATCATAATTAGGGCTGTCCTGCATCAAATTTGGTATCAAACCTAGGCTTGCATGATTTTTGGTCTGGATCGAGTTATCAAACTAGGGTTTTGATTTTTAGGTTCAATTTAGAAAGTTTCCAGATTTAGAAAGTTTTCAATTTTAGAAACTTTTCAGATTTCTAGATTTAGAAACTTTCCAGATTTAGAAAGTTTTCAATTTTAGAAACTTTCCAAATTTCCAGATTTAGAAAGTTTCCAGATTCAGAAACTTTTCAAATTTAGAAAGTTTTCAATTTTAGAAAGTTCCTAATCTAAAAATTTTTCAGATTTGAGTTGTTTCCTGTTTCAACTTAATTGCGTCGGTTCATAGTAGTTTTGCATTCATCGCATTTATCTTGATAGTCATAACACCTAGTAGTCTAGTTGGGTAGAGTTTGGTTCAAGTCTTCATTGTATGCCCACGAGAAGAGGTAGAGGTTTCAGACTTCAACCTACCATGAATAACAACCAGTTATTTGAGCAACTTGCTCAATTGATACAAAAGATAACCGTCCTAGAAACAGGTCAAAAGCGTGAGTTTGTCCGCCTTGAAAACCAAATTACTACTACCATGACTAAGGTCGAGCAACTAGAGGCGTCCCAAAAGGAAAACCCCGCTGTAGGGGATGATGCGCACTCCCAAGTAGGAGGAATCATTGAAGAACGCGCTGCCACACGTGGTGATAGTGAGGATAGAGATCGTGGTAATGGTCGTGGTGTGGTGCGAGAGGCACGAGCCACATGTGATCATCGATGAGCAAGCGATGAAGAGTGTGAGAGTTAAGGCCCCAAGTTTTGATGGGCGCTTGGATCCCAAGGCATTCCTTGACTGGGTTGCTGACATGGACCACTACTTTGAGTGGTATGGCATGTTAGAAAATCGACAAATGCGGTTTGCTAAGATGAAGCTTGTGGGTCAAACCAAGCACTTCTACACCAACACCGAGCGTAGGATAAATAGAGTTGGTAGAGCCCCTATCACACATTGATATGAGATGAAAGAGAAGTTGAAGGAAAAGTACTTTTCTCTCTCATACCGTCAGAAGCTCCTTGACCAATGGCAATCTTATGCCAAGGGTCAATGTCTGTCGCTGACTACATCGCTAAATTTGAAGAGTATATGATGCGATGTGATATCCGAGAAGACCCTCTAGTAACGCTCTCGCGTTTCAAGACGGGCCTTTGTGCGGATCTTTAGCGCGAGCTTATGACTCGGCCTTAACGGACTTGGATGAAGCATATCAAGTCGTGCAGGAGTTAGAGCAATATTTGAAGGCTCATGTCGTTTGTTGTTTTGAGTCCCGAGACTCCAGTGCTAGATCTAGTTTCTAGGAAACTAGACCTAAAATTGGTAGTCAACCTAGGGCACAGGCGACCATTCCCCCTAGGCCCAGGGACGACAAGGGCAAAGGGGTTCTTGGTGCCGGTTCTAGTAATATGAGCCAAGTGAAGTGCTATGAGTGTGGCAATCTTGGCCACATGTCTAATCAGTGTCCTACGAAGAGCCGTGGGAGAACCTTAGTTATAGGCGAGTCCCATGAGGGTGGAGATGACCAAGGTGACTATGAAGTTGAAGAGTATCACCCTGAAGGAGGACTTATTGATGAAGAAGAAGTGGATGGAGAAGCAACGCTTGCAGTAGTCAGGCGTGTGCTAGCTCAGTCTAGAAGTAGTGCTGAATGGCGTCGAAGCACTATCTTCTACACTATTGCCAAGTGTGGTGAAAAGAATTGTAAGGTGATAGTGGACAGTGGAAGTTGTCAAAATGTGATTTCCACTAGCACCTTAGATCGCTTAAAACTGAAATCCACACCTCATCCAGACCCGTATAAAGTTTCTTGGGTTGACAAGACATCCCTACCTGTCACCCAATAATGTCTAGTCCTCATCGAGTTTGGGTCATATAAAGAGTCCCTGTGGTGTGATGTTTTACCTATGGATGTGGGACATGTTATCCTAGGTAGACCGTGGCTATTCGATAATAATGTCACGATCTTTGGTCGTTCGAATGCGTGTACTTTTATGTATAACGGTAAAAAGATTAAACTTAATCTCGTGCCACTCAAGAATACATTAGGGAAGAAGAAGGATGAGAAGGCAAGTGAGCCTAGAGGAATGGGGAAATCCAAACCTAAGTCTCTACATATAATTAGCGCAAGAGAGTTTGAAAAAGAGGCTAAGGAGGATTCTATGGTGTATGCCCTTGTGGCTAAAGAGATTACACCCGAGGTTCCATTAGAGTTGCCCCGTGAGGTGACCTCGATCCTGAAGGAATACAGTGATGTATTTCCTGAAGACTTACCAAATTAGTTGCCACCTATGAGTGACAAACAACATGCCATTGATCTTGTCCCAGGATCTACTTTACTAAACCTTCCTCACTATAGGATGAACCCTGTAGAGCATGCAAAGTTGAAGAAGCAAGTTGATGAGTTTCTGTAAAAGGGTTTCATCCAAGAGAGTATGAGCCCGTGTGCCGTGCCTGCATTGTTGACGCCAAAGAAAGACGTCACGTGGCGCATGTGTGTGGACAGCCGTGCCATAAACAAAATTACTGTTAAGTATAGGTTTCCTATACCTATACTTGATGATATGCTTGACATGATGGCCAGGTCCATTATATTCTCTAAGATAGACCTCAAGAGTGGATATCACCAAATCCGTATACGCCCAGGAGATGAGTGGAAGACGGCGTTTAAGACGAAAGATGGGTTGTATGAGTAGTTGGTCATACCCTTCGGCTTGACTAACGCACCCAGTACTTTCATGCGGGTGATGACACAAACTTTGAGGCCGTTCATGGAAAAATTTCTAGTGGTGTACTTTGACGATATTCTTATTTATAGTACCACTAAGGAATCACACCTTGAACATTTAAAGAAGGTCTGTAGTGTCCTTAGGAAAGAAAAGTTGTACGCTAATCTTAAGAAATGTGCATTCATGTCTAGCCAAGTTGTGTTCTTAGGATTTATAGTGTCATCTGAAGGGATGCGCGCAGACCTTGAAAAAGTCAGGGCCATAGTTGAGTGGCCAAAACCAAGGAACATTCATGAGGTGCGAAGCTTTCACGGCCTAACAACTTTTTATCGTCGGTTCATTAGGAGTTTTAGCATGATCATGGCTCCCATTACCGAATGCATGAAAAAGGGAGAGTTCATGTGGTCTAAAGCCGCAGTCAAGGCTTTTAAAGAAATTAAGGGCAAGATGTGGAAGCTCCTGTCATGCGTCTACCTAACTTTTCTAAAGTCTTTGAAGTAGCGTGTGATGCGTCTGGTGTCGGTATAGGTGGAGTGTTGAGTCAAGAAAGACACCCAGTGGCCTATTTCAGTGAGAAACTGAATGAGGCAAAACAAAAATACTTCACTTACGACAAAGAATTTTATGCGGTAGTGCAATCCCTGAGACATTGGCGACACTATCTCCTACCACAAGAATTCATTTTGTTTTCTGACCATGAGGCTTTGAGATATTTGCATTCTCAGAAGAAACTCAACCCAAGGCATGCCAAGTGGGTAGCGTTTCTTCAGGAATATTCGTTTGTTTTGAAACACAAGGCCGGTGTTGAAAACAAACCAGCGGATGCCCTTAGTAAAAGAGTGGCGTTGCTCAACTCCTTGAGTGTAGAGGTAGTCGGATTTGAGCAACTGAAAGATGAATACCTCATATGTCCTGATTTTGGGGGTACTTGCATGTCGCTCTCTAGTGACCAGCATATTATGGGTGAATATGTTCTTAAAGATGGCTTTCTTTTCAAATGAGACAGATTTTGTATTCCACGTATGTCCCTTCGTGAATTCCTCATCTGAGAGCTTCATTCAAGAGAGATAGCTGGCCATTTTGGTCGTGATAAGACCATTGCCCTCGTGGAAGATCGTTTCTATTGGCCAAGTCTCAAGCGAGACGTAGCCAAAGTTTTAGGGCAGTGTCGAACATGTCAGCTGGTAAAGCAAAGAAAGCAAAATACCGGGCTGTACACACCATTGCCAGTGCCAGTGCCACATGCTCCGTGGTAGGACATTAGTATGGACTTCGTGCTTGGGCTTCCCAAGACTATAAAAAAGCACGATTCCGTTTTTGTCGTTGTGGACCGTTTTTCTAAAATGGTGCATTTCCTCCCATGTTCGAAGACATCGGATGCGTCTCATATTGCTCGTCTCTTTTTTGATGGTGTGGTGCGTCTCCATGGGTTACCTAAAACCATAATGTCTGATCGTGATGTTCGATTTACTAGCTATTTTTGGAAGACACTATGGCACATTATGGAAACTCGTTTGCAATTTTCTACTGCTTACTACCCACAAACAAATGGTCAAACTGAAGTGGTAAGCCGTAGCCTTGGGGGTGAACATGTTAAGACTTGAGACCTAATTTTACGTTGTCTAGTGGGTGAACATGTTAAGACTTGAGACCTAATTTTACGTTGTCTAGTGGGTGAACATGTTAAGACTTGAGACCTAATTTTACCAACTGCTGAACTTGCTTATAATGAGTCAGTTAATAGATCTACAGGATTGAGTCCTTTTGAAATTGTAAGTGGTTATAAACCTAGAATACCCATAGATCTCTTACTTATGTTTGTTACCCAAAGGTCTTCTGAGTCAGTCGATGCATTTACCTGCCATATTCATAATTTGCATACACATATTAGATAGCGGTTAAATAAGACCAATGATGATTATAAAGTTTCAGCTGATTCTCATCGTAGGGTGCAAGAATTTCAAGAAGGAGACTATGTAATGATGCGAATAAGGCCAGAGCGATTCTCTCAAGGATCTGCAGAAAAATTACAAGCGCGTAGTGCTGGACCATTCAAGATATTACAAAAGGTTGGGTCCAACACGTATCGGGTTGACCTTCCACCTGAAGTGAGCATTAATCCAACTTTTAATGTGAAGATCTAGTCCGTGCCCATACTCCCATTGTTGATACATCGTCCCTTTTATAGCCTTTTTCTGAGTTTGCTACCCAACCCCTTCCACCCCCTCCTCCACCCGTTACCCATAAAGAAGAAATTGAGGAAATCTTGGATGACGAGATAGTATCCACAAGAGATGGAGGTTTCCAAAGGTATCTTGTCAAGTGGAAGAACAAACCATCATCTGAATCTACGTGGCTGTCGGGCGACGCATTGCAGGGTATTGATCTAGATCTACTAGAGCGCTACAAAAGTTTCAACTCGTCGGAGTCGAGTTTTTCTCACCCGAGGGGAATTGATGCGGACACAAGTGCATTCAAGGTGTACCAACGAAGAAAGCGCCAACCACAAGTGTCGTCCTTATGGATAAGCGACTATTGAGGAGCTGAAGACCTTTCACATGTGATTGGACATATAGAAGACCCCACTCAGGGAAGACACATGTGAAGGAAGATTAGAGAAAGAAGACCGAGCACTCGAACTTTCCCGTACTTATGTTATTTGCGCGTTTTTGCTTAGTTAGGGGTATTTTAGTAAGTTTATGTCTTTATTTGTTTATTCTAGGGGTATTTTAGTAAGTTTATATCTTTATTTGCTTATTCTAGGGGTATTTTAGTAATTTTATGTCTTTATTTGCTTATTTAAGTGGGCTAAAGCCCTAAATTCGAATTTCAACTATTGATTAATGAAAAGCAAACCCTTTGGTTGCCTCCTTCCGCTCTTCTATCTAATGGTGCTTCTTTTCTTCCCTTGATCCTTTTCTTCTAATTTCTTCTTATGCCCCTCCAACTTCTTCAAGGTAATAATTTTCTTTCTTCTATTTTCCAGTTTTGGCTAATCCTTCTTCGATCAAAATCTTGAGAACTGATCTAAACCCTAAACCCCCAAATTTTCAAATCCCTAATCCGAGAAACTTCTTGGTTCTTCGGACTAATGATCTTCATTGATCGATTGGGTATGACCATGCAAGATCGGGAGGTCTCATCCCTCGCCGGATCCAACTTAAGTAGTAATTGAACTCCATACTCCATGGTTGTGGTGATGACCCGCTCCATTGCATGTTTCCTTTATGATTTTCTCAGTTATGATGATTACTGCTAGAATTTTAGATCATTTATTCCTTTTATTTCCGCTATTTAATTATGTTCATGAGCATGCATCATAATTAGGGTTGTCCTGCGTCACTAATCGAGGAATCCATGCTATTTAATAACCATGCAATAACTTGATAATTCTCCTTTGTCCAAGACTTGTAGGTAGCATCTGTAGAGTTCGGGGAGATCATCCAAAATATACGACAACTTGTCACGAGCTCCTAAAAATACTTTTACAGATTGTGCCCATTGAAGATAGTTGTCACCATTCAACTTAATGGAGGTAATCTGCAAGGGGATGGACTCAAGAGACCCTATGCCAAGAGATAAGGGTCCTTTGTCAGCCATAGTAGAGTTCAAGAGAAATAAACCTACGCCAAGAGACCCCCTATGCCAAGAAAGACTGATTCAAACAACTATATCTCACTCAATCCTTCAAGATAATAAGAGATAGACCTCAAACAAATATCAATCATCTAAAAAACCATGAAACGCAGTCAAAAAGGGCCTGACCGAGTGAAAAACGGCCCAGCCGCACGTCCGTTTGAGGTTTAAAACCTCTCAAACAGTGATCTTAAGTAAAAATTCCACCATGGGTAGCTTGGGAGGAAGATTTCGGTCCATCATGAGCAAAGAAACCAAAAAAAACTTACCGATTTGAGGTAGATCGAAGAAAAACGAAATCTGGGACCGATTTTCGAATTTCTCTATTTCGCCCAAAAACCCATGAAATGAGGTCCAACAAATTCTGAAAAAATCATGACAAATCTTCTAAAATCAAGATCTATTAAACCCCTAAACTTTCAACTCAAACAGAGTCCATACGTCCGTACAACGTTGACGTCAGCCGTACGGTTGCTGACGTCAGCAAGGTGACATGTCGCCTCTCAACCTGATGGATGCGGAATGCTTGGATCTTTGCTTTGATACCAAGTAGAAAGAGATTTAATGAGGATAATGTGAAGAGGAGATGAGAATATTAAGAGAGGAGAAGAAGAAGAAGGAGAGTTTAGGAGAAAATGACGTGTTAGCTTGCTTGCCCTAACACATAGTGTTTTATTATGATAAAGCATATAGTACACTGTAGGAAAAAGGGGAGGTGTGCACATGCACTTACATTAAAAGAGCCTACTAACCACACACAATACACAATACAATACACTAACATTCTCTATAAAAATGACTTATGAAAATGGATGGAGGGTGTGGATTGGCTGGTGTACCACACACCAGCGAGGTATGGGTATGTGTCGTGCGAATATGGGACGCGGATTTCCTACTAAATCCTTTCGCAGGAGTGGGGCACATCGTGATGTTTGTGAGAAATCTACTCCATCCATCAGTTTTGTGAGCTTATTTTAAGACTTGAGGCAAAAATTGAGCAGGATCTAAGACTCAAGTGGGCCACACTAAAGGAAAAGGTGGGTAGGGAAATTCCTACCGTTGAAACCTCCCTAGGTCAACAGTGATATTTACATTCCATCCATACCGTTCATAACGTCATTACTACTGGGATGAATTGAAAACATAAATATTAGACTGATTCAAAACTTCTGTGGCCTCACAAATATTTCAACTGTGGACCTTCAATCCTCACATTTTCGGCCCACTTAAGTCTTGGATCCTGCTCATTTTTGGCCCCATGTTTTAAAATGTGCTCAAAAAATGGATGGATGGGGTCGATTTCTCACAAACATCATGGTGAACCCCACCTAAGTTTCCAACGCATGAACTTCATGCGAAGTTGCCAAGACGAGCATTGACGATCGTCGACCTCAAGTTGTACAAACAGTTCAAAGGAGATCAGAGTTACATGGGCCCCACAATAATGTATTTATTATATCCACACCGTTCATCCATTTGGAGGGATCATTTTAGATCATGAGCCCAAAAACGAGTCACATCCAAAGCTCAATTGGACCACACCACAAATAGCAGTGAGGACAATGATTCTCACCATTATAACATTCGTAGGGCCCACCATAACGTTTGTTTTCCATCCAATCTGCTCATGAGGTCACAAAGACCTTGATGAAGAGGAAAAACAAATATCATATCGATCCAAAACTTCTGTGACCCCCGAAAGGGTTTCAATGGTAGACGTTCAATATCCCACTGCTTTTTCCAGCGTGGTCCACTTGATCTTTGGATTTGTCTTATTTTTCGGCTAAAGCCTTACAACGAGCTCGCCAAATGGATGAATGGTTTGGATATAACATATACCTCATGATGGGACCCACATAACTTGGTGACGTCAACACACCATCCTGATCGGTGATGTGCGATACACCAGTCCATCCGCTTCCTGTAAATAAGGGCTCAGGGGCCCTTTTTTTTCGAAGCAAAGAGGGTTCCGGAACTCTGGAACCCTAAAATTTCTCCCAAATGCCAATGATTTCAAGGATTTCAATGGATTTCGCGCCCAAATCTCTCCAAATCAGAGGCTTCGATTCGAATGGCCCATCAAACACAGTTTCTAATCAGGGCGATCTTCTTTACAGGTACCGAAATCTACCATTGAAAGTTTTTCTTTTCTTTTTTTTTCATTTTTTTCGAATAATAATGCTCTCCCAACATCCCAGAGTTGGCTACAGTAGCCCCGGTAGGTGTTGTATAGCAAATTTCTTGAAAAAAAATAATAAAATCTCGATAAAAGTGATAGTATTCGTTGATATCGCATGATATTTAGAACAATATTTAGTGATATCGAACGATATTTGGAGATATTTCGATCGATACAAAGTATTCTGTAAAAAATTTTAATTTTTTAGTATATTCTGGTTTCGTATCGCTGCACCGCGATACCGATAATATCAGCCGATGTATCGATATTACGAACACTGGTTCTTTCCCAAAAGAGGTAAGAACTCTTGACATTCCTTTAGAATCTACTGAGCTATGCTAAAACAAAAGCATTCAAAATATATTTTTATTTACCAAAAATAGCCTTCAGAAGTCAGCTAAGCAAACAGTAAAAAAGACTAAAGAAAAAACCACATCACATTTCTCAATAGCAGGTATTGTACTATGCTCAGGCTGAGAGTTTGTATATGTGAGGCCCATGGTTCAGTCATCCATACCATTAATACTACTGGCCAACGTGGACGACCATGCACCAAAATGTCCTAGATCGTTAGAAACCCTAAGCCTTCAATAGGTGGAAATCATCATAAAATAATTATTATTACTTCCTTTCTTTTCCTTTGGATTCACATACCCAAACATGCCTTTAAGGAAGAAATACAGAAACAGTTCACGTTTAGCAAAAAAAAAAAAAAAAAAGAAGAAAAAAGGGCCAAATATTCCTATAGCTACAATCTTCATATCTATATTTGATATTTGGTGCATGGGTCATTAACAATATAGTCCATTAAATCCTCTTTTTTTTTTTTTTTTTTTTTTTTTAAGGTGACAATAGGGCCCATCAAATCAACAGTATGGATCAACGAACCATGGCCCTGCTCATACAAACCAGTAACCTGAATGTACAGTACAAACTCATGGCCAAGCATGTTGGGGGCCGTTGCACAAAACCTTAAGATCTAGCCTCCCAAATATACCAAAATTATGGGATAATAAAACAATGAAATAAATCAAAGCACAAACCACACGACATAAGAGATTTTTATGTGGAAAACCCTCAAAGAGGTGAAAACCACGGGACCTCGTCCAGATCAACAATCCACTATAAAGTAGAACGTTACAACCGATCACAAGCACACACCGCTTGGATCAAACCTTCTTCACTCACGCAAGAGAGGATAAACAATAAGAGAATAAAAGAAAAAACAAAGAGATCTCACCGATTACGAGGACGTAGAAGTGCTGAGATATCAAGTACACAATAGATCACCTCTATGAGCATGACCTCCCTCCACAAGCTTCCTCTCTCTCTTTCTCTCTCTCTCTCTCTCTCTCTCTCACACACACACACACACACACACACACCTTTGATAGCCCTAAACCTTTTAACAAACCCTTGTAAAGCTTTAGGAAACCCTCTTGCATTCCCTAGAAAAGCCCTAGGAACCCCTATTTATAGTTTAGGCAACTCCCTTCCGCACCATGCGAAAACCGCCTCAAATTTACGCAGTTCGCACAAAATCCGGACATGAATTTGCATAACCTCGACTGGTCGAGCAGAGTCATCGACTGGTCGAGCAGACTCCTCGACTGGTCGAGCAACATGGAAGAATTAATTCAATAGGTCGATGGACTTTGAGTCGAGCCCCACTCGACTGGTCGAGCGACGAGGAGAAAATCCCCATCAAATTTCTCCCTTTTTGACTCAGGAGGAATCCACCTTCTTCGAGCCAGCCCGGTTTCTACAAACTTCAAACTTGCCTTTGAGCAAAGCCTTGGTCATCATGCTGACCCATTATCGTCCGTGTGGACCTTCTCAAGTTATAACACCTTCTGTTCCAAAGTATCGCTGATCCAGTGATACCAAATTTCTATGAGCTTCGACTTGGAGTGCTGACTTGGATTCTTGCTCAAGTGTATAACACTTTGACTATTGCAATAGACCGCATATTGCTCTTGCTTTAGGCTAAGTTCCTGTAGGAACCTCTTCATCCAAAGCATCCCATTACATACCTCTGTGACCACAATGTACTCGGCCTCTGTCGTCGACAATGCTACGACCTTCTGTAACTTGCTCTACCAAGAGACCGCTCCCCCTGCAAATGTGAACATGAACCCCGATGTAGACTTCCTGGAGTCTATGTCACTTGCCATATCTGCATCTATGTAGCCCTGTAACACAGGTTTTTCGTCACCATAGCATAGGCTCAACCTGGATGAGCCTCTTAGATACCGCAGTATTCACTTCACCACTGCCCAATGTTCTTTGTCAGGATTGGCAAGATATCGGCTGACAACACCAACCGCATATTTTATGTCTGAGCGCGTACACACCATAGCATACATCAAACTTCCTACTGCAGACGTGTAAGGTATCTTCTGCATTTCATCCACCTCTACCTTCGTCTTGGTACACTGCCTGTCGCTCAATCTGAAGTGACTATGTAGTGGAGTACTGACTGGCTTCACTGCATTCATATTGAACCTCTCTAAGACTTTCTCAATATACCGCTCTTGTGACAGCCAAAGCTTCCTTCTGCTTCTGTCACGGGTTATCTCCATTCCTAGGATTTTTTTAGCCGCCCAAGTCTTTCATCGCAAACGACTTGCCCAACTCCTGTTTCAGCTTGTTGATCTTCTTGATGTCTTTTCCCATGATGAGCATGTCATCAATGTATAACAACAGAACTAAGAAATCACCATCTGAGAACTTGCACGTGAACACACAGTGGTCCGACTCCGTTCTGTCATAGCCATGTTTCAACATGAACGAGTCAAACTTCTTGTACTATTGCGGTGGAGCTTGTTTCAGCCCATACAAGATCTTCCTCAGCCTATACACCATATGTTCTTTGCCCTTGACTTCGAACCCCTCTGGTTGGTGCATGTAGATATCTTCTTCCGGGTCACCATGGAGAAATGCAGTTTTAACATCTAACTGCTCTATCTCCAAATCCATGCTGGCCGCCAACCCAAGCAACACCCGTATAGATGTCATCTTCACCACTGGTAAGAATATCTCCTCGAAGTCTATACATTTCCTCTAACCAAACCCTTTCATCACAAGTCTGGCCTTGAACATCGTCTGTAAATTCTTCTGCTCAACCTTCTTTTTGAACACTCACTTTTGCTCAAAGTTTTCTTACCCTTAGGCAATTTCACCATATCATAGGTGTGGTTCTTATGCAAGGATTTCATTTCCTCTTGCATAGCTTTCAACCACTCCCCCTTATGCTCGTCGGCTAGGGCCTCAGAATAATCTTCTGGCTCTTCCCCCATCAGTGAGCATAATGTACTCATGCGGCGAGTACCTCTTGGACAGTTGACCTATATGACCTCCTCACCTGTGGCTCAACAGGTGGATCAAGTGAGGGTTGCTCCCCCTGTCCGTCTTTTGTAAGAACTTCCTCGTCCTCTACACCTTGCTGTACTCCCCCGTCATCAGGCACCACGGGAGGAATAACCGGATCCATGTCCTCTAGGTCACTTGAATTAGGTTGGTTCTTCTTTGGCTTACCAATGTCTTTTATACACTGATCTTCAAAGAAAACCACATCTCTGCTCCTGACAAGATTTCTCTCAGTCGGATCCCACAATCTGTAACCGAATTTTTCATCACCGTACCCCAAGAACACACACTGCCTGATCTTCATATCGAACTTAGACCTCTCGTCCTTTGGTATGTGGACGGATGCCCTACATCCAAACACCCTGAGATGACTGTACAATGGATTCTGTCCAGTCCACACCTTCTCAGGTACTTCTCCATTCAACGGGGCTGATGGAGACCTGTTTATCAGATACACTACCATGTGCATTGTTTCTCCCCCAGAACGTCTTGGGCAACTTCACATGGGATAACATGCATTTGATTCTCTCACAATGGTGCGATTCATTCGCTCAGCTACAACATTATGCTAGGGGGTCTTGGGAACCATCTGTTCATGCCGTATACCTAAGGACTTACAAAACTCATGAAAGTTGCCAATGTATTCACCACCATTGTCAGTGCGGATGCACTTCAATGATTTACCTCTCTCTCTCTCTCTCTCGACCATAGTATGAAACAATTTAAACACAGCAAAGACCTCGTCCTTGGATTTCAAAGCATAAGCCCAAACCCTCCTAGATGCATCATCTATAAAAGTGACAAAATACAATGCCCCACCCAAGGTTTTTGTCCTCATAGGACCACAAACATCAGAATAAACTAAATCTAATGCATGCACTTTATTAACATGAGAAACAGTTTTAACAAATGAAACTCTATGTTGTTTCCCTGATAAACAATCAATACAGGTTTTGAGAGGTATACCTGTCACGTCTGTAAGGAGCCGCTTATTTGCTAGTACCTGAAGCCTTTTTTCACTCATGTGGCCTAGACGCCTGTGCCACATGTCAATAGCTGAATCTTTCGATGCGTTCAACCCACCCTTGCACACACTGACACTTGTCTTGTATAAGGTGCAACACTTCTTTCCTCTGGCTGCGATCAACAAACCCTTGATGAGCTTCCAGCGCCCACCAACAAACCGGCTTTCATAGCCATCATCATCCGACCTTCCCGTCGACATCAAGTTGAGGCGAAGGTCTGGGGTATGTCTCACATCCCTGAGAACCAATGTGCAGCCCACATCGGTCTTCACACAAATATCACCGACCCCTACGATCTTTGATACGCTAGAATTTTCCATCTTCACGGTCCCAAAGTCACCTGAATTGTAGCTTGTGAAGAAATCCCTGTATGGAGTCGCATGAAACGAAGCTCCCGAATCTATCACTCAGTCGGTGTCCTGACTCGTAGCCGTGAGACAAACATCATGATCTGCTGAAAGAATAACTACAACGTCACCATCTGAAGCGACCGCAATGGAATCTGATTCATCTTCCTTCTCTTTTCCTTTTCCTTTCTTGTCGCTCTTATTCTTACGACATTCATGCTTATAGTGACCCTTCTTGCCACAATTCCAGCATACAACGTCTTTTCTGATACTCGACTTGCCTCTTGATTTATCTCGAGCCTTCCTGCCTTTTCTATTCTTTCCTCTCCCCCGTTCTTGTGTCACAAGGGCCTCTTACTGAGTAGACCCCTAAGACTTCCTCCTTGTCTCCTCATTGAAAAGACAACTAATTACCTGTTCCATGGACACCTTTTAATCTGGCACAGAGTTACTTAGAGACACCATCAATGTCTCCCAACATCAGGCAATGAGCTAAGCAATAGTAAAGCTTGTAATTCATCATCTAGGACCATCTTCATAGCGGAGAGCTGGTTCAATATATTGCTGACTTCATTCATGTGCTTAGCTACAAAACCACCATCTTTGAACTTGAGATTCACAAGTCGTCTTATTAGAAAAATCTTATTGTCGGCTGTCTTTCTCTCATACAACCCTTACAATTTCAGTCATAGGCTAGCGGCTGAGGTCTCCGTAGACACATGGTGGAATACGGAATCATCCAACCATTGTCTAATAAACCCCACCGCCTTCCGGTCCAATTTCTTTCAATCATCATTTGTCATATCCTTTGACTTTGCTGATATGCCTTGAAGTGGAGAATACAAGTCTTTGCAATAAAGCAAGTCCTTCATCTTAGCCTTCCATATGATCCAGTTAGAACCATTGAGACTAATCATCCTTGATGAGCCACTTTCCATAATTCAGAACCGATCTCACTCCATTCAATGAACCTGACTCTCATACCACTTTGTTGGGGGCCGTTGCACAAAACCTTAGGATCTAGCCTCCCAAAAACACTAGAGTTATGGGATAATAAAGCAATAAAATAAATCAAAGCACAAACCACACGACACAAGAGATTTTCACGTAGAAAACCCTCAAAGAGGTAAAAACCACGGGACCTCGTCCAGATCAACAATCCACTATAAAGTAGAACGTTACAACCGATAACAAGCACACACCGCTTGGATCAAACCTTTTTCACTCACGCAGGAGAGGATAAACAATAAGAGAATAAAAGAAAAAACAGAGAGATCTCACCGATTACGAGGACGTAGAAGCGCTGAGATATCAAGTGCACAATAGATCACCTTTATGAGCATAACCTCCCTTCCACAAGCTTCCTCTCTCTCTCTCTCTCTCTCTCTCTCTCTCTCTCTCTCTCTCTCTCTCTCTCTCTCTCACATACCTTTGATAGCCCTAAACCTTTTAACAAACCCTTGTAAAGTTTTAGGAAACCCTCTTGCATTTCCTACAAAAGCCCTAGGAACCCCTATTTATAGTTTAAGCAACTCTCTTCCGCACCATGGCAAAAATCGCCTCAAATTTATGCAGTTCGCACAAAATCCGGACATAAATTTGTGTAACCTCGACTAGTTGAGTGGAGCCTCGACCGGTCAAGCAGATCCTCGACTGGTCGAGCAGCATGGAAGAATTAATTCAATAGGTCACTGGACTTTGAGTCGAGCCCCACTCGACTGGTCGAGCGCCACCCTTAACCGGTCGAGCGACGAGGAGAAAATCCCCATGAAAGCATGCTATGACAACCCTTTCAAGGACAACCAACAGTTCAAAGAAGCCACTGAATTCATACTATGAACGCAACCGCTTTTCATATGCCAAAAATATGGTGGAGCCATAGAAATCCCAAGGAACCCCAACAGTATTCTCATTCAAAGAAAAGGGAGATTATGTAGTAGAGCTGGTCAAACCTGAACCTGGTAGAGCCAAATCACCAAAGTAAACATGGCAGGTGATCGGATAATTTCAAACTACACTTAGATTGGATACCCATATGCTCAGTGGCCTTCGGAGCAAGGTTATAAAGCAAATAAACAATCAACATTCAGTGTAGGAAAGTGAAGAAAAATTATGGCTAGGAATGTCTAATGTGTGCGATTTTTGAAACACATAACATCCATAACATAAACCACAAGAGAGATGGTCCTTATTGATACATTACCCTGCAATGTGCACTGTGGAGAGATGGCTCTACCATATTCTGGTTCTACCAGCTCTACTTTACCATCTGACTTGAAGAAGCACTACACCACCAATGGAATCAGGCTCTGATTTCAGGGCTTATTTCACACTTCTAACAAATTGCCAGAGAACATAAAGTTTTCAGACAGAATTTTTACTTTATGCTACCCATTATTTTACAATCTCATACCGAATCCAACCGCCTTCAATACTCACAAATCAGGGAAATCCATCTTTCTTATGAACTCCGATTAGGATGAAAGAGGAAGAAAAATAAACTAGAGAATTTTTATTTTTTAAAATCATAAAATACAGCAAAAGATAAAGAACAATAGAGACTAGAGATCATTGTCTTAATGAAATAAAAGAAGAATTCTTAAGAAAAAGAAATACATTTTTTGCTCCACAGTATCAAAACAAAGGAAACATACATAGGGTACCCTCAACCATACAAGTGGCATGCACCCGGAGCAATCAAGACTGTCAATCTAGTGGCCCGCCACACAGATTAGTCATAACAGATAACAAGGAAATAGGATCATCCCAGCCATTCCATCAGCAATCTCAAATTTGACATTTAAAACAGTTGAGCTAAAATCAAACAAACAACAGTGGGCCATTTGGATGGGAGCAAATGGAGGTAAATTGGGTTTGGATGGGAGTAAATACATGAAAATGAAATGAGATGGAGTAAATGGCCTATAAATGAAATCCTCTTTTTGAGAGAGGATTTAGAAATAAATGGAGTGCAATACCTTTCTAACTCACTGGGAGAGTTGCATGAGTAAATAAAGGTATACATGTCCGCCATACACATGGCACGGTGATGATATATGAAATAATCCAATTATCAGCTACATCACTGAAATCACATTAATAGAATGATCCAAACCTTTCAAATGTTAACCATCTAAATTAACAGTTAAAAACCACTAACATATTGCTTTTTTATAATCCTTACATTTGTGGCCCACTCAAGGCTCAAAATTTTCACATTTTTAAGAAAAGTACTTATGTTAATGGGCTTATTATAATCATGCTGTTAAATATCAGATATGTACACTAATTTAGAATATTAAAGCTGATTTAGGATATCACATGTCTTCACGTGAATATAAAAACTCGAATGCATTCTTATTCCCCCATTTACTCCCATCCAATCATATTTAAATACTCCCATCCAAACACAACTAAATAATAAGCCACTTACTACCAATTCATTTACTTCTAATTTTACCTTCTCCGTTTGCAAGCTCCCAAACGAACGCGGATTTCCTGCAAAAGCCTTTCGCAAGAAGTTCCAAAGGATACTAGGTGGTCCCACCGTCATATTTGTGAGAAATCCACCCAATCCATCCGTTTTTAGAGCTCATTTTAGTACATGCGATAAAAAATTAGATGGATCAAAAGCTCAAGTGGGTCACACGAGAGATAAATTTGGGGAAAGAAATTCCTACGGTTGAAACCTTCATGGCTCCACCTAGATGTTTATCTGCCATCCAAACCGTTTATAAGGTCATTCACAATGGGATGAGCTGAAAAAACCAAAAGTATAGACTGATACAAAACTTTCATGGCTCTAGGAACGTTTAAACAGTGCTCACTGAATTAACACTGTTTCCTCTCTTGTTCCCTACGTGAATTTTGGATCCACCTAATTTTAGTTCCTATGTCCTGAAATGAGCTCTAAAAACGGATGGACGGAGTGGATTTCTCAAAAATATCGCAGTGGACCCCACCTAGGATCTTCCAACCACGTTAACTTTCTGATCTATACAGCATCCACGTGGTGGACCATAAATCACTAGTCCCAATCATACTACCGATATGCCACGTGCACAAAGGAGAGGAATTGAACTACACGTTATCCTTTTCTCCGACTGATATTCAAAAGCTTGAAAATCCAAAATGGAAAAAGAAACAGAAACGGAAATCCAAACGAGACTGAATCGCCATATCAATTCCAAAACCGATTTGACACAACAGATTCGAATCGAGCTAGAGAAAGGGTTTCTTGCAGGAAGAAAAAAAAACAAAAAGACATACCGAGAGAATCGAAATCGAGACTCGGGACTTCAGATCGGGATCCGATTTCAGCTCTGTCGATCGTGGAACACCATCACCGTACGAGCTGAAGAACGAGTGGCCGAGTCGAATCGAAGCTCGGATTGGAGGGAATTGAGAGAGAAAGAAGGATCGGAAACGCCATGGAAGCCTGCAATTGCAGGAGAAGAGAGATGATTTTGACATTTGAGACAGAGAGAGAGGAAGAAGAGAAAGGGAAAGGTAGAAAAGATTCAAAGGGGTTGTTCGGGGATTATGGCAAAAGATTGAGGTTATTTCCGTCCAATAAATTTGGAAGGGTAATTCGGACTTCGGAGATGAGGTCTGCGGGTGCTGGGATACCTCAGAGCTCGTGCATTGGAAAGCAGGGTAACTGTAATAGGAGATGTGTGGGACCCTCCGTGATGTCCGAGTTTCATCCGAACCGTCCATTAGATTCATCACTCACGATCAGAACCACGTAACAAAATTTGGGAAAGGGAACGGCCACCATGGAAACTTTCAGATCGAATATGGGTGGGGTCCACGGTGTTGTCTGTATCTTCTCAAATCCATTCATCACATGAGGCATCCAAAGATTTAAGTGGTCCACCACAAATGAAAATAGAGATTGCTCCCGGATGCGGATTGCGTACCATGTCTTATCCACACCGTCCATTCATTTTATCAGCTCATTTTAGAGCATGAACTCAAAATTGAAGCATATCTAAAGCATAAGTAGACCATATACCACATGAAATAATGTGGATAATGGCTTCCACGGTTGAAACCTTCCTCGTGCACACAGTGCCCGCCTCACCTACGACGGTGCGGCCCTCACTGTGGGGCCCACCTTGGTGTGTATTATATATCCATGTCGTACACTCATTTTTCCGGAGCCTTTTAGGTAGAGCTGGGAAAAACAAGTCCGATCCAGTGGATCCGACCCGATCAGACCCGATCCTAATCGAACTGACACCCTGGATCGAGGCGGATCGAGTTGGGCATTTCAGATCCGAAAGATTTTCGGATCGGGATCGGATCGTGGTCAATTTGGACTAATTCGATCTGAAACCCGATCCGAATGGACACGATCCGATTAGATCCGACTCGATGCGGAGCCTTGGGAGAATTTTAATGGAGGATATCCAATCATTATTGTTTTCCTGTGGTGTGGTCCACCTGAGATTTTTATCCCTCTAATATTTTGTATCAAGCATTAAAATGATCTGTAAAAATGAATGAACGACATCGATGAAATACATACATCATGGTGGGGCCCACAGATCACCGAACATAGGAGTAGCCAATCCATCAGCGTCAGTACCACGCACCAGCCTATGACTGTAGCTTAGGACATAGAGAAATAGGATTGCGTATTGAGTTACTCAGTACTCAGTACTCAGTACGCTTCTATCGTATAGAGTATACTCAGTTAGGCCTACCATTAATGTATTGGGTTATCCACGTCGTCCATCCATTTTTCAAGATCATTTTAGTGGTTGAGTCTAAAATAGAAGTATTCTCAATGCTCAAGTGGACCACACTATAAGAAACAATGCGAATAATGACTTCGACCGTTGAAACCTTGCTAGGGCCCATAGTGATTTTTATTTGTCATCCAACCTGTTCATAAGATTACGCAGACATGGATGAAGGTAGGAAAAAAAAAAAAAAAAACAAATATCAGCTTGATCCAAAACTTCCGTGGGCCCCAAGAAATTTTCAACGGTAGAATTTCAATTCACACTATTTCCCGTGGTGAGGTTCACTTGAGATTTGGATATATCTCATTTTTAAGATGAAACCATAAAATTATCTGTTAAAATGGATGGACAGAGTAGATAAAATATGAAAATCACAGTGGACCCCACAGAGTTTACTCAGTACACTTAGCGTAATGAGTTCCATAGTACGCAATCCGCTTCCGTAGCTATGCTAGCTGGCTAGGTACATGGCGTGCGATGACGCTCCTCGAGCTTCGAGTTGTACGAACGGTTCAAAGGAGATCGAAGTTATATGGGCCCCACAGTGATGTATTTATTATATCTACACCGTTCATATTTTTTTAGATATCATTGTAGAGTATTATCCAAAAAATGAATAATATCCAAAGATCATCTGGATCACACTACAAATAGCAGCAGAGAATGATTTTCACCGTTAAACATCTCGTGTGGTCCACTTGATAGTTAGATCTTTCTTATTTTTCGTCTCAAGACTTAAGACGAGCTTGCCAAATGGATGGACGGTTTGGATATAACACATACCCCATGATCAGACCCACAGAACTTGTTAACATCAATACAGCAAGTATAGCACTTGCGTGAAACGTTGTGAAACGTCACTGCACTTTCGTGCATTGCACGTTAACACTAAAATATCTAATATATATCTGATAAAAGCAAGGATACGTAGACCGATAGTTCTTTCAGAGCTATGTGGGGCCCACCTTGATGTATATGTTTTATCTAAGCCGTTCATCCATTTTGACATATCATTTTAGGTCTTGAGTATAAAAAGGAGGTATATTAAAGGCTGAAGTGGACCACACCACATAAAACCGTTGGATTAAATTCATATGATCCGAATCCCACCGATCCCGATCCGATTCGGTTTCCCTGACCGAGTCGGACTCGGTTCGGGTCAGCCCAACCATGTATCGGATCAGTCCGAGTCAGGTGACCCGTACTCGGTCCCGAATCGGATCGAGTTCGGGTTAGGAGATTGAGACTTTGGATCGGGTCGAGTTGTACCCAATCTGATCCGATCCATACCGATGCCCAGCTCTACTTTTAGGGCATGAGCCCAAAAATGAAGGTCCAAGCCTCGAGCGGGTGGTATTATGGGAAACATGGATTAGAGGTGTACACGAGTCCAACCGAGTTGGCTTGGTCACTAGTTGACCCTAGCTTGAACTTAGCTCGGCTCGGGCTTCGATTTTAACTGGCTAGCTCAGCTCAGCTGGGTCAGCAGCTCGAGCCAGTTCAAGCGGAGTGTGAGCCTATGCAACATTTTCTCAAATACATAAAGTGTACCTTTAATTTCTCAACAGCAACAGTTTACAGGTATTTTATCAAATACTCGGAGGGCATCATCAAAATCAAGATACAAGGATAGTTTTATAATGTAATGTTAGTTTTTTTTTTTTTTTTTTTTGTAATGATTTGTTACATATTCATACTTTCTTCACCATCGACCGATCCCATGGAGAATGTATTCACTTGAAACACACACTTTGTTGAGTCATTTCCTCAAACACTTGGTGAGCAACATCAATATCAAAATAACTAAGTGACTAAACTAGTTAAATCCAAGTTCGATTCGAGTTGAGGTTCGATTTGAGTTGATTCGAACTCGGCTTGAAATTTTTTCAAGCTTCAAACATCAACCCGACTCAGGTCAAACTCAATTTCACACCGAGTCGAATCAAGCTTTTTCCGGTCGAGTCGAGCAAGTTAACCGAGCTAACTAGGTTCTTGTACTGCTCTAACGACGATAATTGAACACCTACCATTAAAAACTTACTAAGGCCCATGGTAATGTTTATTTTTAATCCAACCCGTTTATAAAGCTGAAAAAACTTGAATAAAAGAAAATTAATAATAATCAAATACCAGCTTGATCCCATACTTATGTGGCTCATTAATGATAAATCACCATTGTTTCCTATTGTATGGTCCACCTGAGAATTGTATCTACTTCATTTTTAGGCTTATATATTAAAATGATATGGAAAAAGTGGATATACGGTGTGGATACATAGTACATACATCATGGTAGGCCCTATGGTACTTGGGTGAGACCGTGGCCCCATCTAATCCGCTCCCTTTATTTGTCATCCAACCGTCACAGAAAAGAGAAAGCTAAAGTTGACATATTTGAATCCAAGCTGATCCACTCATTAGGTGGATTGAGTCCGTTGAATTAGATTGTCAATGAGTTTCTTTCAACTGGTCGATTGTCATCATACGAGTGTGGCCCACCCATGAGGGAATCGATCTGCAGGCCAAGCTGTGTTCAAGGTGGGCCCACCTAATGATTTGCCCGGATCTCTTACACCTCATCACTGTGACACGTGTGTATTCGAGGTGTGTACTCTGGTGGGTCCTCATATCCGACGGACGGATTCATGAGTGCACTCATGACCGGACCGATGAGCGGACCAAGATGGGAAACTAGCATGCAGTGTGCGATCCACGCGGACCACCGTATCTCGGGCGCGGCTTCGGTGGATCACCGGATTCACCAAGGTGGGTGGGATCCCTGACTGTGGGTCTTACATTGATGTATATGCTTTAAATCCACACCGTCCAACTATTTTGATTGCTCATTTTAGTGCATGATCTCGAAAATAAAGCTTACATAAATCTTAACTAGGTCACGCCATAAGAAATAGTCGTGATTGAATCCCCTCTATTAAAAAGTTAATGGATTCCACAACTGGGGCCAGTTCAAGCCAAGTTTGAGCCAAGATCAAGCCGAGTTCGTCTATACAATATTTTCACAAACACATAGAAGGAGTGCACCTTCAATTTCTCACTATATGTAAGTATTTCATCAGATACTCAAATGAGAACATCAAAATCAAGACACAAGGATATCTGTTTCATATCTATACCTTCCTCGTCACCAGCTGACACTTCGTTGAGTCATATCATCAAACACTGGGTGAGCAACATCAATATCAAAATAATCAAGTTACCGAACTAGTTCGATTCGAGTCAAGTCGACCTCATTCGAAATTTTTTCGAACTCTAAACATCAGCTCAACTCCACTCGAACTCACTTTCGAACTGAGTTGAATCAAACTTTTTCAAGTTGACCCGAGTCGAATCAAGCTAACTCGTTCATTTACAGCCCTACACCTGATTGTTTATTTTCCATCCAAACTGTTGATAAGGCCACAAAGAATTGGTTGAAGAGACCACACAAATATCATCTTCATCCAAAGCTGCCCTATAAGTTTTTAAATGGTAAATCACCACTATTTTCTATACTATAGTCCATCTATGATTTGAATCTGCCTCATCTTTTGGTCATGCCCTAAAATAACATTTCAATTAGGATAGATGGCGTGGATGTAGTCCCACCCACGAAGCGCCACCCGTATCTCATGCCCTAAAATAACCTTTCAATACGGGTTTGGTTTTCAGATGGCGGCTCACGTAGGCTCGGAAATATAGGCGTAGTTTTTCATTCTAGAAAGTTCGGGATGACGATAGGGGTGGTTTGTTTCTAGAAAGTTCGGCATCGCGATCCACGACGAAATGGGGTGACGTCACACAAACGAGTTTTTTCGTTGGGGTCGTGATTCCACCAGGGGCAATCGTGTGATGAAACAGACGTTCGCCAGGTATGGTAGGGAAGGAAACGGATTGGCTACCCATTCCACCAGCCAGTGGCGGGTGGTCGGTGCTCTATAGGCACTACCATGGTGCATGTGTTTCATCCATGCCATCCATCTATTTTTATAGATCATTTTAGGGTATAATATAAAAAATGAAGTATATCCCAATCTCAAGTGGACCACATTATTATAAACAGTGTTGAATTAATGTTGACCATTAAAAACTTTTTGGGGGCCATAAAACAGTATTTGCCATCTATTTCACTATGTAGTGTTAGGACATGAGCCAAAAAATGAGGTAGATCCAAAGCTCAAGTGGGCCACATAACAAGGAAATGTGGGTAGGGAAAATGCATGCCGTTGAAACCTCTTGGGGTCAACTATCATGTTTATATGCCATCCAAACCATTCATAAGGTCATTCCTAGGATCAACTAAAAACACAAAAATATTAGCCTAATCCAAAACGTTTGTGGTCCCATGAATGTTTCAACAATGGACACTTGATCCTCATTGTTTCTAGTTGTGCAGTCCACTTGACTTTTACATCTTCCTATTTTCTAGCTCATGTCCTAACACAAGCTAGAAAAAAGGATGCACATGATGGATTTATCATAAATATCATAGTGGGCCCCACCTAGCTTCTAAGCACATGTAACTTCCTACAAAAGGGTGTCGCAAGCAATATGTGTCCAACCATTAATGTTAATGTAGTTTTCTGGTTAACCCTTTCTTGGACCCTTAAGTACCTGCACAACGAGCAAAACAAGGAAGACCCTGGCTAGTGCAGGGGACCCTCCGATGCCAAAGTCAGGAATCTGGGTCTTGTAAAAGTGGTCTTAAAGTAGAGACTCTAAGTGAGCGTGTACCTTTCACCATTGGAGATCCCCCTATTTATAGTTGAGGAGGAATAGTGACGTAAAGAGATCCTCCCGGTTTAATAGGTACGTGTTGTTGATGGATTAGGATTCATAATGTATGGGGAGTCTCCTGAGATCCTCGGCGGAGATCTCGAGATCCTGAGCTTATTGTGGATTAGCTTCCACGATCTTCGGAGAAGACTTCGGATCGCTCACTTGGATAAGGTTGGACTGCGAACGCGGATAAGGTCGGATGAGTTTCTCCCCGGCTACCGACCTATCCTTTCAATTAGGAAGAACATTTTTACAGAAGGTCTTTGTGATGTCTAATTTTTGTAGCCTTTAACTTCTTCGTGAGTCCTAATAGCCTTGGTCGTGCCGACCTATGTTGAACCGAGCTTTCTCCTTAACCCGGCTGTAGGATTCCTTATCCTTTGCTGTGCATCGGGCTATGCCAGATCTCAACCTGATTTGCCTATCTAGGTCAGTCCATTTTTTCCCATAACAGTAAGCCCCCCATTACTTTCAAGTCAGTGAAACAGGCTTGGTAAGTAGGTCGGACGCAGTCAGGTCGAGTCATCCCGTCTCTAATGCTGAATAAGGCGGCAGGCACGAGGATCGAGGTGCATCAGTAATCATGATACAAAACTTGTCGAGGTGGCGTGTTGTCGTACAAGGCAGCGTGTCCTGTTAGGCCACCTTTTCAATGCCCAACCAATGGGAAGGCGACACGTGGCCCGTCCTCGGTAGTGGAGGCATGTGGCGAGTGGGGATGTGCCACGTGTCGAAATGGGGTAGTCGAGGGGGCGTTTGTACGGCCGCGCATTAATGAGGGCATTAAATGCACGTACACATGGCCAAAAGGGAAACCCTAATCTCCGAGCCGAGTTCGTTTGCACTCCTTCCTTTGCTCCCCTGCTCCCGACTCGCTTTGACCTTGGCATAAATGATTTTCAGCAACCGTTTTGCTTTAGACTACTAGCGGCACTACTCCTCCAATGAGCTCCGCTTCTTATCTCACCCCCTCCATTTTCTTCTTCTTTCCCGTTCAACGGTTTTCGACATTTTTGGGCATCTACCATGTTGGAAACACCGAGTTCTCGGGAGGGGGCCTCCGGCGCTGATAGTGGGGGCAGCAATCTCCGCCCTATGTCGAACCCGCCATCCATGTTGATGATGATGAGCGACGTCGAATTTCAGGCATTGCGGGTGCTAGAGAGGACCCCGACGAAACGGTCAGCTGGGACAGAGAGAGACTTGCCCGAAGAGGAAGGGTTGGTCGGATCCTCTGACGAGGTAAACAAGGGCGTGGAGAAGGGACCTGAGGAAGACCTAGTGATGATTAGGTCAGGATACCACATACCTGACTATGTGATACTCCGAGCTCCCTCACCAGGTGAGCTTCCCAACAATCCTCTTGAGGGAGCAGTGGCCATCTTCCAGGTTGCCCTCAAATGCGGCCTGAGACTCCCTCTATAAAAAATAGTAAGGCAGGTGCTCGCGCATTTGGGGTTGGCTCCAAGGCAGCTGATTCCCAATGCATGGAGAGCATTGGTCAGTTGTTATGTCCTTTGGTCCGAGCTTAGCTAGCCCCACCTCACCGTGAGCAAATTCCTCCATTTATACCAAGTGAAGTCCAACCCTCTCCATGAGGGTTGGTGGTACTTTTCCACTTTGAGGGGAACCAGTAAGGCCTTGATCATGGATGTCCCGACCTTCAACAAGAATGGGAAGAACAAGTGGTTCCGGGCCTCGGGAAGTTGGGAAGTGTCAGGAGTGACCCTGCACGGTGCTTCGGTCCCAACTGTCTTCTCTAATCCGGGTCAGTATTGTCCGGACTTGGTCTTTTGTTTTTAACTTGGTCATCTTCAGCGTTCTAACTTGTTCGCATGTGCCTTCTTTTTTGCAGTCATTCCCAAGTATCCTTTTGTCCTTGGGGTTGAAGTTCTTGCTTGAATCATAGGAGCAAGGTCGGTAAAGGCCAAGGAGAGAACTTGGGGAAAGCTTCTCCAACCCGAGCTTCTACTTAAGTTGGGTCTCGACTTCGAGCTAACGAGTATAAATTCTGGATGACCTTGGGACTTAAAGAATTCGTGAATTTGTTGCTGACTCCCTTCTTGTTCTTATCGATGTAGATATGCATGAAGCTTGGCCAAGATTGAGGCGTAGGGCTCCCCTTCCTAGGGAGTTAGTTTCGAAGAAGAAGAAGAAGAAGACAACCTCCAAGAGCAAAGGGAAGGTCGGCCCTTCAACCCCCGTGATCGTGGAGATCGCGAATGAAACAACGGTCTCAGAGCCTATCTTCACCACTCCTGAAGTGGTGGCAGGGACGACCTCGCCCGAGGAGGCTCGTCCTATGGAGGCTGAGGAAACTAGTGGGCCCTATGATGAACCTCTCGCGCCTCAGGCGGGAGAACTTCTCAGAGACAGCCTCGGAGAGGGCCAATGCTCTCTTAGGTTGGTACGAAGGGTTTTGGAGGGCCTTTTGCATTGGGTGGATCGGCATATGCCTGATGCCAATTTTACCCGCGTCATGGACTCGCTGCTAGACGCGATCCTCAGGTTGATGACGAATACCTTCTTCGAGGTAAGTTAGTCTTCAAGATGTTGTTGCTCTTTCGGCTTGTCCTGACATTCTTATTCCTTTGTTGGTAGTTTGCCCCATGTCTGCTGAGCGTACACCGGGAATTTCTGTGCTTGCGGGAGGAAGCAAAGGAGGCAGAAGCAGGGTTGCTACGGAAAGGAGTCGAAGTTGAGCGATTCTACCTTAAAGCCGAGCAGTCTCATGTCATGGCTGAACAACTTCTCTCTACTATGGAGACCCAGGCAAGGGAGTCAACGGCTGAGCTGGAGGCGATGAAGAAACTACTCGCCAACACTTTCGAAAGAGCGGCACGATGGAAGGTCGACAATGTGGGGTTGCAGTGCACCATGGAGGTGAGGCTTAAGGAGTCCGAAGCGGCTATTTCCTCGGCTCGAGCGGCCGCTCTTGAGGAGTTCAAATCTTCTTAGGAGTACTTGGACGATAGGGACACTTTATACAACGCCGGGTACGAGAAGTGCCTTAAGGATGTCAAGGGAGCTCATCTCGAGCTGGACCTCTCGGCCTTCGAGGAAGCCGGCTCTGAATAAAAGACCCCTGCTGAGGAAGCATCTGCCGAGCAGCCCCCCAAGGCTTAAATACCAACTATTTTCATCCCCTTTTCTATTTGTATTTTGGACTTAATGTTATGCTCTCCTCAGAGCTTTGTTAATATAATCCAAGTTTTTTTTTTTTTTGCACAACATTTGCATGCAAAATTTTTCTAAGTAGGAAGGCCAATTTTGAAAGGAATGTCAGTTTATTGATGCCTTAGCCGTGACAGTCGTCAAAGGTTGTCTGTTCCTTCTTTCAAGAGTCGATTAGTCGGTTAGGGCTTTTTCTTCCTTGTATCAAGGAGGGCCCTTAATAGTTTATGTAGGTCGAGCATGTGAATGACGGTAGTGTATGACCTAGCCTCCTCTTGGAGGGTTGATTCGTTAATAAGGGTTGTTCCTCCCAAATATCATGTAAAGCCCCTAGTGGAGACTCAGTAGATATATGGAAACAAAAAACAAACTTCAGAATTTTATTGTTATAGCATGAACGAGGCTGCACATGGTAGATTCCGCATTCGAGGTAGGTCAACCCCCCTAGGAATAGTAAATTTTGAGATGTTCGACATTCCATGGTTATGGTAGTTGCCGGCCTTCCTGGTCTTCGAGTCAATACGACCCAGGT
Source organism: Magnolia officinalis (assembly GCA_021015155.1). Classification (NCBI taxonomy): domain Eukaryota; kingdom Viridiplantae; phylum Streptophyta; class Magnoliopsida; order Magnoliales; family Magnoliaceae; genus Magnolia; species Magnolia officinalis. The sequence continues at coordinate 11,635,304 of JAJHSJ010000010.1, forward strand.
CGACTCATGCTTGTTACCATATAAGGTCCTTCCCAGTTTGGGCTCAAGGTTCTCAAGCCAGGTTCCTTGGTGTTTTGGAAGGTCCTACGGAGAACCAAGTCCCCAACTCGGAACCTTCTCAACTTTACCCTGGATTTGTAGAAACGGGTGACCTGTTGTTGCCAAATCAAGGTCCTGATTCGTGCTTGTTCTCTTCTTTCCTTGATAAGATCGAGATCCAATGCCATTAGCTCGGCATTCTGTTGTTTGTCGTAGGAGCTAGTCCAGGCAGTCGGAAGTCCAATTTCGACTGAAGTGACAACTTCAGCACTAAAAGCTAAGGAGAAGGGAGTCTCCCTTGTAGCCGTTCGGGCAATAGTTTAGTATGCTCAGAGAACATGGGGGAGCTCTTCGGCCCATAATCCTTTGGCTTTCTTGTGCTTGGCTCGGAGATAATTTTTAATGATCTTGTTGACCGCCTCGACCTGTCTGTTAGCCTGTGGATGACGTGGCGATGAATAAACATTCTGGATCCCGAGATTCTCACACATACCTCAGAACTGTTTATTGTCAAATTGCTTCCCATTATCATAGACGATCGCGCGGGGAATCTCATATCTACAAACGATGTTCTTTCAGACGAAATCTGTAATCTTTTACTTGGTAATCTTCGCTAGAGGCTCGTCCTCGGCCCATTTAGTAAAATAATCGACCGTGACCACAATGAACTTGGTCCGCCCTTTACCGGTCAACAGGGGGCCGATAATGTCAATTCTTCATTGGGTGAATGGTCATGGCCTGGTCATAAAGGTCAATTCTTTGGGCAGCTGCTAAGGTATAGACGGGAAGTGTTGGTATTTGTCGCATTTCCGGGTATAATGTCAAGCGTCTGCCTGGATGGTTGGTCAATAATACCCCTGTCGAATAACCTTGTGAGCTAAGTCTAGGCAACACCGACCGGTATAGTGAAAGCGGTGGGGACCCGAGCACGGCTCGGGATCAGTCCTGGTACTTCCTAACTTCCTGAAGCCCAAAACCATCGGTTCTTCCAATTTTTGTTTGAGATCTGGAAGTCTGCTACCATGCTCTTTCTAGTCCCCCTCCGAGAAGAAAAATAGTACCAACCGTCGTGGAGAGGATTATTTTCACTTGGTACAAGTTAAGAAACTCCTCTACAGTGAGTTCGGGCTGGTCAAGCTCGGACTAGAGGGCATAGCAGCCGACCAATGCCCTCCATGCCTTTGGAATCAGCTACCCCAGAGCCATCTTCAGGTGTGAAAGCACCTGTCTCATAATTCTCTAAAGGGGAAGTCTTAGGCCGTACTGGAGAGTAACCTGGAAGATAGCTGCCTCTCCCTCGGGAGGATTGTTCGGAAGTTCGCCCGGTGAGGGAGCTCGGAGAATCATAGAATTAGGTATATAGTACCCCGTCCTGATCCTCGCTAGGTCGGCTTCCTTAAGGATTGATTTCATGGGGCCTCTGTCCGCTTCCCCATCCCCATCATCCAAAGATCTGACCAATCCTTCCTCATCGAATTGGTCTTCCATGGCCTTCGTCGGACGCTCTGCCGGGGAAAACTGTAACGCCCGTGATGTCTACAACATTCGAAAGTCAACATCACTCATCACCATCAGCGGGGATGGCATATTAGACATTGGACAGAGTTCACTCATCCCGTCTCGACACATGGCGCGACCCTGCTCGCCGTCCAATTCCGTTACCGAGAAATGACCATGTATCGCTTCTTCATTGGTTTGGTGTCGAAAAGGTGGCCTGATAGGTTACGAGGCCTCTATCCATAACACGCCACCTCGACCGCACTGTACATGATTACTACATGCCTCGACTCCCTTGCTAGTTGCCATACTCAGCATTTATGGTTGAATAGTCTGACCTGGAAACATCTGACCTACTTTCCAAGTCCGTGCTATCGACTCGAAAGTAAGAGGGCTTACTGTTATGGAAAAAATGGGTCGATCCATAAAAGAAGATCGGACCAACAACCAGCACAACCCAATAGACCGATGGCGAACAAAGAGTCAAACCATTTAACATATACTTAAAAGTCAAAGTCGGCACGACCTATAACGGACTCTCTTGAGGAATAGCTTAGTAGAGCCACCAAACTCCATGAAGGTGAAGAAGATAAGGGCTACTGAAGTCAGTGATCACAAGGACATCACAAGCACACTTTGTCGATTTTATCATTAGAACGACGCCGACCTTCTGATAGCTCAGCTTGCATATCTCCAAGGCACCGTTACCTCTATTATCCGACCTTATCTATAGGTCGGACAAGGTTACCAACTAATTTCCAACCTTATCTAAGGAAATGACCTGAAGTTCTCTCCGAGGATCCTGGGGGGATAAGTTCAGAATCCCAAGGATCTCGGGAAGATCTCTGACACATTAAGAGTTCTAATTCGACTATGATACGTACCTGTCAAACAGAAAAGATAGTTCGACGGTGTGATCTTTCCTCTATTATAAATAGGAAGAATCACCAATGGTGAAAGGTACATAGACTCTTACACCTCTAACCCTTTACACCATATCATCCCTACGAAGACCCAGATTCCTAACTGTGGCATCGAAGGGTCCCCTGTATTAGTCAGGGTCTTCCTTGTTTATTTTCTGTGTAGGCGAGAGAAGGGTCTACTGGAAAACTACATCAATAATTTATATGTGTTTGTTATCCTTGGGCATCATAAAATTGGACTATGTGGCCTATGCCAAAAGAAAGTCGTGATCCGTAAATCTCGATACCTTGGTTATAACCTCATAAGTACTTGGACATGTCAGCATCATTTATATTGGTAATCTTATGTAAGGGAATTCACTTAATGTCACGATGGACTGACTCCACCATCAAGCCTTACTTGATGTCAATGTGCCTTTGCCCTACCCTACATAAGGATATGAATGTGCCATAGATGGTTCCATTGAGTTGTGACCTTTGATCACTTGCATTGGTAGGATCGCTTATTAGTAACTGGTCTAGAAGTTCCATCATGCTTAGAGTGGAAAATATTTGTAGTACATTAACTTTGTCAAATCACTTGATCTAAGAATGTATGGATGGAGAGATCCTTTTTTATATTACTTTGGCTAGCTTCACGAGGTTGTTTAGAAGCCATTAAAAGTAGGTATGGTTGGTGGTTTAATCCAGGTTGTTAAAGTCCACATGATCCAACACGATATTCACTTGGTTTGCTTAGGAGTTTAGTATGTGGAACAATCTTATGATTTGGATCATCCATCAAGTGTTTTAAAGGTTTATCAACACTTATATAGCTTTCGATTGGTTACTATATTTTCAATCATTAAGTTTAAGTTTTAGCTATTGATATGTATTAAAGCCTACTTGATAAATAACTACTAGCTAAGATATATTAATCCATTCCTTGGGATAGTATGAGATTGCTCAAGGAATATGACCACAGATAGTGGAGGGATTTGGATGATTAGGGTGCATTGATTAAGAAGGTAAAAATATATATATTTCATAGTAGGGTACATAAAAAAAGTAGTGTGGTGAAGTATTGTACTAGATGCATCACTTAAAAATCCAATTGTTCCTTATTTAAGATCCTATTCAAGAGGGAAAGAAAGAGAGACATGAAACACCCATGCCCTATGTGTCCCCATTGTGAGAGAGAGCAAGAGAGAGTGAAAGAGAGAAAAAGGTGGGACACCCCACCTTCCATCTCCCTACATATGTCCACACCTTTGGCATTGGGTTTACCCTTGAACGACTCTAGTCAACCCTATGAGAGGTGTTGACATGACTCTCCATCCCCATACACTTGTAATAAATTGGGGAGACAATTTTTATGTTGAGAGATCGGCATTGGCAAAGTTAGCTGGTCATTCATGCGCAAAGATAAGTTTTGACTGTTAGGTTTTATGTTTGTACTTTTGCGAAACATGACATGATCATGAGAATGATCCATTAGGGACCAATAAAATCAAGTTTTTAAAACCCTTACTTCCATTGTGTTTCCGTCAAAACCATCATGATCATCAATATTGGCTCAATCAAATTGTGGATCATAGAATGAATAAGATTATTTATCTCTAATTGATTAAGTGGTCATTCATCTTTGATATTGGTTTAATCTAATCCTTGATCTTCATTATAGACCCAAACGGACTATTGATCTCCAATATCAAAGCAATTGGATCATTCATCTCTAATTTTAATTCGATTAGAGTGTTCCGCTTAGATATCAATTCAATCAAACCGTTAAACATTAATACCCACATAGTTGAATGGTTCATCTTTAGTATGTCTTATTGAACATTTGTTCCTCAATTTTAACTAATTGAACTAATTATCTTTAATATCATTCCAATCAAGTTGTTTACCTTTAATATCATTAGAATTAGATCATTTGTCTTTGGTCGTAACGCCATGAATTTCGAGGGTCGAGTAATGCCCGATTCCCAAATTTTCAGGTGTTACTTATGCCTTGCGGATTGGCTAAATTTGAGTTTCATTTAATTGGTGTATGAGCACTTCAAAAATTAAATGGATCATGTGGCATGTACTGCAATCAACTAACTGAATTAAAGTATGACTAACTAAATGATATGATATGCATAATGTATGGGACCATGTCCCAGCAGAATACATGTAGTCCAAAAGGTGTACAAAATATCATCTACCCTAAGGCCCCATCGCTAGCCTTAGGGTGACCTATGGTGACCTGCCCAATAGTTGAAAGTAGGAGAACTCCTCGTCTATGGTCACCCCATCCAACTCGTCCAGCTCCATGATACTTGCATCTAAGATAGGGTCTAGTTGTTGTTTTAAAACATCATCCTAAAGTGGGAGTGAGTGATCAACTCAGTGGTTCCATTAGCATCAAGTTATACAAGTTATCAATTCCACAGGTGCAAATAGTGAAAAGCAACTAAACCTAAGATTCATAGATACTCTTGTTAATGCACATGTATGGTATTATGATATGATGCATGCCCTCACTATTCAACACTCCCTCAGGCGACACCATCTATACGTTCACATATGACCAACACTCCCTTAATACAACCTCGACTGCCGAGTCGCCAGCCTAACTAATGCAATGCAATCATGATCATGTTAGCCAAGTGTTTAGTTATATCCATTCGTCCAATAATGTTGGGGAAATTGGGGCACCCATATGAAATCATTGCTCAAATACGATCGCAAGGCCCAGGGCGGCCGTAGTGGCCTCATGCCTGCGATCCTCGATCCATCTAGGTTTGTCACTCCCAAGTGACTCATACGAATGACGGATTGTAAACTGGGTTGCTCATGGTCACCACAGGGAGGCTCGTCACCCCAACGTAGGCCGACACCTCGAGCATAGTGTCTCATACCACCATGCACGGCTAACGAGACTTGTGGATCGTATCATAACAGTTGTAAGTGGGCATTCCAAGGGCGTGGGGTATCTCAGGTTCAAACAGGCGTGATCATACATGGTTTGTCAGCTAGTGGGCCAATTCGGCCGATTCAGGCGAACTACGGAGCATCTGACATTGGGTGCGAGCATCCCATATAGTCCAACTACTACCGGCTATCTGTGTTCGACCTAGATGGTCGGATCGGCCCCCGGGCAGCCAACCCGATATGGCTGCCCGTGTGGCTCTTTACAATTTGCTAGCCAACCCAATTGGTCAGTTAGTCAATCATTTCATAGAAGGTCACATACATCACTTATTTCAGGAAATTATAGGCATGCATGACATTAAATATGGGCATTCAACTCGATCGAATATCATGATGGGCATGCGGGTACATTGCCCCAATTCATCATAGGCTTCGCAATCATACAGAAATTAGTTGCATGTGATAGAAAATAGAATAAATCATGGGCTGCAGTTCAATAGTTTGTCCTAAATTAGCATGGAAGCAAACATCGACTACACTAAGCATTATTTGAAAAATTCCCGAAAGACTATCAACCCAAGATTTCTCGCTAATTAACATGCACACCAATTTTCGCACAACACAATCATTACTTGCAACCTAGGTTCAATAATTGGTCACCTAAAGTTAATGGCCCGCACCTAAGAGTAGTCCGTAGATTCGTGATGTCATTCCTAAGATTTTGGGTCCACAAATTGGCATATCGAGGCCTTGCGCTAATAGAATTTTCTTGTAAGGGCGCATATGGCCGAAGATGCTGAAATCCAAAGATGGCTAGATGATTACCTCTCTGATGTCGGAGGGTCGTTCTCTACGGTGGGCAGAGTTATGGGCTTCGATGTGGGCAACATCAGCAAGAGAAATTCCCAAATAGCTCCACAAAGGGGCCCCCTTCTTCCGCTTCTCCCTACTCCCTCTCTCCCTTGCAGCTGGAATTCGTATGGGAGTGAATTTTTGGGCCCTATATAGCCCAGATTTTTGTGTCTAAATGGCCCTGGGGGGCCTTTCTCTAGCATGCATGCACATAGTGGGCTGAAATTTGGCCCACAGGGCTATGTCAGGAGCCCACTAGCTCATCTGTGCCATGAGGCAGGTGCTCCATCATCGGATGAGCGATTAGTCCGAATTTGATGGAAATTGGATGCCTAGATTGACCATGGGGACTCTACTTGCGATCAACGACCATCGATGTTCGATCAGGGCCACAGTTATACGGATGTCAACAAGGAAATATCCTTGACTTATGACTCGAGTTTGGTCGTAATCCGACAGTCAAAAAATCACAACTTTGCAATTTAGTGGCGGGGCCAACTTCACTTAAGTTTCAAGTTCGGGCCTAGGAGAGTCGCGTGTTTCACGCACTTCCTTCCTGGTCCAAATTGCGTAGTTTGGGGCACCATCCGGGTCTGTCGTCTGCTATTGACCTCAAGCCCAGTGAGGCCTATGATTCTCTATAATTTCAAACTTAGTGGAATTTCGACAGGCGACCCATGCTTGTTTTAGTCCGTCGGAGTGGGTTTTGGGAGAGTCGGCCCCGCGGCCCGTTTCCGATTCAAGTTATATTTAGGTTTAACTACATTTGTGACCTCATCCTTTCATAACTTGGTGACATTGACACCTAACGTCATTTATCCCTATTTTTTTATGGCCTCACACATATGCTTTATGCTGCAGCCTAGTGCAGTCCTGCGGCGGTTCTGGTAGTGGACACCCTAGGATGCCATGACATTTGGCCAAGGTGTTACAGAAACTGATCCAATCAGTCTATTGGTTTTTAATATCAGCTCAATTGAACATTCATCTCCAATTGTAGCATAAATCGACCATTTATATTCAATATCAGTCTAATTGGACAATTGATCTTCAATTGTTTGACTAATCAAACCATTCATGTTTGACATCGATCCAATCGATCAAGCCGCTGATCTTCAAAATTTGGCTCAATCGATTTTGCATCTCATGATAATTTAAATTTGACATCAGCCCAATTCAATCATCTTTGATATTAGTCCAACTAAATTGTTCATCTTTAACATCATTCAAATCAAATCATTCAACTTCGACATCCCCCAATCAAGTTCTTCGTATTTAATATTGGCCCAATCAAACCATTCATCACAGTCAAACCGTTAATCTTTACTATGGGGCCAATCAAATCATTAATATTTGATTCTGGACTAATCAATTAGTTCATTTTTAGTATCCTTCCAATCAAACCATTTTGGCTTTAAGATGGGTTCAATCGGGCCGTTGATATTTACAGTTGGACTAATTACACCATTTGCCTTTACATGTGTATAATTTGGTTTTCATCTTTGTATAGTTTGAATTAGTCCATGTGGCTTTGACATTTGTCCAATCAGGCCGTTGACTTCCAACATCAGCCTAGTTGGACCAATCAATGGCAAGGACTAAATCAGCTATCTTGTGGCCTACCTATGATTATGAATCAAACTCATGGCTAGGGCCGTTAACAGGCCGGGCCTGAGGAAGGTCGTGACCAAATTTTAAATTGTTTTAAGCTGGGCGTATTCAAAATTATGATTTTTAGGCACGAGCCCGGCCCATTGACACTCCTACTTAGTGGCCTAACTACGATTTTGAATCATAAGAGTGACTCACATGGACTTGGACTATCCATCATATGGGCCCAACAATTGAGAAAATGACAAAAGTAGCTTCTAGCAAAGTCACCAAATGCTCCCTAAATGGACCAAAAATTTCGGTCCCAGTCCATCCCTAACCCACTATCTTCTGGCCGACCCAACTTACTTGAAATTCATCAAGCCCAAGCCTTATTGGGTATGTTAAAAATAAGTGCCTTTAATCTATGCTAAAATAGGGGCCTTCGATTGAATCGAATCCTATCTTAATCCTATTGAGAAAATCTCTGAAATCCTGATTTAGGTGCCATTAATCTATGCTGAAATAGGGGTCTTCGATCCTATCGAGTCTGGTTTTGATCATATAGATAGCCGTCGATGGTTGTCAATCCTATTGAAGGTCCCATCGACAAAATGTGTAAGTTTGTGATTTTGCACGACTTGTTTCCTAATTTGTATGTAACACGATATAAGGGCTTGTTAATATGCGACTGGGGTAGTTCAAAAAGAATAAAAATGTTTATAGGGTTTTGAGGAAGGGGAGCTAGGGTTTTCTATTCTAGGGTTGAATCTGTAAGTTGTTTTCATCTCCTGTAACCTCATTTCTATAATGGATTTTATTGCTCCATGCAATTGTTCTTTTTTTTGTAATGATTTTTCTACATAAATCGTTGTGTTTTCTGTGATTGCTCGTCCTTTGCGTTTCTCTATTTTCTTGTTTGATTCGCTATAATGTTACTTTTGCGCCTAAAATGAAGGCAAATGTACGCAACACATTGATAATTTTCTTAAGTAGGTCGAGTCAAGTAAGTTCAACCCAAACCTGGCCCATGTACTTAAATGGGCCACATTCAAGAACAGGTCTAACCCCCTAGCTAGAGCTAGGCATAATGGACCCGATCCGGTGGATCCGACCCGATTCGAACAGAACCAACAGCCTGGATCCGGCAGGTTCGAGTAGGATCAGGCAAATCCGACCATTAATCGGATCAGGTTTGAGTCAATAGCAAATCCGACCGGACCGATCCGAAATCCGATCCATTTGGAACCAATCCGATCATATTCGAACAGAACCGGATGTATTTTGCTGAAATTGAATGTTTTGATTACCCAATTCATGTAGACAGTTAAAATCTGATCATAGGAAAAATCCCAGCTTCTCGTGGTGAGTTACCTGTTCTAACATACATCGATCTCTCTGATAATAATCTCACTGGCGAAATCCCGCTCGGACTTCAGAACTTAAAGCTTGCCCTGTTCAATGTTTCCTTCAACTAGCTCTCCGGTAGAGTTCCGTCTTCTTTAATCTCTATTCTCTGGTCTTCCAGCTTCGTTTCTCCAAGGAAATCCTGATCTTTGTGGACCTGGATTACCTAATTCATGCGCAGATGATAAGCCAAAAAGACGGTCGGCACGGCCCACTACACTCATATGTTTACTGATTTCGATTGCTTTTGCGGCTGGTGTAAGACCCGTATCCTAATCCGTACTATTCCGTCGACTCCCGCGATCCTTCCCATCGAAGTCTGGCAATCCGCGACCTATAATCAACGTTTGCGCGTGACCCTAAGTCGGATCCCGTAGATTTGAGTCAGTTTAATCCGAGACTTGTACCATTACGACCACACCATCGCCGCGGTTCCAACGCCGCATCTTGCATACCGATCTAATACCCTGGCAGGAAGATGTGGGGGCCGGCGTTTATTTCGAAGAAAACACCACGCGTTTGCAATTCCAAGAGAATCTCTACAACATGTCTCATCAATCAATCAATCAATCACCTCATGTCAAGTACACACACCCATACTTTCTTTCTCCCCAAGTCAAGCAACCACCAAGTCAACTCTCTCTCACCCTCTCTCTTACACACCCATACATGTCAAGTACCACATCACCTCACATCCATCACTCCATCACCCATCACTCTCTCCTTACAACCCTCTCTCTCTCTCTCCTTCTCTCCACACTTTCTAAGCAACACCAAAGAGAGAAAAGAGTGTGGACGTCCAACATTTCTAAGGAGAGAAAAGTGAATTTGTGTGGCCCACTTTTCACCCCAAAAACCTTCATCCTAACCCTTCATTTCTCATCTTCCACCATTAAAGTGAGACATAAGGAGTTCGGCTTTCCAACGGACCAAGAAGATCAAATGGTGGGTGCTTATTAGACCAGATTTTTGCATGTTTTGATGATGGACCAAGTGAGGCCTACCGATTGATGGTATGGATCTCACTTTGGACCCTAGGTGTGGCCGATGGCCCACCTTGATCCTCATGATCATTCCATGATGGGGCCATTCTCTATGGACCCCATCATGATGTTTATTTTCCTTGCATAAAAAGGAGGTCATCTAAACCATCCATTTTGGGTGGAGAAAGAACCTCCACCGTTGATATTTGATTTGGTGATTGGGACCCACTTGATGTATGATTGAATGCAAGAGAGGCTCACAGTGGCAGAGCCCTACCTCACACATGTTTCGTCTCTCTCTCTCTCTCTCTCTCTCTCTCTCTCTCTCTCTCTCTCTCTCTCTCTCTCTCTCTCTTTTCTTTGTGATGATGTAGTTGTGTGGCCCACTTGGATGGACCCACTTTAATGTATGTATTACCCATGCCACCCAACCCTTCCTTTTAGTGGCCCACCTAGACAACATGTCTGAAGGTGGGGCCCACCTTAATATATATGTTGTATCCAAAACCGTCCAACGTCCAGGACGCTGGACGTCAGTGAAGGGTGAGCTGACAGTGGGTGTACTACCTGCTGCAACAAAAAAAAAATGGGGTTTTGGGTGGGCCGCTTACACAGGTGCCACCTTGATGTATGTTTTTAATCCAACTCGTCCACTCCTTTCCCTAATTCATTTTAGGCGTTGAGCCGAAAAATGGAACCAATCTGATTATCTAGCGGGCCATAGCATAGAAAACTGTGATTTTTACCGTTGAAATTCACTCTGACGTTTCTGTACCCCAAAATATATTGAATATTGGGCTCGTTCAGCTTATCTTGAGCTATGGGGATCAATGGCGGGATCGGATTTCCCTGATGCGGGCCCCACCTGTGAAAAACCATAAGAAATAAAAAATTTTAAAAAAAAATGTACGTTGGAAAATCCTCCTTGTAGGGTCCCAGGATCGAAATCTGGCATATGAGTGCCGGGATCCGAGAATGGGGCACTACGGAAGCTGTCGGCGCCGGATCAGCGATCGGAAATTTTGTGAGCCCGGTTTCCGAATTTGGGGCATGACAGCTGGGATCATGGTCATTGGTGTCGGATTCTTTGTGATGTATTGGTCTTCCCGGCGGAAGTTTCATTTGAGCCATTGGAAGTCAGTATTCTTTTATCCTCTTAGAGTTACAGAACAGGAAAACAATAGTAATGGGATATCCACCATTAAAATCCTCTTAAGGCCCACTGTACTGCTTATTTGACATCTGATCTGTTGATTAGGTCATACGGACTCAGATGAAGGGAAAAAACAAAGATCGGTGGTGTGTAGTAAATAAGCAGTGTATTTACTTACGACACTAGAAACAAGACAAAATAAGCAGTGACGTGTCTCATCACTCAAACGTCAACCAGGGTGGTTGAAGTTGCCAGCTCACTTCTAGATATTTTCTTACGACATCATGAAAAGCAGAAACCCCACTCCTCTCTTTAATTCTTAAAAAGGTTACAAAAGAAGCTACTAATCACTGATTTATGCCTTCATTCATCTCTTTGTACACCTATTTCTACCACACACGTGGCAAGGCAAAAATAAAATTTTTAAAAAAAAGCTAAGTAATAATCATAGAGCAAATATATATGGTAGTTCACCACCATTTTCAAAACTATAATCCCTCGTCCACTGTTCATAAGCAAGACATATGTAGGAAATCCAACAATCCAAATCGCATGGCCTGCTAACATTACGGTTGGTATCACAAACACAACCTGCCAAATCTTAATCATAGCCATAATACAAGCACAATAGGACCCACGATATGAATAGTCCTGGCCACATAAGAGTCACATGATTGATAGATACATACTCTTAAAAGTGGTGGTGAACCTTCACCGTTTCCAAACAAGATAAGAAAACCTTTTTTTCTGGTTAATGGTCGAGAGGACCAAGAACCTGCGTCCGATTCCGTTCAGATTATACGTGGCACCATCCTCGTCGTTCAACATCTATCCCGTATAGGACCCACCTCCACCGGTGCCGTATATACCCTCGCAAAGATCGGCAATCTTTGTGGGAAAGCTGGGGTCCTGGCCGAGTGGACGAGAAAAATGTTGTTGGCAGTGGAGCATTCGGCAAAGTTCATGTAATCCGTCTACCGAGTGGCGAATTTGTCGCAGTCAAGAAGCTAATGAATGTAGGGATCACAACCGATCCGGACTTGGCTAAATCCGATCCGACTCAGTTTTCCTGACCGAGTCGGACTCGGATCGGTTCAATCCAGCATAGGTTAGGATCGGGTCGAGTCAGGTGACTCAAACTCAGAACCAAGTCGGACTCGGATCGGTTCAATCCAACATAGGTTCGGATCCGGTTGAGTCAAGTGACTCAGACTCGGTCCCAGATCAGACCGAGTTCAGTCCAAGCCATTCAAAACTCGGACCGAGTCAAGTTGGACCCAATCCGATTCAACTCGGTCTGATGCCCAGCTCTACCCCTAGCTTAGCCCAAACCCACTTGAAAGTTAGTTAGGGCACTTAACTAATTATTTTTCTGTGGTGTGGCCCACTTGAATTATGTATCAGGCTGATTTTTTTACCATAGGTCTAACATGTAGTGATGCATCTGATGGTGAGAAACACATTATCGTCATGACGGGGCCCACCCCAAACAGTCCTGCACATGAATGCCTTCACATGGTACTGCTCACAGGTAAGCCAGTCTCACCAACTCCAGGCCCACCCGTTGTCAGGCCCATCATCAATTCTGTTATGTAGATCCATTTCTCCACGTAGAACATGGCAAGACCATCTATCAATCAAGTCGTCAAACTAGCGGGCCATATCATGAATGACTTATGTTTGGAGAATCAGGTCTATCAGGCAATCCAATCAGATGTTTAGGATCACCCAATTCATGTCTATTTTGAACCATCTTCCATCCAAGTGGGCATTACAAGATGGACGGTCCCAAATGACAGATCACTCTTCCACGTGATCGAAGTTTTTTAAATTTTCCAAGGTGGGCCTCACAGGCATGCTCATTGCGAAATATCCAGCAACCGGATTCAATCTAGTTTAATCAAGGCCATTGATTATTGATGGACCACTAAATGCAAAAGTCCCACAATTCAAATGGTTTGGATTGACTTAAATGGAAAAGTCTTACACATAACCTAGAAGCCCCATTTTCAAGCCAGCTGGTTTTGGATCATTAGCTTGAGCCCATGGAGGGCTTGGCCCTATTAGCTTGTCCAATGGCCAGGCTTGAGCATGGCATGGTCCGGTCAATTTTCAGGCTGGGTTAGGCTTTGGTCATTTTAGCCTTAGCCCTCACCCAGCCCATTGCCAAAAATAAACTGAATGTGGCCCTACCATGAGGTATCCGTTATATCCAAACCGTCTGTCCATTTTGTAAGATCGTTCTAAGGGTTGAGATTTTTTTTTTTATTTTTTTTTATTTTTTTTTTAAAGGAAAAAAAAAAAAAAAGACAGATCCAAAGATTAAGTGAACCACACTGTTTTTTGCCGTGGGAGATTTAACATATACCATTGAAACTTTCTTAGGGGTCATAGAAGTTTTGAATCAATCTGATATTTCTTTTTCTCTTCATCCATATTTGTGACCTTATGAACAGATTGATGGAGAAAAAAATATTATGGTGAGCCCTACGAATGTTTTAACGGTGGGAATCATTGTCCCACTGCTATTTGTGATGTGGTCCAATTGAGCTTTGGATATGACTCATTTTTGTACACATAACCTAAAATGATATAGAAAAATGGATGAACACTGTAGATATAATAAATACATAATTATAGACCAGAGAACTTTAATTTTCTTTCCATAGTTGGTAGCGTTACAGTCATGGGCCACATACATACACCAGCTAGATCACTCGTGTGCAGTACAGCAGCTAATCCACTTCTGCGTATACAAACCCAGGTGGACCATACCATCTGAATTTAGAGATTTTGGGTAGAATTTTACATTGTCCCCCTTGGTGTGGCCCATCTAGCTGATCTTTTGTGTTGGCAGTTAACATAAGTGCTCTCACTTGTAGGTAACAGTAGTAATCCATCCATTGAAACTAATTTTGTGTGGCGGACTCGTGAAGTTTCAATGGTGAGTATCATCTCCCCGTCCCCTATACTGTGGCCCACTTGAATTATAGATTGGCTCAACTGGTCAAGTCCTAACATGATCAGGGCCAAAATGATGGACGAAGTGGGTGTTAAGCACACATCAAGGTGAGCCCATAGAGGTTTATGTTGCACATGGGTATTTCACGCATGGTATCAAATGGGATAAAGTGGGATGGAATTGCATATGATTTAGTGCAAATTCCATCCTGCGTTAGGGAGGATATGATGAATTGGGATTTGGTGGGATGGAATTGCATTTGATCTCGTGCAAAAATTTGATGGATTTTGAAATTTATCATACATATGAGTTCCACTTTGATGTTGTGTGCTTTGTCCATGTCATTTATCCATATATGCCCTTTAATATTTTGATGGATTTTGAAATTTATTATACATATGAGTTCCACTTTGATGTTGTGTGCTTTGTCCATGTCATTTATCCATATATGCCCTTTACACGTGATGTTGATGCTAAAATCTGGATCACCCTCTGCCGAGCCCTGCGTGCTCGAAACGAACCCTGGTCCTGCACAAGACATTAAACAAAGGAGACCCTGGCTCAAGCAGGGGACCCTTCGATGCCAAAGTCAGGCTAGGGAACTGGGTCTAAGTAATGTAGAGTAGGGTGAGAGTACCAGATCTTGCGTACCTGTTCCTATAGAAATGATATATATTTATACTTGAGGGTCCTACCGAACGTGCCCGATAATCTCGGCACAGTCATTGTTACTACGAGAGAGCTACGCACGCGCGATCGTTAGCAGTTATCCAGAGATCGTGCACTAGGCATTAAACTGATCGTGCATTACTGAATATATTCCATAAACGCCATCATTGACCAAGCTCTCATCCGAGCCGACCTCACGGCTCGGATCTTGCTCGGCGATCCAAGCCCACGAATGAGCTAATCATTGTCGCGCAAGGTAGGAAGGATCGGGTCGGAGGTGCACTGAACAGGTGCATTATGACTTCTCCTACTCTCCGAGTTGTCCTAAGAGCTCGTACAAGAGGACTCGAAGGTAGATCAGCTCAGACGTATCGTTACTGCTCCGAGGTCCTGTTCGAAGGATGCATGACGACTTCTTCCAAGTCCCAGGTCGGTGTCGTAGCTCTACAAGAGCCCTCGGGTCGAATGCTCACCTCAAGTTTGAAGCTTATCAGTCTGAGGCCTTGCTCTTTGGTACCAGAGTTAGCCTCGATGTGGCTCGGTTCGGATTTACCCATAACAGAAGCCCCCTACTGTCTAAGTCCGAGCTCGGACTCAGAGAGTAATAGACTTGGGAAAGTGAACTGCCGCTCTCCATGTAATGACGGGGTTGAGTGAAGCGTCACCATGATGATCTTCGAGACCCGTGCCCTGCACGAAGGTAGCCATTTCCTCTGCTCTGGCCACTGGGCGTCGTACACGTGATCAAAATTGTCGAAACGTTTCAGCTGAGTGAATCGGGAGATGCAACGTGGATTTTGAAAGACGAAGAGGCGTCGGCGCATTGAATGCTGACGGCGCACCGCTAGGAGGACGTTAGGCTGGGCATATCGTGAGCTGCCACGTATACAGTCAGGCTCGGATCTGAGCCACTTCAGCTCCAGAGACAGGTGTCTGTCATGATTGCAGACGACTGGCTTGAGCTATAAGAGTCCCAAGGTTCTTCCATTCAACCCCTCCTGCATTCCAATTCCTTCTGAGCTTTTCTAACCTCTTCTCTTCTTCGTGAGATATCCCGCTGCCGGAAAAGGGTTTTCGTTGGTCGTGAAGAGAATTCTACTCGGAGGAGTCTGCCGAAAAAGGAAGATTTTCACCTGAGGAAATCGCCCAGAGCTTGTGAGTCTTCCACTGCCTCGCTTAAATTTTATTTTCACTATGTCGAACAACTTGGATGAGGTCCGTGAGGTGGTAAATGAGTCTGAGCCGGAGAGCGCAGACTCCGAGCGCAGGGGCTCAGAAGATCCTCTCGAAGCCGTTCCGCTCTACCCTCTGCCCAAGAAGAGTACTGGTGCAAAGTCCAAGGGTCGGGCAAAAGGGATAAGGAGGGGGCCCCAAGTTCCTGCTAAGAGAGCATTGGCCGGGCCCTCGGGAGGCCGATCTGAAGTTGCCGTTCCAGGGGGCTTGGTTCTAATCGAGTCCTAGATGGCTCAACTCCGCGCAGAGCACCAAATCCCAGACTGTATGCATATCAAGGCCCCTTCTGCTCTCGATGCACCTGGAGACCCCTCTGACAGAGAAGTGTCGATCTTCGTTTGCGCCCTCTAGTGCGGACTTCAATTCCCTCTCCACCCCTTTGTGCGTGCATTGATGGCGCAGCTGAGGCTGGCTCCGGGTCAGCTCGTCCCGAATGCATGGCGGATCCTGGTGTCCTCCTATATCATCTGGCGAAAGTTGAAGAATCATGAGTTGTCGCCAGACGAGTTCCTGGCCATGTACCAAGCCAAGCACGACTCAGCCGAGCCGTGTTGGTACTAGTTCTCCGCGAGAGCCCAGTGCACCCCAGGCCTCATTGCCAAACTTCCCTCTTCCAACAAAGATTGAAAGGAGAAATGGTTCTAGGCCTCGGGGTAATGGGAGGCCCCAGCGTCTGAGCTCGGACACCTACGGGTCAGAGTACCCACAAAGTTTGCCACCCCAGGTACATTTCTGTAGATTTAAACTACCATCTTATTTTCTCAATTCATTCTCTATTCTGACCTTTGTTTTTTGCTTGCAGCCTTCCAGAGAAATCCGCCAGAACTGTCTCCTCTCCTCCGAGCTCAGGTGGCCAAGGCTCGGCTGCTTAAGGAAGAGGACCGTATCTGGCATAGCCTCATCAACCCGAACAACCTCTCTTCGTCCGGTTTCTGTAGATTCAAACCTTTCCCCATCGCCTTAGGTAAGTCTCGCAGCTTCTCGCATCGTGTTGTCTTTGCTTAATAAACAGAACTGACTCGAGTTTTTGTTGATCAGGAATGGTCGAGGCATCGGGTTCGAAGAGGAAGAGGAGGGAGGTGGTGCGCCCTTCTCTCGACGTCATCATGGCATCGACACCAGGGTCCCGGGTCAAGATTACGGCCCGGAAGAAGAAGGTTTATGCTCCTGCAGCCGAGCCCGCCGCAACAGAGCCAGCCGTGGCCGAGGCGATTACAGCGCCAGCACCAGCACAAACACCTACACTAGCCCCTGCCTCCGAGGCCCACTTATCACCACCTCCCGGGATTCGGAGGGAGGCCGTGGGAGAAGCTGCCGCAACAGATTTCTCCCATGTCTCGGGCGATCCCAACCTCGTGTTCACCGCCGCGAAGGTGGATGCAAGTTTGACTGGTGGAGTTGAAGCTTTGATCGGTGATTCCGCTGCGACCGAGGCCGAGGCTTCGGCCTCAGCTGCTAGCGGCGTTGGCCGCGCTGCTAGCCCAGTCCCTTCTGAGGAACAGGAGAGGTTCGTGCCCGGCCACCACATGTCGTTGTTAAACGACTAGGCGTCCAAGCACGCAACAAAGGTGTCCATCACTCACACCATGACTCAGCTCCCCGACTCAGTGATAAATGACTTCAAATCGTGCTACTACACGGTAAGTTTCTCAGCCTTGTTAGTTTGTCCTTGTCAATCTCCGATTGTCGATCTAACCTTTTGGACCTTTGCTCTTTCAGTTGTTGCCGATGCTCGTCCACATCCGAGAGAGGCTGAGACGATGACTCGGCTAGAGGGGGAGAAGGCCGAGCTGGGAGGGCGCTTGAAAGCCTCGGCTGAGGAGGTGGAGAAGCTGAAGGTCCAGCTGGGAGAGGGCCATCTGAGGGAGCTGGGGCTTCTAGGGGAGATCAACGAGCTGCAGTCTCATGCGGACTTAGCTGAGTCCGAACTAGATAACTCGAAGGCGGACAACGCTCGACTGGCTATCGAGCTCGAGGCTTTCAAGCGCGAGGCTGCCGAAGGTCTGGTTAGGCAATGTTCCGAACTTGAGACTTTGACCACCTCCCAGGCTGTCGCAGCTGTGAAGGAGTTCAAGTCTTCCAAGGAGCAGTCTGACGAGCCGGACAAGGTCTACAGCTTCACCTACAATGCCGCTTATAAAGCATACTTTGGGAGAGCCCTCGGCGTCATCCGTTGCCAAAACATCTGTTATGGGAAAATCTGAATCGAGCCGCATCGAGGCTAACTCTGGCACCAAAGAGCAGAGCCTCGGACTTATAAGCTTCAGACCCGATGTGAGCGTCCAACCCGAGGGCTCTTGTAGAGCTACGACACCGACCTGAGACTTGGAAGAAGTCGTCACGCATCCTTCGAGCAGGACCTCGGAGCAGTAACGATACGTCCGAGGCGATCTACCTCCGAGTCCTCTTGTAAGAGCTCTCGGGACAACTCAGAAAGTAGGAGAAGTCATAATGCACCCGTCCAGTGTACCTCCGACCCAATCCTCCCTGCCTTGCGCGACAATGATCAGCTCGTTCGTGGGCTCGAATCGCAGAGCAAGATCTGAGCCGTGAGGTCGGCTCAGATGAGAGCTTGGTCAACGATGGCGTTTATAAAATATATCCAGTAACGCACAACAGGTGTAATGCCTAGTGCACGATCTCCGGATAACGGCCAACGATCGCACACGTGTAGCTCTCGCGTAGTAGCGATGACCGTGCCAAGATTATCGAGCATGTTCGACATGACCCTCAGGTATAAATATGAATCATTTCTACAGGAACGAGTACACAATATCTGGTACTCTCACCCTACTCTACACTACTTAGACCTAGTTCCCTAGCCTGACTTTGGCATCGGAGGTTCCCCTGCTTGAGCCAGGGTCTCCTTTGTTTACTGTCTTGTGTAGGACCAAGGTTCGCTCCGAGCACGCAGGGTTCGGCAGAGGGTGATCCAAATTTTAGCATCAACACATGACATTCTAGTTATATACATGTACAAGTAAGCAACATCCATTGTAAATTTAGTTTGTTTATTACAATTTCATGATCAACCAAATGGAATTTTACTTAATCCAATATGTCTCTTATGACAAGAATTTTTAACCAAACATGGGATTAGATGGCCCATATATGTATTTACAAACATGCAATTATTATACAATAATGGTTGTTAATCCCATGGAATACCAGTACAGACTATTTAATCCCTCCAACAGATTGTTGGGTGTTGTGAGCTTATCATGATGTATATGTTTTATATTTCTAGCTCATTTTAGGCTATGATGTTGTGTTTTTGTAATAAAAATAAATTTAAAAAATAAAAGTTATTTTTAGTAAGTAAATAAATATATTAATTATTTAAACTTTTTATAAGTAATGTGTATAGCTGGTCAGTAAGAAAACGTGCTTTTGCTTAAAAAAAAAAAAAGAAAAAAAAAGAAAGGAGACAACAAATTTGTATTGAAAAATTGACCATTCAAGCCTGCCTTGAATCCAATAAATCTGATTATCTCATTATATTTTTCATCTATTCTCTGTGTTCTAGAATATTATTTATTCAACATATCAAACAAGCCAATAAATAAAGTAGATCAAAAGCTAATGCGGACCACACTAAATAAAACAATGGGGGATAATGTCATCCAACCCATTATAAGGTCACATAGAACTGGATGGAGGGAACGATGGAGCTTAATCCAAAACTATGGCCCACAAGAAGTTTTTAATGGTGGGTAATCAATCACCACTATTTCCTGTGGTGGGTCCACCCTTAAAATGATGTCACCACACAATTGCATGTGTATGTGATGAGAATGCTAATTGCGTCGTACATCTCCAGCTGGGAACGGCAGTAGCTCTGAGTGGCCAGTATGGGTTTTATCCACGCTGTATATTCAATTTACCGTGGCATTTTATACAATAGAATCAAAAGTTATAAAGATCCAAGGCTCAAGTGGACCACACCACAGTAAGCAAAATGTAATGATGATGTACTATGGTAATATTTATTTGCCATCCAACCTATTTATAAAGTTACGTAGAGCAGATGGATGGAAAACACAAATATCTCCGTTTAAAACTTTTGTAGCCCTTGAGAAGTTTTCAACATTAATAGTTTAATCGTTATTGTGTGGTCCACCTTTGTCTTGAATCTGCCTCAGTTTTTGGTTTTAAAAAATGGATGAACGGTGTGGATAAAACTCATACGTCACAGTGGAAATAGCACACAGGTATGAGATCAGGGACATGATGGGGTTTTTTCCCCGTCTTCGACCGGTCCTGAGCCCCGCTCGACCGGTCGTGGGAGGCGCTCGACCAGTCGTAGGTTCGAGCCCTGACACGACTCAAAGTCCAGCGAGTTCGTGCTGTTTTTCTCGGAGGTCTTCGACCAGTCGTAGGTGAGCTTCGACCGGTCGTAGGTGAGCTACGACCAGTCGTAGGAGGCTAAGACCAGTCCTGGAATTTTCAGGACTAGTCGTAGGTTACACAGTTTGTTCCGCGATTTTGCGCGAAACTGCGGATTTGAGTCCTTTCACAACTGGGATGCGGAAAGGAGTTTCCCAAAACTATAAAAGGGGTTGCCTAGGGTTTTTCTAGGCATCACAAAAATAGCAAGAGGGTTTCCTAAAGCTTTGCAAGGGATTTGCTAAAGGGTTTAGGGCTATCAAAGGTGTGAGAGAAAGGGAAAGAGAGAGAGGAAGCTTATAGGAGGTTCTGCTCGTAGAGGCTATCTACTGTGCAATCTATATCTCAGCACTTCTATGTCCTCGTAATCGGTTAGATCTCTCCGTTTTCTCTATTTCTCTTATTGTTTATCCACTCCTGCGTGAGTGAAGAAGATTGTAACGTTCTACTTCATAGTGGA
This sequence comes from Magnolia officinalis, assembly GCA_021015155.1. Taxonomy (NCBI): domain Eukaryota; kingdom Viridiplantae; phylum Streptophyta; class Magnoliopsida; order Magnoliales; family Magnoliaceae; genus Magnolia; species Magnolia officinalis. Next base: position 11,656,356 of record JAJHSJ010000010.1, read on the forward strand.
TTGTTGATCTGGACGAGGTCCCGTGGTTTTTACCTCTTTGAGGGTTTTCCACGTAAAAATCTCTTGTGTGGTGTGTGATTGATGCTTTGATTTATTTCATTGCTTTTATTATCCATAATTCTGGTTTGTTTCGGGAGGCTAGATCCTAAGGTTTGTGCAAGGCACCTCAACAAAGTGGTATCAAAGCTAAGTTCATTGAACGGGTAGGATCGGTTTTGAATTATGGAAGGTGGCTCAAGGATGATCAGCCTCAATGGTTCTAACTGGACCATATAGAAGGCTAAGATGGAGGACTTGCTTTATTGCAAGGACCTATATTCTCCAATCTCAGGCATATCAGCAAAATCCAAGGATATGACTGATGATGATTGGAAGAAGATGGAGCGAAAGGCGGTGGGGTTTATTAGACAATGGTTGGATGATTCTGTGTTCCACCATGTGTCTACGGAAACCTCAGCCGAAAGCCTATGGCTAAAATTACAAGGGCTGTATAAGAGGAAGACAGCTGGTAATAAGATATTTCTGATAAGGCGACTTGTGAATCTCAAGTTCAAGGATGGTGGTTCTGTGGCCGAGCACATGAATGAGGTCAGCAATATAGTGAACCAACTCACCTCTATGAAGATGGTCCTGGATGATGAATTGCAGGCTTTACTATTGCTTAGTTCATTGCCTGACAGTTGGGAGACATTGGTGGTGTCTCTAAGTAACTCCGCGCCAGACGGAAAGATATCCATGGAACAGGTAACTAGCTGTCTCTTTAATGAAGAGACAAGGAGGAAGTCTCAGGGGTCTACTCAGCAAGAGGCTCTTGTGACGCAGGAACGGGGGAGAGGAAAGAACAGAAAGGGCGGGAAGGCCCGAGATAAATCAAGAGGCAAGTCGAGCAACAGAAAAGATGTTAAATGCTGGAATTGTGGCAAGAAGGGCCACTATAAGCATGAATGTCGTAAGAACGACAAGAAAGGAAAAGGGAAGGAAGATTAATCAGATTCCACTGCGGTCGCTTCAGATGGCGACGTTGTTATTATTCTCTCAGCAGATCATGATGTGTGTCTCACAAATACGAGTCAGGACACCGATTGGGTGATTGACTCGGGAGCTTCTTTTCATGCGACTCCACACAGGGACTTCTTCACAAGCTACAAGTCAGGCGACTTAGGGACCGTGAGGATGGGAAATTCTGGCGTATCAAAAATTGTGGGAGTCGGTGATATTTGTGTGAAAACTGATGTGGGCTGCACATTGGTTCTCAGGGATGTGAGGCATATCCCAGACATTCGCCTCAACTTGATGTCGACGGGAAGGTTGGATGATGATGGCTATGAAAGCCGGTTCGCTGGTGGGCGCTGGAAGCTCATTAAGGGTTCGTTGATCGCAGCCAGAGGAAAGAAGTGTTGCACCCTGTACAAGGCAAGTGTCAGTGTATGCAAGGGTGGGTTGAACGCAGCGGAAGATTCAGCTATTGACATGTGGCACAGGCGTCTAGGCCACATGAGTGAAAAAGGGCTTCAGGTACTAGCAAAGAAGCAGCTCCTTCCAGACGTGACAGGTATGCCTCTTAAAACCTGTCTTGATTGTTTATCAGGGAAACAACATAGAGTTTCATTCGTTAAAACTGCTTCTCATGTTAATAAAGTGCATGCATTAGATTTGGTTTATTCTGATGTTTGTGGTCCTATGAGGACAAAAACCTTGGGTGGGGGCATTGTATTTTGTTATTTTTATAGATGATGCATCTAGGAGGGTTTGGGTTTATGCTTTGAAATCCAAGGACGAGGTCTTTGGTGTGTTTAAATTGTTTCATGCTATGGTCGAGAGAGAGACAGGTAGACCATTGAAGTGCATCCGCACTGACAATGGTAGTGAATACATTGGCGACTTTCACGAGTACTGCAAGTCCCAGGGTATATGGCATGAACAGACGGTTCCCAAGACCCCCCAGCATAATGGTGCAGTTGAGCGAATGAATCGCACCATTGTTGAGAGAATCAGATGCATGTTATCCCATGCGAAGTTGCCCAAGACGTTCTGGGGAGAAGCAATGCGCACGGCGGTGTATTTGATAAACAGGTCTCCATTAGCCCCGTTGAATGGAGAAGTGCCTGAGAAGGTGTGGACTGGACATGATCCATCGTACAGTCATCTCAGGGTGTTTGGATGCAGGGCATCCGTTCACATACCAAAGGACAAGAGGTCCAAGCTCGATATGAAGATCAGGCAGTGTGTGTTCTTAGGGTACGGTGATGAAAAATTCGGTTACAGGTTATGGGATCCGACCGAGAAGAAGCTCGTCAGAAGTAGAGATGTGGTTTTCTTTGAAGATCAGTGTATCGAAGACATTGGTAAGCCAGAGAAGAACCAGCCTAGTTCAGGTGAGCTAAAGGATATGGATCCGATTACTCCTCCCGTGGTGCCTGATGACGGGGGAGTACAGCAAGGTGCAGAGGACGAGGGAGTTCCTTCAGAAGATGGACTAGGGGAGCAGCCCCCACTTGATGCACCTGTTGAGCCACAGGTGAGGAGGTCATCTAGGGACAGACAGCCGTCCAAGAGGTACTCGCCGCATGAGTACATTATGCTAACCGATGGGGGAGAGCCAGAAGATTATTCTCAGGCCATAACCGACGAGCATAAGGAGGAGTGGTTGAAAGCTATGCAAGAGGAGATGGAATCCTTGCATAAGAACCACACCTATGACATGGTGAAATTGCCTAAGGGCAAGAAAGCTTTGAGCAACAAGTGGGTGTTCAGAAAGAAGGTTGAGCAGAAGAATTCACAGACGAGGTTTAAGGCCAGACTTGTGGTGAAAGGGTTTGGTTAGAGGAAAGGCATAGACTTCGAGGAGATATTCTCACCAGTGGTGAAGATGACATCCATACGGGTGTTGCTTGGGTTGGCGGCTAGCATGGATCTGGAGATAGAGCAGTTAGATGTTAAAACTGCCTTTCTCCATGGTGACCTGGAAGAAGAGATCTGCATGCACCAACCAGAGGGGTTCGAAGTCAAGGGCAGGAGCATATGGTGTGTAGGCTGAGGAAGAGCTTGTATGGGCTGAAACAAGCTCCACGGCAATGGTACAAGAAGTTCGATTCGTTCATGTTACAGCATGGGTATGACAGAACGGAGTCGGACCACTGTGTGTTCACGCGTAAGTTCTCAGACGGTGATTTCTTAGTTCTTCTGTTATATGTTGATGACATGCTCATCATGGGAAAAGACATTAAGAAGATTGACAGGCTGAAACAGGAGTTGGGCAAGTCTTTTGCGATGAAAGACTTGGGCCCGGCTAGACAGATCCTAGGAATGGAGATAACCCGTGATAGAAGCAGCAGGAAGCTTTGGCTGTCACAAGAGCGGTATATTGAGAAAGTCCTAGAGCGGTTCAATATGAATGCAGCGAAGCCGGTCAGTACTCCACTGGATGGTCACTTCAGATTGAGCGACAAGCAGTGTCCCAAGACGAAGGAAGAGGTGGAAGAGATGCAGAAAATACCCTACGCGTCAGCAGTAGGAAGTTTGATGTATGCTATGGTGTGTACACGCCCAGACATAGCATATGCGGTTGGTGTTGTCAGCCGGTACCTTGTCAATCCTGGCAAAGAGCATTGGGCAGCGTGTGAAATGGATACTACGATATCTAAGAGGCTCATCCAGGTTGAGCCTATGCTATGGTGACGGAAAACCTGTGTTAGAGGGTTACACAGATGCAGATATGGCAGGTGACATAGACTCCAGGAAGTCTACATCGGGGTTCATGTTCACGTTTGCAGGGGGAGCGGTTTCTTGGCAGAGCAAGCTACAGAAGGTCGTAGCATTGTCGACTACAGAGGCCGAATACATTGCAGTCACAGAAGCATGTAAAGAGATGCGTTGGATGAAAAGGTTCCTACAGGAACTTAGCCTAAAGCAGGAGGAGCACGTGGTCTATTGCGATAGTCAGAGTGCTATACACTTGAGCAAGAATCCAAGTCAGCATTCCAAGTCGAAGCACATAGAGATTCGGTATCACTGGATCAGGGATACTTTGGAACAGAAGGTGTTACAGCTTGAGAAAGTCCACACGGACGATAATGGGTCAGACATGATGACCAAGGCTTTGCTCAAGGGCAAGTTTGAGGTTTGTAAAAATTTGGCTGGCTTGAAGAAGGTGGATCCCTCCTGGGTCAAAAAGGGGGAGATTTGATGGGGTTTTTTCCCCGTCTTCGACCGGTCCTGAGCCCCGCTCGACCGGTCGTGGGAGGCGCTCGACCAGTCGTAGGTTCGAGCCCTGGCACGACTCAAAGTCTAGCGAGTTCGTGCTGTTTTTCTCGGAGGTCTTCGACCAGTCGTAGGTGAGCTTCGACCGGTCGTAGGTGAGCTACGACCAGTCGTAGGAGGCTAAGACCAGTCCTGGAATTTTCAGGACTAGTCGTAGGTTACGCAGTTTGTTCCGCGATTTTGCGCGAAACTGCGGATTTGAGTCCTTTCACAACTGGGATGCGGAAAGGAGTTTCCCAAAACTATAAAAGGGGTTGCCTAGGGTTTTTCTAGGCATCACAAAAATAGCAAGAGGATTTCCTAAAGCTTTGCAAGGGATTTGCTAAAGGGTTTAGGGCTATCAAAGGTGTGAGAGAAAGGGAAAGAGAGAGAGGAAGCTTATAGAAGGAAGGTTCTGCTCGTGGAGGCTATCTACTGTGCAATCTATATCTCAGCACTTCTATGTCCTCGTAATCGGTTAGATCTCTCCGTTTTCTCTATTTCTCTTATTGTTTATCCACTCCTGCGTGAGTGAAGAAGATTGTAACGTTCTACTTCATAGTGGATTGTTGATCTGGACGAGGTCCCGTGGTTTTTACCTCTTTGAGGGTTTTCCACGTAAAAATCTCTTGTGTGGTGTGTGATTGATGCTTTGATTTATTTCATTGCTTTTATTATCCATAATTCTGATTTGTTTCGGGAGGCTAGATCCTAAGGTTTGTGCAAGAATGATGCCCTATATATATATGTGAACACTTTGGAAGACAAATAAATCTCACCGTGGGTCCTATGAAGAATTCAATAGTGGGAATCATTATTCCCACTCTTTCTCATGGTATGGTCCAATAGAGCTTTTGATATGCTTAAAGTTTTGACTCAATGCCTCAAATTAGCAGAAAAAATGGATGGACGGTGTGGATAAGCTGTATACATTCCTGTGGACCCAGTATATGAAAAAGCATCTTAAATCCATAAGCCGCATATCTGCCACCGACTCCATCACACGTGCCAATCCCTCTTAATACGCCGTGTAAATTGCATGTAAACACCGCTCCATCCATCACATCAGAGATTAGAGAATCCCATCCACCTTAATACCGATTAAGCCAGCCACCGCCATAATTGCGGTAGGCAAAAGCACGTGACGGTAGCTAGCTGTGATGTGTACGTGTGTGGCTCCGAGTGCGTACACGATTCTATTGGCAGACGACTCTTCGCCCACTCGAATAAATATCTAGACCGTTGGCCAGCATTTATTAAATGGTGGCAACTCATCCACCTTACACGTGGCATACACAAACGTTCATCGAACCATCTCGACGGTTGCCTTTAGTGGATGAAGTATAGCTTGGAAAAAAGTCCTGCCGATTAGACAATGGACGTCCGTTCGAGTTCAGGGTAATGAATTCAATGGACAAGATCAGACGGTTGACATTGCTTGGTGAAGGGGGACTGTCATTTGGTTGGCACAGGAGGTTCGGGTTTGGATAGCCGTGTGACCAGATTAGATCCGGGTCCGGATCCGTATTTCATTGCGCTGCTCAAGTGGACCATTTGGACGCACTTAAAATGGGGCGGGCTTCGGTTGATCCTCGGATCCAACGACGTGGGTGAATCCCTGACTGTGGGGCCCACCATGATGTATGTGCCTTACATCCACGCTGTCCATCCATTTTTACAACTCATTTTATTATACGATTCTAAAAATGAAGTAGATCTAAATCTTCGGTGGACCACACCACAGGAAACAGTGGTGATTAAATACCCACCATTAAAAACTTCACGGGGCCATCGGAATGTTTATTTTTCATCCAACCTGTTGATAATGTCACAAAGACTTGGATTAAGAGACCACACAAATATAAGCTTGATCCAAAACTTTTGTGGTCCACGGTAGGTTTTTAATGGTCAATCACCACAGTTTTCTATGGTGTGGCCCAGCTGAGCTTTGGATCTAATTTATTTTTTAGATCGTGCCCTTAAATGAGCTGTCAAAATAAATATATGGCGTTGATTTAAGTCACATTCATGAAGGTGGGCCCACATTCAGGGATCCACTGAAGCCGCGCCTCCTGAAGAGGGCGATAACGATTGCTACTTAAATGCCGCTTTCAGCCGCGTCCACGTCCTATTGGAATACGCTTCCACGATGGAGCGAATTAGGTGGTACCTGGATCCACTTAGATCTCACAGTGATGTATGTGCCTTAAATCCACACCGTCCAATCATTTTTAACCCTCATATTAGAGCATGATCATATAGACACCCCACTTAAAACAAGAACAACTCACTCTTTGAGCTTCAACTTGATTTTGATGAATTATTTTCTACTGATTTGAAAATTATTGAAAATCCAAACCGATTAAACTGGGAGCATACTTAGCACATGCCGAAGACAACCAACGGATCCGATAGGCTAACACCAAATCCAATAGCGATTCGGTCATGGCCGAGCATTCAAACTCCAAAACCCCTTACTCTCTATATGACGCAACCAACATGCGAAAATAGGTAAAACGAATACTTTCTACCCATATATCACTGTATGTATTATTTAGTCATTCCGAGTAGCATTGTATTGAGGTGTGAGAGGTAGTATCTTCAAAATCAGAGAAAAATACAGTCGTCCTGATATATAAAATGACCATGGTATTATTGGAGGCAAATCCTGACCGACTATGATGATTTATGATTCATTGGAAAGGTAGTTAAATGATCTTCCTAATAAACTTAATTTTTCTCCAATCCGAGTCATGATGAGTAAGATCCGGTCTGTTTATCAAAACCATACATTGTCGATTGACTAAAATCGAAAAAACTTTGATCACACTTTAAACTAGTCAAACGGGATCCGATTGAGATAATTTCAATTACAATGAAAAGCTTATTAGGCGACATTTCTAATGATCTTAAGATCATCAAAAGCAGGTCATTGGTCAAATCACAAACAAACGATTTCATATATTAGAAGAACGTATTTTTGACACATCAAACGAGATCTGATTGAACTGATTCTAATCTTGTTAGAAAGCTTATCTGATTATCTTTTTAACAATACAAAGATTATAATAAAAAAAATGGATAAGTAACAAAAAAGATATAAGCGTTTAAACATTTACAAGAAAAAAATAAAAAGTAATATATATATATATATATATATATATATATATATATATATATATATATATATATATATATATATATATATATATATTATAAACCTTTTAAATGTCCCGAAGGTGAGCGCCCACAATTCAGTGCGAGCGCCCACAACATGACTCGATACAGTGGGTCATCCGCGACGGATGTCAATGCTATATAAGGCACCTAGGTCACATAAGAAGGGTAGAGAACTTAAACAGACAAAGGGACAGGGAGACAGAGAGAAACAGAGAGTAAGAGAGAGAAAGTAAAGAGTAGAAAGAGAGAAAAATACAAAGAGGATCTGAGGGTTGGAGTTTATCTGGAGGTGCTATCCGAAATGCCTTAAAGATTTCCAACGTGCCGACATGCTGCCCAACACAGGAGACAAAAATGGCCATCAAATGAGTTAAAAAAGCTAAGAATTCGTCTATCTTTATTTAATTTGCATTCCACTCCACACATTTCAATTGAATTAATTACATCCACATTTTATTCTGCATTATTTTCCATCTTTCATTTTTCATTTTATTTGCCTACCTAGGACCTTAAATCTTGTGAAGTAAGGCTAGTTAACATTTTATCTTATTCACTGCATTTTACTTTATTTGCCTACCCAGGGCCACTTGACTCTTTGATGTAAGGCTAGATAACTTTTTTTTGTTTCTACTTGCCCAGCTCACTTAGGTTATGCGAAGCACGACCAAATATAAAATGCTAAAATTCCATTAAATCTCCAAAAATTGTAAATCTTGTGAAGTATAGACCGCACATTATGTGAGCAGAAAAGGGTGCTTAAAACATTCCTTTTCCGTCACCGAGGCCTTTGGAATCTACGGTCGCAGACCAACCGCGGGAGTCACTTGAGTTAGGAAATCGTGAGATTCCCCAACTCCTAAGCTACTCTATGGTTCCTAGCCGGTCGTAGATTTTATGCTTCATTTAGCTAGTGACGACTCTGAATCAAATACATTTTTACACCCGAGTCAATAACACATATCACCCTCAGTAACAAAATCAATACAAAAGCCAACAAAAGCAAGAGCACCGCCACGCTCGTGTGCATGTGTGGAGGGAGGCGTTCACAGATCCCAAAAAATAAATGTGACTCAAATCTTAGGCGGACCACACCAAAGGAAACAATCATGATTGGATTCCTACCATTAAAAACTTCATGGACTCCACCGAAATGTTTATTTTCCAACCCATTGATAAGGTCAAAACATCTAGACGAAGAGATCACACAAATATCATCTTGAACCAAAGCTTTTGTGGCCAATAAAAAAATTTTAAATGATAATTCACCAATATTTACTGTACTATGGTTCATATGGAATTTGGAAATGCTTCATTTTTCGGATCACACCCTAAAATAAGATTTCAATATGGATGAACGGCGTGGATGTAGTCACATACATCACAGTGGCCCCACAGTCACGGGTCCCACCTACGTCGGTGGACACGGGGTCTCACCTAATCCGTTTCCCTTCAACAAACCCATCAGATATCATTGGATAGTTTGTACATATGGTACATAATATGGAAACAGATTGGCTACTCCCCCGCCACTAGCCTGGTGGCTGATGGTGCTCTATGGGCCCCACATGATGTATGTGTTTCATCCATGCCGTTCATATATTTTTACGTATTATTTTATGGCTTGATCCCAAAAATAAGAGGGATATAAATCTCAGGTGGACCACACTACAGGGAAATAATAGCGATTGAATATCCACTATTAAAATCCTCTTAAGGCCCACTGTACTGTTTATTTTGCATCCAATCTATTGATTATGTCATACAGACCTAGATGAAGGGAAAAAACAAAGATCATCTGGATCCAAAACTTTTATGGCCCCCAAAAAGTTTTTAATGGTCGACGTTCATTCAACATTGTTTCCTGTAATGTGGTCCACTTGAGATTGGGACATGCCTAATTTTTGGTCTCATACACTAAAATGATCTAGAAAAATAGATGGACCGCATGGACGAAACACATAATCATGGTGGGGCCCACAGAGCACAGACCACAAGCCATTGGCTGGTGGAAGGGGAGTAGCCAATCCATTTCCTTCAATTATATACACGCAACACGAGCTATGGGTGGGGACCACTGTGATGTTTGTGTAAAATTCACTCTGTCCATCAGTTCAATCATGCTAAGATGAGAGGTCAAAAATGAAATAGATGCAAGACGCAAGTGGGCCACACCACAAAAACACGGGGGATGAAGACCCATTGAAATCTTCTTAGGGTTCATTGTAATATCTACATGCCATCCAACCAGAACAATGTCCTGTCTAACCAGAACAGTGTCCTGAGGCGTCCACGTAAGATTTGCCACAGGACTGTTCGCTTAGACTGCTCGTGGGAGGGGTACCACCAATAAATTAACCCTGGTTAGCCCATTAGGGTGGACCAATCTGGTTATAATCAACTGAGTGTAGGCCATCAAGCCAGATAGCCTAGTTGCACTTGGCAACAATCCGTGCGGGCCGTGCAGTGGCCAAGGAAGGTCGAAAAAATCTAAAATTTGGGAAAACCACAGATCTCATTGGGCTCGTGGTCCATCGCGCACCACGGACTCAGTAGACACCTAGAAATAAGTTAACCACACTGTCCTAGCGGCACTTGCCAAATGCAACTCACCCCAGCCTTGACCCAAAGGCTAGAATTGAAATCTAGCACCTTTAAATAAAACTGAGATATCAGGCTTTGCAGCCGCCGTCGGATCTCTTCTACATTTACGGTGAGGGCCTAAAGTATTTTTCTATGCTCATCCATAAAATCTAGAACCTGATTGGGAAACGGTGACCGTTAATCGCAAATCGGACCCGTACAGTAAAACCCCGCGTTCGTTTGCCTTCAAATTTTACACGGCCCTTCATCGAGCCATGAAGCACCTATCTTATAAGTTTCATAGCCAGGGGGCCATCAGAGCTGCCCAACAACCAGAATGGACCTCGTAAGGCCATTTAAAGATTGGAGCCGTACGATAAAATCCCGCGTACGATTGTCTTCAAATTTTGCATGGCCCCTCATCTGGCCATGAGACACCTACACACCGAATTTAGTGGCCAGAGGGATGATAAGGCTGCCCTAAAGCCAAAAGGGGTCCTAAAGGGCCATTGAGGGAATTTGTTGAAACTTAAGGCCAATTGGCCCAAACCTAGGAAATAAAGCCCTAAGGCTCTCTCTCATGCTCCCACCATTACTCCAACAAACAAGAGAGAAAGAAGAGAGTAAAGAGAGAAGAGAGAGAGAGAGAGAGAGAGAGAGAGAGAGAAAGAGAGTGAGTGAAGAAGAGTGAAGGTGGACCATAGCTCAAGTGGGGCCCAAAGGAGTCCGATTCTTGCAACTCCTCACCTCTTCCTCAACAAATCCTTCACCCACAACTGGAAGAACCCCTCTCCACCGATTGGGTAGGTAAATCCTTTATCTCTTGAAAACCTCTTTCGTTAAAAGAGGATTTGCATGAAATCCTAACATGCAAATGCTTTGCCTCAAGGATTCCGGCCAATCGACCTCAAGTTCGACACTCCTAAATCGTTTCCCAAGATCTCAACAATCCATAGGTGCGGACTATTATTCTTAGGTGGCCTAGCACCAATTTTAGTATGAATCTAATGATTTTGAATGCTTGGGTGATGTATTTGGATAATTTAGAGAAAACCTAGGCAAGACCTTACATTTTAGACCCTCCTAATTAACATGGAATGATTATAGTATGTTTGTAGTTCTTCAACATGATTGAGTATGAATTTGGTGAGTGCATGCTTAATTCTTACTTGATTCTTATGAATGTTCCTTGTAGCACATATGATATATTAACCCTTGTGTATTTTTGTGCTATGAAATATATGTAGTGCTTGGTCTTCTCATTAACCCACACCACACACATGCACATTTATTTCTTAATATTGTTAGTAGTTGTAATTATAGAGAAATCTGAAATTGTGTTAGAAGTGTGAATGCAGGACATTACTTGTGTTAAATGATGATGTTGATTTTGTTGAAGTATTATTAAATACCTTCGAAACCCCCTAGTTGGTCAGGAAACGGAGGTGAGAGAAGGTGGTCCCGTTGGTAGGACCATATGCAGCAGAATCAGCGGATTTGGACAGGTGGGAACGGGCGACAGTAGTTGGACTACATGGGTCGCTTGTTCCCGATGTCATTCGTCACGTACTCGCCTGAACTCGCAAGATTTAGCCCACATACTAACCAACTATGTTTGTTAACCTTGTTTGCTCACACCTGTATGGAACCTGGAACACCCTTCAACCATTGGAGCCCATTGATAACCATTGGAAACCGATCCACTAACTCGAAAGCCGGGCATGGTGGAATGGGACACCGTGTCTGAGTTATCAGCCTACACTGGGGTGACGAGCCTCCCCGTAGTGATCGCGAATGATCTCTCCTCTCAGCACTCCCCATGTGCTGAAAATCGGGGATGGGGAACCTGATGGGATCAAGGATCGCGGGATCCTGGCCTCGCAACCAGTTGAAGGCATTGATATCGTGGGGTGTACTAGTTTCCCCAATCTGCTGGTTGAACAGAACTAATTGAAAACACAGCTAACATGATCACGATTGCATCGCACTAGTTAGGCTGGCGACTTGGCAGTTGAGGTCGCAATGAGGGAGAATTGGACATACGCGATCATTAGACGGAGTCGCATCGAGGGAGTGTTGTTGCGAAGTCATGTATCATATCATTATACATGCACATGCATTAATAAGACTAGTTATAGATCTGTGAATGTATGTCTTCCATTAAATTTATAATATAATTGATGTTTGTGTAACTTAAGACTAATAGTACCACTGAGTTGATCACTCACTCCTACTCTAGGACGGTATTTTAAAATACCAACCAGACTCTTCAGTAATTGCAGATGAGGCAGAGTACGAGGAGCATGGCAGCGCGAGTCTGGATGAGGAGGACGAGTTATCCTATTTCTAGTTGATGGGCGGCTCACCCTAGTTTTGCGGGTAGACTTGGATCGCTGAGTAGGGGACTTGGCGAATCATTCTTTTGGACATCAATTTTTTTTTGTATTTTTGATGGGCAACGCCTTGTGTGACCCATGGTTATATTTTTTGGACTTATATACATTTAGCCATTTCCATTCTAATAAATTAGTAGTGAACTGTGATTCATGTTTCAAGTAATCCCATACTGCGCACTTAAACCTGAATAAAAGTAAAACAGTAAAAATGGGTGATAAGTGATACCCGGGAACTTGGGAGCCAAGCATATACACGACTCCCAATTTTCAGGGCGTTACAAGTACATTGGGTCTATATGACGCAAGAACCCAAACCTCGAAAGCCTATCCGTAGATAGGAACGAACGTGGATTTCCTGCTGGAAGCTGTTGGCATGAAGCTCATGCGCAATGATGTTGGGTGGGGCCTATCGTCATGTTTTCGATAAATTTTCCCTCTTCATCTACTTTGGGAGCTCATTTCATGCAATTCGATAATAATAATAATAATGAGGTGGATCCAAAACTTAAGCGAGCCGCACCAGAGGAAATAGTGAGGATTCAGCCAGAACAATTGAAACATTCATGTAGCCATAAAAGCCGTGTCAGGCTAATTTTTTGGTATTTTAACATCAGCCATTGGTAATGACCTTATAAACGGTTTGGATGGCATAAAAACATTAAGTTGGAGCCCAAGAAGATTTCAATTGTGAGTATTTCTTTCCCCAATTTTCCCTCTCATGTGGCCCACATGAGTTTTGGATCCACCTCATTTTTCATCAAATAGCCAAAAATGAGCTCTTAAAGTGTATGAATGGGTTGGATTTCTCACGAACACGGCGGTAGGCCCCACTCAACATCCTTGACCAGTTACTTCCTTCGAAAGGCTTTAGCAATAAAAATACGCGTCCGTCCGTTAAGAACTTTAACACGGGTTGTGAGGGGTCACTGTAAGGTTTTATCCACACTGTCCATTCATTTTTTCATGGCCCACTTCAAAAATGAATATTCAATCCTCGAGTAGAACTAATGACAACCACCTTTGAAACCTTCAGGAGGCGTTTGGCGCACGGTATGTATTAGATGTGATTAGGTGAGATGGAATTGCACTTGGTCCCTTGCCAAACTCAGTGGTTGGGAAGAATGGAAAAGCTTGGAATTAGATTAGATGGAATTGGATTGGTCCCGTGCTGATTCCACTCATTGTTAGTAAGTTGTGTAGGTGCCACCATGATGTGTGGGCTATATCCACACCGTCCACCCATTTTTCGAGATCATTTTAGAGCAGTAGATCTAAAGCTCAAGTAGACCCACCATAGAAAGCAGCGGGATTGAATAACTACCATTGAAAGCTTCTTTAGGGCCACAAGAGTTTTGGAACTGCCTAATTTTTAGGCCCATGCCATAAAATTATGTTACAAAACAGATAAATGGTTTGGATATAACACGTTTTATTTTCAATAGCTTCAAATGATAGTGGGTATATCCATTCAATGTACCACCTTATTACAAACATAGCACGGAATTAAGCCCCATGGTAACAGGGGACAATCCCTATATAAGTAATAATTATGTTTTTTTAATCCCATCCCACCTAATCCTTTCCAATACCATGCGCCAAACACCCCCTTGTGGAGCCTGCCAATCCATCCAGTTCATAAGGTTACTTAGACGTGAATGAAGGGAAAACGCAAATAACAGCTTCAACCAAAACTTACGTGACCCTAAAAAGTTTTCAACGGTTAGTGTCTAATCCCCATTGTGTGGTCCACTTTATCTTTGAATTTTCCTCATTTTTTTACCTTGTACCTTCAAATTATACCAAAAAAATGGATGGACGGTGTAGATAAACTCCATATGGCATCTAACATACACGTGGCATCTATCTAAAATTCAAACCTTGTGGGACCAGCTTTAAATTTTCCGCTAGACAATCTGTCCTTTGATTAGAGGACATTTTCCGTATAATTTAGACCGTTAAATAATATTCATTTCTACTGTTTATTTAAACCGTTAAATACTGGTTATTTTTACTTTAATCTATTTAAATCGGTCTCACAGTTTGGACGGTTCAGACTTTGAGGTACATGCAACTTCTGCGGCAGAGAAACCTCGCTAGCGTCTCAGCTAGGGCTGAAAGTCCGGAGGGTTGGGTCGGGTTGGTGCTCAACCCTAGCCTAACCTAAGGTTCCTATACCTCAACCCCAACCCAACCCAACCCAACCCAACCCAACCTCGAGTTGGGAATTCTCAACACAAGCCCAACCCAAGCGGACTCGGTCGGGGGATAAATGCTAATAATTTTGTTATTACATTAGTATATTATATTCAATAAACGCTCTGTGCCTATAATTTTATTAATTATTTATATAAAGAACTTCATTTTTTCTAAATAAACGAGCTAAAATATAGGACAACCACTTCTTTAAAAGTCATGTTGTGTAGCATACAATCTATTTGGGGGAGAGAAATATGACATATCTTGTTAGCTTGGGTCATTGAAAATAACATGGACTAATGACATCTGATGGCATTGGAATTTCTTGTGCATTAACATAGACGATCCACACTCAATTATATATTGATCGGTTTCGGTTCGGGTTGGGTTGGGTTGGGTCGGGCCCGAGACATCAACCCAAGCCCAACCTAAGTTTGATTGGGTTGGTGTTTGTATAGCCCAAGCCCGAGACCAAACCCGATACATCCTACCTGAGCCCAACCCAATGTCGGGTCGGTCAGGTTGAACCCGCCCGACTTTCAGCCTTAGTCTCAGCTGCGCAAGAAGAATCCCGGTATGATTGCGTGCCAAGTTTCGGAGGTGGTTTGGTTGGTGATGCTGCCACTAGCTAGGTGGCTAGTGCTCTGTGCTATGTCGGGACCCACCATGATGTATGTGTTTTATCCACGCCGTCCATTTTTTTAAGATCATTTTATGGCTTGATTACAAAAATAAGGCAAATCTAAATCTCAAGCGGGCCACACCACAAGAAAATAGTAGTGATTGAATTTCCACCATTAAAAAACTCCTAGGCTCCATTGTAATGTTTATTTGACATCCAACCTGTTAATCATGTCATACAGAATTGAAATAATGGAAAACATAAATATTATAGCTTGATCTGAAACTTTAGTGGCCCTTGAGAAGTTTTTAATGGTGAGCATACATTGTTTCCTGTAGCGTGGTCCGCTTAAAATTTTCTAATGTATTTTTTATATCATGTCGTAAAATAATCTGAAAAAATGGATAAACGGCATGGATGAAACAAATACATCATGGTGAGGAGATTTGATCCCTAACAAGGAAGAAAAACCCTTCTCTCAGTTCACTGTACACAATATTTATAAAAAGTTTAAATAATTAATATATTTATTTACTTATTAAAAATAACTTTTATTTTTAAAATTTACTTTTATTTTTTTTTTTTAATTACAACATTCCATATATCAATTTTATCACATCATCAAAACCATTTATGAGGTTATTCTCATTGGAATGAACCCAAAACACAAAAAACCTTATTCAAAACTTAATATGAATGTTTTTTCAATGGTCGATCTCTATCGTTTCCTTTGTGTAATCATTTGAGTTTTGGATCTATTTCATTTTCTTTTTAAACTACACTGATCAAATGGTAAATCTCAACTATTTTCTCATCTCTGGTGTAATCATCTGAGTTTTGCATGTCTACGTCGTTACAGAAGTCCCGCGTAACTTCTCATCTTTGGAACTTTGTCGCCTTTCGGCCCTTTCCCACATCATCCGCGTCAAGCGTCACAAGGTTAGCATGACCACGGGAAGCGGATTGCGTCCTACCTAGAGCTGGGCAAAACAGACCCGATCTGGTGGATCCGACCCGATCAAAACCAAACCGACGGTCTGGATCAGTGCGGATCGGGTAGCTCCATCTAGATCCGAAATCTTTTTAAGTCAAGTTCGAATTGGCCCTGATCCGACCCGACCTGACCCGACCCGAAAACCCAATCAGAATGGATTCGGACCGATCCGATCCTACCCAATCCGGAATAGTTCTTATCAATACTCTTACTTTTCCCTGTGGTATGGTCCGCTTAAGCTTTGGATATGCATCGATTTTGGGTTCAACCACTAAAATGATCTGCAAAAACAAATGGACGGCGTGGATAAACCACATGCATTCAAGGTGGGCCCCAACAAAGTTTATTGTGTACAATAAGAAGAATATTTGCTGGTGTACGGCACACAGCTATGTGCGGCTAGCTGTAGGTACGTGTCGTGCCAAGACGAGCACTGACGCTCCTCGAGCCGCGAGTTGTACAAACGATTCAAAGGAGATCAAAGTTATATGGCCCTACAGTGATGTATTTATTATATCTACACCGTTCATATATATTTAGAGATCATTTTAGAGCATTATTCAAAAAAATGGATCATATCCAAAGATCATCTGGACCACACCATAAATAGCAATAGAGAATGATTTTCACCTTTAAACAATTCGTAGGGCCCACTATAATGTTTATTTTCCATCTAATCTGTACATAAGGTCACAAAGACTTGAATTATGAGGAAAAACAAATCTGAAATTGATCCAAAACTTCTGTGAGACTGTGACCCTAAAAAGGCATTCAATGGTAGACGTTCAATCCCCACTGGTTTTTTCAGTGTGGTCCACTTGATAGTCAGATCTATCTTATTTTTTCGTCTCAAGCCTTAAAATGAGCTCGCCAAATGGATGGACGATTTGGATATAACACATATCCCATGATCAGACCTACAGAACTTGGTAACATCAAAGTCGGCATTTCGTGCGCAACACGTTACAGGTAGCTGTCATGCACACATGTTCGCAGCTGCAGCGCCTTGAGCTTCGAGTTGTACGAACGGCTCAAATGATATCAACCTTACATGGGCCCCACAATGATGTATTTATTATATCCATGCCGTTTATCCATTTTTCATGAACATTTTAGATCATTTGGAAAAAATGAATCATATCTAAAGCTCAAATGGACCACATCGAAAATAGCAATGAGGATGATGATTTTCACCGTTTTTAACGATCCGAATCGCACCCAACCCGATCCGACTCAGTTTCCCTGACCGAGTCGGAATCGGTTCAGGTCAGGCCAACCGTGTGTCGGGTCAGTTCGAGTCCTATGTCCCGGATCGGATCTGATTCGGGTCAGTCCAGCTAGATTTCGGACTGAATCGGGTTAGACCCAATCCGATCTGACTCAGTCCGATGCCCACCTCTAGTCCTACCCCTGCCCAGACGATAATTCATCCAGGAAGCTCTCTATGGGGCCCACCGTGATGTAAATACTTTATCCACGCTGTTTATCCCTTTTTTTCAGATCATTTTACACCATGATCCTAAAAGTGAAGAATGTCCACAGTTTCAGTGGACCACACCAAAGTAAGCAGCATTGATAATGAATCCATCGTTGAAACTTTTCTAAGGGCCACCATGATTTTTTTAACCATCCAACCTATTCATAAGGTCATGTATACCTGTATTAAGTGAAAAAAAAAATATCAGCTTAATCTGAAACTTCTGCAGCTCCCAATAAGTTTTTAATGGTGAGTGTTCAACCATCACTTTGTGGTCCACTTAAGCATTGGTTCCACCTAAATTTATGGTTCGGATCCTAAAATGATCTGTAAATATGGATGGACAGCGTGGATAAAACCCTTACATCAATGTGGGGCCCACAGATCCCTACCCGGACAAATTATCGTCTGGGCAGGGGTAGGACGCAATCCGCTTCCCATGACTAGAGCAGAGTTAGCTTAGTAGCTAGCTCGACTCAACTCGAAAAAGCTCAACTCGACTCAGATCGAAGCTGAGTTCGAACCGAGTCGAGTTGATTTTTGGAGCTTGAAATGAGTTCGAACCGAGTTAGATCTTGCCCCAGCTCGACTCGGCTCGACTTGGTACAGGGAATATATACCTTTAAAAAAAAACCCTACCCCACCTTTTCAAAAAGGACTCTCTGCGCACCAAGCTTGTCCGGCACGAATCCCAACGCATCCAAGCCTTTGAGAGGATCGTTTAGCGTGACACACTCTTTCGGTTCATCACCGGGACAAAATTCTTCCTCTTCAACCAGCCCGACCACATTCTCCTTCTCAATGAAGCCGGAAAGCTCCACCGGGAGCTTGGCTTCCCCCGCGGCCACAAGGTGGCCCACTCCATCGAACGACATCCCTCCCTCCTCCAGCTCTACCGCCATACTGATGGCAAGATCTGGCTCAGTTTCACTGACTTAATGGAAGATCTTCTCCAAGAAGAGAATTCAAACATGGATGTGCTCGAACAATCCCGCATCATGACCGTCCATAAGCTCCTGATGATGTCTTCCAAACACCAAATTCCTCTTTCTCTTTACTCTCTCCCTCATCCTTCCTTACCCGCACAATCACTTCTCTTCCTCCCTCTCTGCTCAAACTTGGCTTGAAATCTGCTCAGACTCGGCCGAGCCGAGCACGAGCTGCTGTTCCGAGCTCGAAGGCCGAGTCGAGCACGAGCTGGGACTCGAGCAGTCCAAGTCGAGCACGAGCTGGGCAAAGCTCGGCTCAACTCGACTCGTGTACACCTCTACCCATGACCACAGTAACAAAACACTTGCGTGGCAGCGCAGCCATGGATGGTTGTGACTCACGATAACGGATGACTTTTTTGTGGATGAGATCCACTATACATCAGGTAGCCACCCCATGTCAGGCCTTAATCCCAAACAGGACACTGATCCTAAAAATCAGTGGGCCTTGATGGACGACTTCATGTACATTAGGTGAGCCATCTCATGTTAGGCGTTGATCCCAGATAAGACACTGATCCTTAAGATGAGCTAGGCTTAGTTGAGGAAATAGTGTAATATGTATCCCCGGGGCTTCTTTGGAGTGTTGTCAGATGTCTTTAATTTGTGTATGAATAGGGGTTCAGTTAATTGATTAATTAAATGAGGCTTGGATTTTATAGATTGGTTGCTAGATTTTTTGGACAATCTTGATTGTTTGAATTGTTGGGTCGATTAATCGATAAGATTTGAATTATATTTATGAACTTTCTGAATAATTTTAAACACGTTTGATTAATTGAAAATTACTCGATTGATGCTTAGGTTTATGGCATGCATAATTTGTGTATTGTACTATTAATTTCTTATTCTATGTTTTTTTATATATATATATATATAATATATATATATATAATATAATATATATATATATATATATAGGGAAAAGGTACTGTACGGTCGACCGTATTATACCTTCCGTAAGGTCGAGAGCTGGCAGCACATTATTCGTCGGATGATAAAAATTTTAACAATGGGGAGGGTTTTATAGGAAACCGAAGAAACACGGGGTGGATTAGATACTAAATTAGCTAGAAACGTTATTGAAGTGACGTAACCAAGTTCTATGGGCCCCACATGATGTATGTTTTATATCCACACCTTCCAACCATTTGGAGAGATCATTTTAGGGCAATATGCAAAGAATGAGTTAAATCCAAAGCTCCAGTGCACCCAACATAGAAAACAGTGGGGATAGTGAGGCCCACCATTAAAAACTTCTAAAGGCCACGGAAGTTTTAGATCAAGCTGATATTTGTGTTTTCTCTTTTTCATGTCTTTTTTCAACTTTTGAAAAGGTTGGATTTCAAATAAACATTATGGTGGGCCTTGGGATAGTTTCAATGGGGGGAATCACTCTCCCCCTGTTTTCTGTGGTGGGTCCACTACAGAGTTTTATCTGGCCTTATTCTTTGACTCATGCCCTAAAATGATATTTCAAAATGGATGGACGGTGTGGATACAACACATACATCATAGTGGGGCTCACAGAACTTGGTGACGTAGCTTCAGTAACCAACTCGCTACTCAACTGTGCGTACATCTACTTGCAGATTAAAAGGGGAAGCCGATTGGCTGGTGTACCTCACCCAGCTATATAGCTACTGCATCGATGTTAGCAAGTTTTTTTGGTCTAATCATGAGGTATGTGTTATATATATCCAAACCGTCCATCCATTTGGTGAGCTCGTTTTAAGGCTTTGGACGAAAAATAAGACAGATCTAACTATCAATTGGACCACACTGCAAAAAGCAGTGTGAGATTGAACGTCTACCATTGAAACCCTTTTTGGGTCACAGAAGTTTTGGATCAGTATGAAATTTTTTTCCCTCTTCATTCAGGTCTTTTTGACCTTATGAACAGATTGGATAGAAAATAAACATTATGGTAAGCCTTACAAAATTTTCAACGATGAAAATCATTATCTCCGCTACTATTTGTGGTGTGGTCCAGATGGTCTTTGGATATGATTCATTTTTTGAATAATGCTCTAAAATGATCCCTAAAATTAGATGAACCGTGTAGATATAATAAATACATCAGTGTGGGCCCATGTAACTTTGATCTCCTTTAAACCGTTCGTACAACTCGGAGATGGAGGAGCGTTAGTGCTCGTCTCGCACGACACGTACCTACAACAGCTATATGGCTGGTGTGAGGTACACTAGCCAATCCCAATCCGCTTCCATTAGAATGCGGATTGCGTCCTACCACCTCTAGGACAGTAATCCGTCCGGGCAGGGCTCTGTGGGGCCCAACATGATGTAAGTGTTTTGTATCCACATCGTTCTACGATTTTCTCATATCATTTTAATATATGAACCAAAATATGAGGCAGGTCCAAGGCTTAAGTGGACCACAAGGCGGGGATTGAACGTCCATCATTAAAAACTTCTTACGAGCCGGAGAAGTTTCGGATCAAGCTGATATTTGTGTTTTCACTTCAGCCACGTCTACATGACCTTATGAATAGGTTTGATGGTAAAAATTCAATAACAAGTTAATTTTCCCTACATAACCATTACAGTGCGCCCTAGGAGTTTGTAGTGGTAGAAATTCAATAACAACTGTTTTCCCATGGTGTGGTCCATCTGAGATTCAGATATAATTTATTTTTGGTATAAATCTCTTAAATTATATTTCAAAATGGTTGTGTTTTCACTTCAGCCATGTCTATATGACCTTATGAATAGGTTGGATGGTAAAAATTCAATAACAACTTAATTTTTCCTACATAACCATTACAATGCGCCCTAGGAGTTTGTAGTGGTAGAAATTCAATAACAATTGTTTTCCCAGGGTGTGGCCCATCTGAGATTCAGATATAACTTATTTTTGGTATAAATCCCTTAAATTATATTTCAAAATGGATGGACGGCATGGATAGAAAACATACATCATGGTGGGGTCCACATAGCACCGGTTTTGTTTCTCTAGTTTCCCTATAAAATCTCCTTGTGTTAAAATTTTTATCATCAGACAAATAATGTGCTACCAGCTCTAGACCTTATGAAAGGTATAATACGATCGAGCATATAGTACCTTTTCCCTATAATATATATATAATATATATATATATATATTATATATATATATATATATATATATATATATATATATTATTGGGATTAATACATTCTAATCGGTGCTTAAACAATATTACGTCCTCTCAACAATCACCTGATATTCTTTATAATATTTTTGCAAGTGGATAAATAGATGGCGGATATTATCAAATCTTGGTCATGTATATTTGCACTGGATGTATCTACTATCATGGTTTAATTTGAATTCAGCAGCATAATTATTCTTGCACGTCCACACACACCACATGTGACCGAAAACAAACCCAGAGCTGGATCAGCTCAATTTTTTGTTTCCAAGGCGAAGATGAAACAGGTCACCTAATGGACGGTGTGGATCTCATGTGTGACAAAAAACAAACTGAGAGCCAATAGTGGATCAGCCCAATTTTTGGTTTCCAAGGCCAAGATAAAGCAGCCCACCTGATGGACGGTGTGGATCTGATGTATGACCAAAAACAAACCGAGAGCCAACAGTGGATCAGCCCAATTTTTGGTTTCCCAGGCGAAGATGAAGCAGCCCACCTGATGGACGGTGTGGATCTCATGCATGTCCTCGGTACGTGTAGCCAGGCTAGCCCGGTTCATATCAGAAGATTCAAGAGGTGTCATCGACTACGTCCCGACGGACTGAAATTCTACCATCCAAACTGTTTTTACGACGGTTGTCACTTTGTATGGTGGAAACCACTTAATAAAATATTTCAATGAGATAATTTGAACCCTTTTATAATTTAAATCTTTTTCTTTGAAGATGAACCGTTAACATAATCTCTGTACGATAAAAGCATTTAAATATTTAATGTAACATTTCATTTCTGAAATCGCTCATTCAGGAGCATCCCTATTAAATAAACGGATTGGATCACTGAGAAAAACCTAATCCAACCGCTATAGTGCCGACGAACCGTTATTGCAGTACATCGGGATGTACTCCAGCGATAACCCACCACGACACGTACAGCTGCAAGCAGATTGCGTGACACACACCACTATCCTCGGTGGTGTGTTGACGTCACCAAGTTCCGTGGGCCCCAAAATGATGTATTTGTTATATCTACACCGTTTATCCATTTTTCCGAGATAATTTCAGGGTATGATCCAAAAAAATGAAAAGATCTAAAGCTTAAGTGGACCACACCACAGAATGCAACGAGGATTGAACTCCTACCGTTAAAAACTCTTTGGGGCCATGGAAGCTTTGGATCAATATAATATTTGTGTTTTTCCTTCATCCAGGTATGTGTGAGCTTATGAACAGGATGGATGGAAAATAAATATCATGGTGGGCCCTAGGAAGGTTTCAATGGTGGGTGTCACTGTCCAAATGCTTTCTATGGTGTGGTCCACTTGAGATTTGTATCTTCTCAGTTTTTGGGCTTATAAATTCAAATTATTTCGAAAAATAGATGGACGGTGTGGATATAACATATACTTAATGGTGGGGCCCACAGAACTTGGTGACGTCAACACACCACGGAATTCGCTTCCCGTTCAGCTGATGACTAAAATACCCCCATCGTATCTCCCCTCCGGAACAAGAGGTTGTAATCGAAAGCATGCGTGGCAATAGCAGGTATGCGCAGCTTAATCCACTCGTCACCCCACCGGCGCATTTTACCAATCACCGGTCCCTCGCAACCGTCCGCCAGCAGCATTGCTCATCAGCGCTTTCTATAAAAGGCATCTCACTCCTCCCTTCAAAGCCTCTTTTCCTTCGCAGCGTTTCAAGAGAGAGAACTAGAGAGATCTCCGTTTCCTCCACCTTCTCATCTCCGCCTTTGAAGATGCTGGTGCAGCAGTATCTCTTCGAAGGAATCTTCGCTTCTCTGCTAGGGTTTGTACTTCTGTACGGATTGCGCGGGAAGAAGAAGGCGGGGACGAGAGCCGCTGATAAGGCCGAGAAACGATCAGACGGTCGGATTAGCTCCGGAGGCGGGGGATGTAGATTGGATGTCGGTGGCAGCGCTACGGATGTGATTGTTGTTGGAGCTGGCGTTGCAGGCTCCGCTCTCGCTTACACACTTGGCAAGGTCGGTTCTCTTCCATGCATTGTTTCTTTGATGAGTTTCCAGCTTGAGTTGTGAGGATTTTATGGTTTTTGTGTGGAAATGGAGGGTTTTGGGAAGAATTTATGACTGCTTGTTGCTTGTTGCTTGGTAAGATTCAAGATCGGTAGTGCTTTTGCGGAATGTGAATTTTCTTGTCCTGATTTGTATTTGCTGTTGTTTGGATGTTTATCATCTTGAGAAATGAAAGTAGGATTATTTTCGTGTATGCAATTCTGCTACTTCTTCTTCGTCCTTTTTTTTTTTGTTTTTTCTGGTTTTTTTTCTGGTTTTTTTTTTTTTTTTTCCCTCTCTCTCTAATTTGTGAACAGATGCTGTGGTTTGCAAACTCATGGGATGTATCTTTGATAATTCTTCAATTTTCAGTTTGTGTGGTATTTTATGCAGTGATTTCTTTATCTTTCTTTGGTTGGTTGGCTCCGATTGAGTCTAAGATGTATGAAATGATGGGCTTCTGAAACCACGGGAATTTGGAAGATATGAGAAGGGCATCAAAAGCTACAGAAATCTTTACAAGTTTACTTGAGATTGATTAGTTGCTTTCATGTAGTGGAAATCTAGGGTCCTTCAATTTCTTTTTATCAGGATTTCTAATGACCAACCTCACGAAGTTCAGCATTTGAATTGGGAGCTTGTCTTATTTATTGCATGTTTCTAGTACTTGGATAAGTTGAAAGGACGATTAGGGCATGTTTGGATACCAACAAATAAGTTAAATTTTCTACTTACAGCAGTAGATAAGTAACTTATTTGAAAGTAAGTTTGGTTTTATGATCAATTATAAGTAGCTTTTTTATTTAAAGTTACTTAATCACTTCAGTTTAATAAGTAGAAATCATGATAAGCTACTTAAGGCATAAGTAGCTCATCTTAAGTAACTTACGATCCAAACACCCCCTTAGAGAATTGGTAATTTCTCTAGTGAAAGAAAAATTCCATTTTCCAAGCTTTAGGGGAGATCCCACATTGGTCGGACTCCAATCCCTGCTATAGTCAATGGTTCCTTCTACTGGAGCATAAACATGGGTTGGAAGAGCTTTGCCTAGAGACTCACCACTATCATAAACGGTGACGTTCCATCGCTCATTGGCCTAAATCAGACTTTCAGTCTCCAATTTCATGTATTCACTATGGTTTTCTTGGTGGTATGATGCTGTACCTGACTTTTCCACCCTTGTTGCTGCTCCAGCAGCAGCCTTGTCATGTTTGTAAATATGGCTACGGTGTTTCTCTTCATTGCTCGAGCTCATGATCCAGATATCTCCATTGGTCAAGATTTTACCACCAAAGTCCTGTCTACACATTAGTCAACTCTGTAAAATATTCCGTTGGAGCAATCAAAACCCTTAGGTCATTCCTTCCATGCTTTGTCGATATTTGTTAAAACCCAAATTGGAGAACCCCTCTGAATTAGACACTGGGCAGAAGAGCATTCACTTGGGCCAATTAAATCATCAAACCCTTAAGGTCTTTTTTTTTTGAAAATGGTGGCACCAACTCCTCAAACCTTTGACTTAAAGGTTAAGAATCCATCATGTCAACCAGCCTTGCAAAGAAGAGGAATCATAAAACCCATAGGTCATTCCTTTCCATGCTTTGTCGATATTCGTTCAAACCCAAATTGGAGAACCCCTCTGATTAGACACTAGGGAGAAGAGCAGTCACTTAGGCCCATTAAAGCATTAGCACCACTTCTCCTACCCGCATTCATGTTGGAGGCATTGTAACTAAGATCAGATCTAATGGAATTTCTCCTTAATGCAGTGGTCCAATGCGACAATTGTGGGTCACATAAGGGAAGAAACCATTACGTGGTTAGGTGCCCCTCCCTGGCTTTCCGGTCGCATGGTTTTATCTTCTACAGAGTGTATATCTTTCAAGAAAAATAAATAAATAAATCTACAGAGTGTCCGACAACCACAATTTTTATACTTTCCCGGGAATTCTTAAATTGAGAACATTAAGAAATGGGCATTTTTTGGTTTCACAATGTAGAATCATGCTATTGCATATGAAACAAAGGAAGGCATAGAAGATTATTTCTCGTGTATTTGCTTCTTTATTGAAATGATATGTTTGTTGAATTTATAATTATGCCTAAATGACACCCGTTTACACAAACAACCATAGCAGGCAGTCTGGTATCCAAATTCATTCATTCTGATAATGTTAACAGCATTGATTGTGGAAGATAGTCTTTTGGCTATGCTGTGTTGAGGTACTCAGTGTTGATTCAGCAGTAATGTGGTTGCTTTTATATGCAGAAGATGCATTAACAATCTCATCTATGATGAGACTCATTTGAAGTAAGGGAGTGATCTGGCGGTTTGTACCCTTGTCCTTTGTCAAAATATGGGCTTAATTTTATAGTCCTGCAGTTTGCTTCAGGCTTTAGACATGCAAAAGTCCATATCCTTATGCAGTTCCTTTCTTGTTTTGTGTGCCATGTCATTTTGGTTTGTCTTTTGAGTTGTCTTTCTACCTGTAGATATGGATGCTTGCAAATTCTATTGCTTCAGTTGCTACTTATAATTAACCATAACAACTGAGAGCTTATTGAACCAGATCATTTGCTTGTTTAAATTTATCAAGTATTCGAATGCAAGACTATCATCACAAAGTAATCTCCAAGAGATGTTTTGATGGTGGACTGTATTTTTTAAATTCCAGTTATTACTTTGGATTGAGATACAGGTGTGAAAAAACTCTGATTGCAGCCTTATTTTGTGCTGCTGCTTGTAGGATGGACGCCGCGTGCATGTGATTGAGAGAGATTTGACTGAGCCTGACAGAATAGTTGGGGAATTGTTACAACCAGGCGGCTACCTGAAATTGGTTGAGTTGGGTCTTCAAGGTAAGCACGAAAATTACCATTTTCTGATGCTTTCACAGATATTTTGGACAAAAGGAAAAATTGCATGCATGCCATGAATATTGCAAGTGTATCTTTAACTGGGGAAAAAAGTTTCATCTACGCATGAACTGCTTTGTTAGCATCTTATTGGTGATTCTTATCTGCTTATCTTCTCAAAAGGGCAGAATTTTCAGACATCATTTATGGCATTGTATTTGTCCTCTGTAGATTGTGTGGAGGAAATTGATGCTCAACGAGTGCTTGGGTATGCACTTTTCAAGGATGGGAAAAGTTCTAAAATCTCATATCCTTTGGACAAGTTCCAATCTGATGTGGCTGGAAGGACCTTTCATAATGGGCGTTTCATACAGCGGATGCGGGAGAAAGCTGCATCTCTTCCCAAGTATGCCTAAATGGATATCCACTTCCTTTTATCTATTATTAGATGTATTTTTTTAAGGGCATTTCCTTTTATCTAGTTGATCTTCTAGTGCGAGTAAGTGTTGTATTGGTTCTGAAGTACTTGAATTTTATGGGAAAGAATGGGTAGACTTTCTTTTATGTGATGTCTATTTTATGTTACTGGTACAAAGCATTTCCCCAAAACCCATTTCCCAAGGTACTTCTAATGTTTCCCACGCACATTTAGCCATCAAGGCAAATAGATTCTTCTAATTCACTTTTCTTGACTGCATATTGATTTGAGTTACACCCTGCATCTTGGTAATACTATTTGTCTAGGTCATTATTTTAGTATGTTTCCTTCTGATGTTTCATGAGTTGGTTATTTAAGTCTCCTCGGAATACTTTCTGCAGTATTACATTGGAGCAGGGAACTGTAACATCCTTGCTTGAAGAAAATGGGACTATTAAGGGAGTTAAATACAAGACGAAGGTTGGCGAAGAATTGCAAGCATATGCTCCTCTTACAGTTGTATGTGATGGTTGTTTTTCAAATTTGCGGCGGTCTCTCTGCAGCCCCAAGGTGAAGTTTCTGCATCAGCCTTTGCAAATTGAATTCCTTCATCTTCTAAAATGATATGGTTTGTTATCGATTAAATGGGGGGCATTATAAAGGGGGGGACATGTTTTACCTTGTAAATCAATCATTGGAATTAGGGCTGTCAATGGGCTGGCTGGCCCGTCAGGCTTTTAGGCTTGGCCTGCTTCAGGCCGGGCTTGGGCTGAAACACTAGGCCTGATGGCTGGACCCAGGCCTAAAAATTAAACCTGTTTATTAATCAGGCGGGGATCGGGCACTGTCTAAGAGCCCAGCCTGAACCAGCCTGGCCTGGCCAGTTTAAGGTATGAAGGGCATCTTTTGCCAATACCATGCATGATATGGGCACACCTATCGGGCTCAGTTTGGGCCATGCGTAAGCAACTCAGGTCTCTTTGTTTTGGTCTGTCATGGGCCGGCCTTGGACAGACCTGGGCCCAGCCCAAGCACAGCCCGTTGACAGCCTTAATTGGAAGAGTTTCACCTTGATGGTGCCAAAAGTTTCATCTGCCTGGGTTGTTGGTGCAGTCAATTATCGCATACATACTGTCTCATAATATTGCATGCTCTCAAGATGCATATGTAACATTCCTTTTTTATTCTTTTCCTTTCCTTTGTAGGTTGATGTGCCATCTTGTTTTGTTGGTGTGGTTCTGGAGAACTGTCAGCTTCCATACCCGAACCATGGGCATGTTATTTTAGCTGATCCTTCTCCCATATTGTTTTATCCAATCAGCAGTACAGAGATCCGCTGTTTAGTTGATGTACCTGGGCAAAAGGTACCTTCCATAGCTAATGGTGAAATGGCAAGCTATTTGAAGACTGTGGTGGCTCCTCAGGTATCTATGAGTAGTAGCATTTAAAAAAAAAAAAAAAACATGATCTATTCCCTAAGTTTATCGCATATTTTATTTTGATTTTCTATAACATCCGTGTGGATGGTTGAGAAAATCCCATCCCTACTTTTCTAGTAATTAGGACCTCATCAAGAAATATGTTCTTTTCCATTTCAGATCCCAGAGCAGCTGCGTGATGCCTTTATATCTGCCATCGACAGAGGAAGCATAAGAACAATGCCAAATAAGAGCATGCCGGCTTCTCCTTATCCCACTCCAGGGGCCCTTCTAATGGGAGATGCATTCAATATGCGTCATCCTTTAACTGGTGGTGGTATGACAGTGGCTTTGTCTGACATTGTTGTGCTGCATAATCTTCTTAAACCATTGCGTGATCTGCATGATGCATCGTTGCTGTGCAAATACCTGCAGTCCTTTTACACCTTGCGTAAGGTACACCATATTCATATGCAGAGAGTTTTTTGTATTTGTGATTTAGATCTCAACTGCCATTTCGGGTTAGTTTCTGAGTGCCTTAAGATTGGGGATGGGTTGAATTGATTCGTCCAAATTTATATTACATCCATTTCAACCATAGTAATAAAACATGGTGACTCACACCCATGGCTTGGTTCCGACTCAGCAAGACTTGACGAGTTGACTCTCCGACTTGACATGACTCACCATGACTCGAACCAAGTCACCAACTAGTTGAATTTTTGTATTATTTTTTATTTTTACTCATGGGTGAGGTTTGAATTCACGACTTCAAGTAGGAGGGGGCTAAGGACATCTACCACACACCATGCGTTGTATTTCTCTCTTTTGGCTCTTTTATATATTCATAGTATTTTACTCAGTATGTTATCACTCTAAATATTCTTTGATGTAATTATTAAATATTGAGTCAAGTCAAATAAAGACTCAGTTGAGTCTTGGAGTTGAATTGACCCAGCTTGATATCCAGCCGAGTCAAGTATTCGGGTTTTGGAACTATGATTTCAACTAGTTTCAACTACTTGAAATGTATGGAATATTGGAATTGTTATTTCCATCTTAATAAAGCAGAAGCCTCGTGGGGTTTTGTTTTTCACCACCTCATATTCTAGGCGAGTCCTAAACAAAGTGATCCAACTGACACATTGAACTGGATGTCGATTTGGGTACTTCTAAATGCAGTCTTGGACCACTAGGGGTTCTGTTTTATTTCCAAATTGGTTAATTGTGATTCACTAAGCATGGTTTCATTTCAGAGATGTCTATTTTGCTACCATATCTCCTAACCTGGTTTGCAACATGGTTCCATTTGCAGCCAGTTGCGTCTACTATTAATACCTTAGCAGATGCACTATACAAGGTTTTTTGCGCCTCACCTGATCAAGCAATGAAAGAGATGCGGCAAGCATGTTTTGATTATCTAAGCCTAGGAGGTATTTTTTCATCCGGCCAGTAGCTTTGCTATCAGGTCTTAACCCTCGCCCATTGAGCCTGGTGGGCCATTTCTTTGCTGTGGCTATATATGGTGTTGGCCGTCTGTTTTTGAGATACCCTTTTCCCCAGAGTTTGTTGATCGGAGCTCGATTGATTTCGGTGAGGTTTTGCTTTCCGATTGGGCCAATTGTAGACATATGACATCATATGCCAAACATCTCCCACCATCAATTTGTTGGCGTGGGAGAATCCTCCTCACCACCAATTTACGGTAGATGTTTGGTCCTCAGTGTCACATGCACCAAATGGAATGCGATATTCTCTCTCGTTTATGTTCTGGAAAGTTACATGGATTCCTCCCTTCTCAATGCATGGGTTCTCTTTTGCAGGGTGCAGCGAATATCATTTTCCCCATTATAAAGGCAGAAGGGGTGAGGCAGATGTTTTTTCCTGCGACTGTTCCTGCATATTACAGAGCTTCTCCCACTCCCTGATTAAGAAAAGAAGGGAAACATGATAGCGGAGATCGATGTAGCTGGGTCTCAATTGAATGCAGGCTGTCAAGATAAAATAGCTCGTATCAATAATTGTACTATTTGATGCAGGACAATTAACCACTTGCTCTAAAAGCTCGAACTATTAGAATATGGCAAATTAATCCATTTATCTCATAGCCCAGGCCCTACATCTCATGGGTTAGTATCTCGGCCGAACCCCTCTCGTGGGCCCCAAATCACATGGGTACCGCCTCACACGGGCCACCCACCCTGAGTGTGCCCCCGCATCCCACAGGCTACTCCACTCGAGTCCAGTGTGAAATGCGCATTAATCACCCCTGTTAAGAAATCTCAAACACGAGACCTTCCCCGTGGGCCCCGCCCACTCCGATTGTGTTCCCACATCCCACGGCGACCCCATTTGAGCCCCGTGTGAAAATGCCCTTGCATTACTATCGTTCAAGTTAGTTGTATTAAACTAAGAGTCTATTTATGAAATAACTTCCCTTTGGATGTAATAACTGTGGATTATATCATTAGTTGGAAACATGATTCTTTGTGTTAAGCTGGAATTATGCTGATATTGATTACTGGCTGATTCGTTCCAAGATTCAAAACTTTCCAAGATTATTGAAACTCTGTATGCATCAAGGGACACTGTTACAACAACAATCTCCAAGCTTTGGAAGTCAGAGATCGAAGTCAGGTAGAAATGACATTGAAGATCAACAGTCATGTTGTTCACAGATTTATCATCTTCAGAATGGAATCCATGAACACGATCACAACTCTACTCGTCTTGCTCGTTCAAGGTAAGAGTGTCCCAGTTATAAAATGAATAGGATTCTGGGCTTGAACAAAGCTAGGCCTCGCCCGTTGACACCCGTTAGGTTTCCCTTGAAGCGGTCTACCACATGCGTGGAATGAATTCCCACTTTTAGTTATGTATGTTTTTTCCCATTTAAAAAGAAGCCTCCAGGGCTAGTGTACGGACATCATGAAACGTAAAAATTACGTCCAGCCAAAATTCGGGTGAGCCAGGCTCGATGTGTTGTCTATATGCCATCTAAATCATTCATTTGATGGTACTCGCCCGCAAGAAGAAACGCCCGAAAGGTCACACTATTCCAAAAATTACGTGGGCCATCATCCAATCCATTCATCTGATGTCTCATCAAGATGAAGGAACGCACAAAAGTAAAGCGTGATTCTACTCTTTTCTCTGTGGTGTGCCCATGGATCTAAGGTAATTTTAGGATCAACACCAAAAATGGAGTTATGCACCTGATGGATGGAATGGATCGCATTTACATCAAATCTGGAAACAATAAATGAATAAAATATAAAAGTTGTAAAAGGTCTGTGTATTTTTTACAACATAATTCCTGGACTTTATTTTTTTAGTTAACGGAAGGTGGTTTACAGTTAAATGACGAAAACGTGCTCATTCTCTTTTCTTTCCCAAAAAAGTGGAGCTGAGCATTGTGGGGGCCCAGGTAATGTGTGTATGACATGACATCCAACCCTTCCAGGAGGTGCAACCCACCAAGATGATCAGGCCAAACAAAAATTAGGCTGATCCAATCATCAGGTGGGCCCCACCATTATTTTTTATTTTTTATTTTGGTTGAGCACCCAAAGCCTTCAAATCACGTGGGGCCCACCTGATTATTGGTAAGACTGATTTTTGGTTCTTTGGGTCATCCGATGGGGTGCACTTATTTTGAAACGGTTTAGATGTCCCAAACGCCTAACTGAATTTGAGGATTTCCTGCCTGAAAGTGAAGGTGGCCAGGCGTCCCAACAGCGGCCCTAAACTCGGCCCAGGCTTGAAATATTGGCCTGGGCTCGGATTAGCCCAACGATGAATAGCCTGGCTCAGTCTAGTTAGTCATCAAGTGGGCCACCATTATACAAATAGAATGAACGGTTTAAAGACACTTGTGAGAGCTGGTTCCATCGCCGTACATGTGTCATTTAAGATACTTGTTGATCTGGGCACGTTTCAATGATCCTTACCGTTTATATGATGGGACTTGCTATGAAGGAGAATACTTGAAAAATAAAAAATCTCATTCAAACCTTTGATCATTTAAATCTCTTCCCTTCTTATCAGGCCTGGCCCATCCCTTTAGGGATAGGATCCCATACCACCCCTACTTGAAACGGACCCTAAACCCACACGTGTACACACGTGCAGGATGGGACCTTCCATTAGCATTGCCCCGTTATTTAGATATTATGGACTAAAGAGCTGATTTTCAGACCAGAAGTTCTAAAGTGTGGTCTACCTGACGCAAAGCTTAGATCTCGCACAAGTGCCATATTGGTACGTGTGCTTACGTGTGGATTTGTAAGGCTTCACTCGTGCTCACTAAACTTTGAGAAAAAAAAAAAAAAAAACTTCTTGACACTCGTAGGTGTGATGATACACACGCTTGCATTAGAAATTATACACGTCACTCAAATCAAGCCGTTCAAATCGCGGGCCTCACTTTAAATGGATCATAAACCAAAAGGTACACTGAGAATGACCAATGTGTGGACATCTAGTTGACGATTTAAATACAGAGCAGTCGACGGTCCTGATCAACATCCAACCAATCTGATTTTGGGGCTCTGACCTATCTTCGGTGGGTCCATGAATCGGAGAGTTTGCTTGGAGTTATTACGTGCCACGTATACGCTGTATGAACCACGGCACAGTCTCGGAGCATCAAAGAGCTCTCCTTTTAAGGGCTCCACCTCTCACACATCAGATAGCTGTGAGGCAATCCTCGCCGTCCAATTCACTAGGCCAAATGAAACTAACAATCCAATTGTAAAGGCTCCAAAAGACAAATACACTACAGATATGGATGGTAGCATCGACCCTTCATCAACCATGCATTACCAAATAGACCGAGACTACAGCGAGCGAACCTACGACAACGCAAGTCAGTTTGGATTCTAACATATGTATTTGTTTGATGTTGAGATTGGGAAGATTGACCACTCAATCAAAGCTTCTCCGTGTCAGCAATACGACTTATCCACTAACACCCTGTTTGGCACCTTAGATTTGGTGGGAAACGAGCGTATTTCAAATCCAAATGGTTATTTTTTGTGTTTGGTACCCTTGGATTTAAAGGTAAATGGAATTCGAGTTATATCTTTCTAGTGTGTTTTGAAATTGGGATGCAATTCAAGAGTAATGACTTTTTTATATGTATCAAAGGTGTCTCTTTGTTACTAATCCATTGAACATCGCACGCTAATGATACTCCAAAATAATTCACTTATCACTTATTGACTACAATGATAAATACACATCAATAAAATAATCCGAGCCATCCAAATGTCGAACATCTAAATAGATAATTAAAAATCGTCGATGAGTTGACTATTTGTGATCCTTGCATTTGTGGCCTGCCCAATGCTTGAAATTTCCTCTTTTGTCCAAAGTATATATTTAAACGAGTTTATTACAATCATTCTATCAAATATAACACATTTATGCTAATTTGATATATGAGAGCTAATTTAGTTAATCAAATCTAAGTTTGTGAATATACCATAAAATTCCAATGACCTCCAAATACAAGCTCCTAGACAAATTTTTAAATTCAATGCATTTCAACCAAACGCAAATGAGAATTCAGAATCACTTTGATTCCAATATAATTGTAAGTTGAATTACAATGCATTCCAAATCCAAGCTCCCAAATGGACCCTAAACCTCTCAACTTGTTTATGACAATTGTCTTAGTTGTGGTATGCACTTGGAAGATGGCAACAAATACAATTTAAAATTGGCCATCCTACTCTGCAATGCAAACAAAATAACAATAAGTATACAACACAACTAGTGATTATTCCCTTAAGTAATCATTGCATGACTCCCCACACTTGATTTGATGGGCCTACTTTTTTAATACAAAAATCAAGAAGGTGCGAAATATATGTGGGGCCCACCATGATGTATGTGGCTTATTTACATCGTCTATTCATTATGCGAACTGAATTTAGGGCATGAGCCAAAAACTGAGGTTGATCCAAAGCTCAAGTGGACCACACTACAGGAAAAAGGAATTGAATGCTTATTATTAAAAACTTCTTAGGGCCACTATTTCCTTTGGTGTGAGCCATTTGAGTGTTGTATCTACTTCATTATTTAGATCATGCATCAAAATGTATTTTTTTGGTAAAAAGGATGTATGGTGCGGATTTGTCATATATACCATGGTAGGATCACAGCTTAAAACAACCTCTTTGGATAGGTTTTCAAAACAAAAATACCAGTGTATTATCAAACAGGGCAAAAATATAATACTTGTATATGTACCAGTTTTTATCTTGGTTTAAGAAAATCAAATGAGCCCTAGGATGCAATGCTGCTGAAATATAACCCTTAAATCTTTGTACTTTAATAAGTTCAATTGTCTACCAGGGAGACAAAACAAAAGTTACATGGGTCCCACTCACGTGAAGAATAGGGTTACATATGGCTCATCCTTTTAATAGGATGTTGCTAACAAACGGAAAGTCATTTTTAGAAAAGGTCGGCATGTGCTTCAGAGGGCCATTTCTTTAAATATATGTGACATTATTCTCGTTAATTTTCAACATAATGTTTTCACATCATCAACCACATAATTTATAGAGGTATTGGGAATGTCACATGTACTTGTCAATTTCTTGTTCTTACTTCCAACTACACTACATGTATTTTCCAAATTATTTAGGGCAGTTGTTAGACTCTAGACTTTGGAGTGTGGTACCAATCCTATTACGAGAGTAGTAAAACCAATGAATTATTGGGCCACTAAGGAAGCCTTTGGATTATAAGTTACTTTAGATAAGCTATTTATGCCATAAATAATTTATTTTGATTACTACTTATTCAATAAATAAATATGCTTGGTAAACAACGTACTTAATATCTAAAAAGTATATATATAAAATTTTCCCACCTGAGCTTTGGCATATGTCATAGGACGAGTACGCAAAATGAATTAACAGAGTGAATATAAAACATAAATCACGATGGGCCACACGGAACTGAGGGCAGAGGAATCCCCTCAGGTTTCCCCAAGCAATCAGCGTTGCCCCTTCTTTTTAAGGGCGAGGATTCAGTCAGGTCGAGACCTGACAGAGTTCGTTCAGGTGGCGACTGTACCTCGATGTAGGTGTTGTATATTAATATTGACTTTTTTTTTTTCCAGCTCACGAAGCTATCCAAATATCAGATGGACCACGCTAAAGGAAACAATGTTCATCCAAGGCCTACCATTAAAAACTTTTTAGAGCCTAGTGTTGGTAAGGTCACGAAGACTTGGATAAAAAAGAAAACATGAGTATGAGCTTGACCTAAAACTTATGTGCCTAGGGATAGTTTTTTAATAGTTAATGACCACTGCTTTCTATGGTGTGGTCCACCTGAGATTTGGATCTGCTTCATTTTATGGGCTATGCCCTGAAATGTACTGGAAAAACGGATGGATGGTGTGACTATAAAACATATGCATTGAGGTTGGCTCAAATGGTGACGACCTGACTGAATCCGCGCCCTCTTTAAAAACCCGATGGAGCCACGAAAGAAGTTCGTTTCAGCAAAAACCCAAAGCCCCAGCGCTGGGATGGATTTTGGGTGCTCCGACGGTAGCGTATGGAAAGACGCGGTCGGGTCTTACAATACCCGAATCAGGTCTATGGGGAAACCCGATCTCATCGGACTCGACGATTTCTACCGGACAGAACTCCCCCTTCTCCTCCGCAAGAGAGACCCTAGTCCGTACATCACCCAACCTGAGCTCTACAAGCTCATGCAGTGGAAGCTCGCCCGAGGAAAATGGCGGTACTCGCCTCTCTCTCTCTCTCTCTCAAGTTCTGCTCAAATATCGCCAAGATTTTGGAAATCTCATGATATTATCCCGAGAGGTTTCCAAAATCTGGATGTTTTTAATTTTTCACTAGGTTTGCGCTATTTAGGAGGATGGAGAAGGACAAGAGTCTTTCTCTCAAGTTCTTATCCTGGAGAAGGACAAGAGTCTCTCTTATATATATATATATATATATATATATTATATATATATATATATATATATATATAGTATATGCATTATCACCTCTCTCATCAGAAAACCAAGTACGACCTGTCATTTAATTTAGGGTTATTTGATTTGACCTTAATTGAGATTATATATGGTAATGGACAACCCAACATTAGCCCAGCTTTGGGCTGGGCTTGGGCCTGCTTGATTTGCCTGTGGGCTGGGCTTGGGCCCAGTATGCATAGCCCAATCAATTTTCTAATTGGGGTTAGGTTCGGTTTAAAGGAGCCTGACCTGGCTCGGCTTAGCCCAGCTAGACTCGTCTTTATGTGTTCATGTGTTATATGACGCAAATATGTTGATCTATACTGTTGATTTTGTTCCTCCAATATTTCTATTACTTTGTGCAAGTGTGGCCTACTTGATTAGTGAATAGATTAGGAACATTCAAGTGGGAAATAGGGATTTTATCAATTTTTGGGTAGGCCGGGCTCAGACCCACAAATTTTTTGGACTAGGGCTTGGGTCGTGCTTTAGTTTTGACTTGAGTCTCAAGTGTCAGGCTGGGCTTGAGCTTAGACTGGCCCGGCCCGGCCCATTTCCACCCCTAATTGAATACCCATTATCTTGAGGATTCCCATGTTTGGGGCAATACTTCATTTAGTGGCAATTTTTTATTTCTAGAAATAGGTGGAATTTCACCTCAATTCCAACCATTGATACCTCGTATCTCTCCTTACGATTTGTACAACTCATGTTACCTATTAAACATGACCACCATGCCATAAAACCCTCTATGGGCCCACCGTGATGTTTGTGTGATGTCTGCTCCATCTATCAATTGCATCGGATTGTGTTCTTTCATGATCCTATTAATTAGGCATGTGTCTTCAACAAAATAATAATAATAATTAGGCATGTGTATAACTCAAGTGGGGCGCACAACAACGGATAGTGGGAATGGGGGATACTCAGTGGCGAAAACTTCATAGGGCCTATTGTGATTTTTATAATTCGTCTCACACATTGATAAAGTGATTCCCACTAAGATGAAGGGCAAATACAAATATAAGTCCAACCAAAAACTTTTGTCAACCCCAAGAAGATTTCAATAGTGTCCCCATCTCCATTGTTTCTTATGGTGTGGCCCACCTGAGTTTTTGACACAGGGAAGGACGTGTTGAGGTCGAGCACCATCTTCCTCAGGGGGATAACTATTCCGAATCCATGGAACTTCACTGGACTCCTCACAGAGATGCCTCGAATCCACGAGGAAAAATAAGAAAATAGAATAATTCTAGAAAATTCGTAAATTAATTGATGATTGAAATAAATGACCTTACAACCTTTTAAATAGGGATACTAAACCTTGGAAGAAGTTTCAGAATTAAACTACAACTAAAACTCCTAGAAATCGTTACTTATTATAAATAGTAAACTTGCTATTTATGGACGGTCGTGATTCCTACTAGGCATCATAGTTTTCGGCCAAAAATAATAAGTGTCCTATTTGGCTCAACTACGTGATTCTCCTAAATATTCTAAGCACTTTTCATGTTGGACGCAACTCCTAAAGCCCAACAGATGAAGAGTTACAATTAAACCAAAACTTACTAAAAATAATAAAAATGAAAATAAACAGGGATATTTGATGGAATCTCGCAAATTCGGTGTGGGCAACCTGGCGTAGCGGGTTGGGTGGCTAAAGTAGCTCTTCCTACCCCAAAATCATACATGG
The DNA here is from genome assembly GCA_021015155.1 of Magnolia officinalis. Taxonomy (NCBI): domain Eukaryota; kingdom Viridiplantae; phylum Streptophyta; class Magnoliopsida; order Magnoliales; family Magnoliaceae; genus Magnolia; species Magnolia officinalis. Next base: position 11,694,609 of record JAJHSJ010000010.1, read on the forward strand.
CACGTTAGGTGACTCATTCTGGTTTGTGAGATATGCTCATTTTAAGGTTCTGACGGTTCAAATCACTTCTGTTGCCGACCGGGCCTTTTTTTATCCATCTTGGCCATGAAATTGTTTGTGGCCCGCTCTACATCAGTTTTGGGTATGCTTGATTTTTGGGCTCTCTTCTTTAACATGGCAAGGAGAAACCGGTGGGCAGAATGGATGTCACACAGACGTAATGTTGGGCACCCATAGAGCTTTTTGTTGCACGGGCTCCTTTATTTTCTATCACACTTGAACCAAATCCTTTACAGAAGCCATTTTACGCAACTTGTAAAACACATGAACTCCATGGGGCCCACCATGTTGTATGTGTAACATCCAACATGGTGGGTGTTCCCATCTCCATTGTTTCCCATGATGTGTCCCACTTGGGTTTTGGGTATGCCTGATTTTTGGGCTCTCTTCTTAACGCGATAAGGAGAAACGGGTGGACAGAATGGATGTCACACAATCATAATGGTGGACACCCATAGAGCTTTTTGTTGCACTGGCTCCCTACATTCTATACCACACTCGAACCAAATCCTTCACAGCAGCCATTTTCGCAACTCGTAAAACACCTAGACTCCATGGGGCCCACCATGTTGTATGTGTAACATCCACTTCGACCATTAGGTTCTATCATTGATTCTAGGCTTTGGGGCAAAATCAGCTATATCCACAACTGAGATGGGCCATACCACTGGGAACAATGTGGATGTGATGTAAACTATAGGTTTGTGTGTGGGGCCACCATGGCGTGTATCTTACATCAAACTTGTAATCATGTGTAAATCACCATGATGAAGCAAAGATACAAAAAATCAACCTAATCCAAAACTAAGGCGGCATAGGTGGTGTAGATGATCCAAATCCTCATACCATATTCTCTCTCCCCTCTGTCCTATTTTCCCTCTTGTAGAAGAGACTGGTTCTTTAACGACTATTATAGAATAAACCTATCCTACAACCACATGTGTGAGCCCAGCAAGATGTAGGGCCCACATCCACTCCATGCATAAGGTGCTCCCCTTCAAGTTCACCCTGCATCTGTAATATCAGATTGATCCAAAGCACAAATCGGTCACACCATAGGGAACAATTGGGATGGGGACACCACCATTAAAACCTTCCAAATTGTGTGTGAGGCCCACTTTGTTTGTATTGTTTTGTTTTGTTTTTTTGTTTTTTTGTTTTTTGTTTTTTTTTTCATATGCCATTTTATTCATTCATAACATGTTTCCCACCAGGATGAATGGACACCTAAGAACTCAAGCCATTTCAAAACAGAGCTGGGCCAGGAAGATTTTATTGCTTTTACCCATGATTTTACATGGTGTGGCCCTACTGGGTTTTGGGTCATCCTGGTCTTTAGCCTCCATGGAGACCATGAGTGGGCAGACATGATGGATGGAGTGGATTTCATGCAAAAATCATTGAGCCCCACACAAGTAGGATATTCTTATCATTCATGGACACCCTTATTCATTTGTACTCATGCATCGCGTGTACAAATTTTGCATATGTGCGCAACATCCGGTCCGCTCATGATTTCAATCATATAATTTATATTTGTAATTAAATTTTGAGGCTGATCATGTGAAATGATGGAACAGACTTGTTCTTCCAATTTGGAAGTTTCTTTAAAAAAAAACTTGTAATTCTACTTTATAAGCAGCTAAATGCCTGTGATCATTCCACTGTTTACAGTGGCACATTCGTCCAGTGGACCCACTGTGAATGGGTAAGTGCTCTTATACTGGAATCCCAACCATCAATCCACACGGGCAACATGACAGTTACAGCCTACAATTGTAATGTTGCACATTCACTTGACCAGGAAAATGTCCATCGATCAGACCGTTAGGATTGTTCGACTGGCGTGGCATTCCTTTGGAGACTCATCCACTTTTATGACTACTGGATGTGTGCTCCGGATCAACATGCCCATGGCCCCACATTAGCCTCACTGTCTCTCTACATCATTACAATCATTTTCTCTCTGTGATTCTTATATAGAAAGGTTTATGCAAAATTCAGGCCTCGGCTTTTGGATTTCATATCATCTTTGGATGGAACCCAAGTGGAATCCACCTCTCGTAAAGCTTTTCAATCTCTTCCCAACATTCGGGAAGCTGTTACTGAACTGTCCACATTGAAAGGAGTGGGCCCTGCGACTGCATCTGCCGTTCTTGCTGCTTATGCACCCGATATCTCTCCATTCATGTCCGATGAGGTAAGATCAGAATCTTGTTTCAGTGAATTATGCTTCTTTCAGTAATGTATGTGTTTCGTTTTGTTTCTTTGCTTGTTTTTGCTCTTTTTGCCTTTTCTGTTGTTGAGATTGAAAATTTCTGCGGTCTGATGTGTTTTTAAGGCAATGGTGGCGGCCCTTGGGAGTTCTAAGGATTATTCATTGAAACAGTATCTCATCTTTGCCGAGAAGCTACAAACCAAAGCAAAGGTCAGTTTTGTTTGATTCTTTTATCTTTCTGGTCTGTCTTGCATTCTGGATATGTGAACTTGAAAAGAATGCCCCAAGAAAGACTGATTTCCCATATAGGATTGGATTTGGAGCATCTACAATCATGAATTGCATTAGAAGACTGTTGATAGTAAAATTTAGGTTATCTATTTGGTACATGTCATGATTCCAACTGTTCATCAGGTGGGTTCCATCATGGATGAGCCAAAGTAGAATGATCTAGCTAATTAGATGATAGTCATCCAACTATCGGGTTGAAAATGGTGGGTAAAAGAAAACATAGGTAACAGTCAGCATTGAATGCGGATCCCATGCTCTCCATGTCAGATTCGTGTGTGTCAAAGTAGCGAATCCCCCTCTTAACCATCCAAAAAAATGTGATTAACTTGAGGATAGCACCGATTTTTGCATGGAAATGTGAGGTGGAGGGTATGGGGCTTAACAGTGAAATACTGATATTTTGGGATCCGCTGAAATGCAGATGGTCTCTATTTCCACAAATTGAATGCGAACGGTCAGCCGTTTTTATGATAGCAATAATGCAGATACAATCTCCAAAGAGATAGTTGAAAGTTCATGTAGTTTATTGGACCATGTCCTTTAAAATACACTCTTGGAGAGGAAGAAGTGCAAATATTTTCAATCTATCCGATTGGTGGCCACCCATCTGGACTATGGCATACTAGCATTCATGTGTATGGTAAAATGCAGCTACTCGAATCAAGGTATTAATAATGGCCTTTACATAACCAAAATGGCATGGGGCAGTTACGCGATATGGGGTCATAACGACTTGCGCCAGAAATTTTGAACTGTAATGGTCTCGTAACAGTCCGTTATGACGTCTAGAGCTGGACACGAACCGAGCTAGCTTGGTTAACTATCTCGGCTTGGCTCGACTCGAAAGCTAGGTTTACGCTGAGCCGAGCTCAAGTTGGCCCGAGCTCGTCTCTACTTGGCTCGAAGCTCGGCCTAAACCCGACTCGGTTCGGCTCGAGTTATAACTTAATTACAATATATATATATATATATATATATATATATTATATAATATATATATAATATATATATATATATATAGGGAAAAGGTACTATGTGCTCGAGCTCACGATAAGCTTATCGTGAGGTCGAGCTGTGATGCGTGTCGACCATCAACACCGTGCATTTGATGGGTACCCTTTAAATTATGGGATATCCCAAAAATCAGCCCTATACGGAACTCAGGTGGCCCATACCATCTAAAATTTGTGAAGACACCGTTAAAACATATAAAAGCACTTGGTGGGGCCCACCTGAGGTTTTGCATGCGCCTGAAACTTGGTCTGAACCCTCATTCAAGTGGGACACACATAATGGATGGGCTGGATTTGCAAACCACATCTCGGTGGCCCTCAAAAATGGTTATGAATGTTTTAATGGTGTACGACCCCCTCCACTCTTGTATGTGGTGTGGCCCACACAAGTCACGGATATACTTGATTTTTGGGACCTAGGCCCACGATGGAATGGTGCATCTGACTGATGGGGTAGATGTTCGAAACGCATCACGGTGGGGCCCACACAGCTCGACCTCATGGGACGGACCCGTGAGCTCGAGCGCTTAGTACCTTTTCCCACACACACACACACACACACACACATATATATATATATAACTTGATTAATATATTATATTTTATATTATAATAATAATATAAAAAAAGGCCCGCCCATATAAAAACTATAAAGAAAACGCCCACCTCCTTCTCATTTTGCCGTAGCCGACCCAAGTTCCGAGCCCCCTTCTCTCTCTCTCTCTCTCTCTCTCTCTCTCTCTCCTTGTCCATTGAGCACCCTGTGGGCCCGAGCCCCCCTTTTTTTCCTAAGCCGACCTGAGCCCCCTTCTCTCTCTCTCTCTGTCCCTGCCTGTTCGACCGTCCCTAGAGTAGGTAAGCCAAACATCCCATGGGCCCATCCAAAGTACTCTCTCTCTCTCTCTCTCTCTCTCTCTCTCTCTCTCTCTCTCTCTCTCTCTCTCTCACTGCACACAACAGGGTAACCCTCTCTTTCTCTCATTTTGGGCGCTCGGTAAAGCTGAACACCGAGCCGCTGATCATGAACAACTCGACCATCCCTATCCTCTATGACAGTCTGGCCACTATCAATGACAGCCCGACCATTCTTGTCATTGGGAATTTGGAATTTGGGAGCTTGAACTCAAACTCGGCTCGAAAGCTTGAGCTCAAACTCGGCTTGAGCTGGCCCGAGCTGCTAATCGAACTGAGCCAAGCTGGCTAGTTAGGCTCGAGGATTGAGCTGAGCTAAGCCGAGCCGAACTCGAGATGGGGTAGGCTGCTGGCTGAATCGAGCCAAGCTGTGCCAAGCTCGGCTTGGTGTCCAGCTCTAATGATGTCACAAGGCCATTATGGGTATGTAAGTCCCCTTCAATTCTAATTTTCAAAATTTTTCTTCATTTTTTGACATTCTTATTTCTTTGGACTATTTCTAACTTATTTTTTACTAGATTTGTGCAATCCTTGAAGATTAAAACACAAGATTTAAGTTATTTTGGAGGAATTGAAGATTCACAACCAAATTTGGGGAAAATAAAAAATAGGTAAAAATTCCTTCATCTTTTTTTGGTTTGCCTTATAGCAAATTTATTAATTCACCATTACGTTACCAAATTGACCAAATGTCACTAGATTTGTGTTCGATTTGGCCATTATATATATACACACACACACACACACACACACACACACACACACACATAATAATTTCTGGCAATTTTCATTTTAATTTTTTTTGTAGAATTTTTTGTGTGAATTATTCAAATACATACATGGAGTTTAGATTTACACATGGCTTTTTTTTTTTTTTTTTTTGTTAATTTCAAGTCAATTTTTGGGATGAATAGTGATTTTTATTTATTTTTTTTCCCTTTCAATTTCTTCAAGGGAATGATGTATAGGCTTAGGATATGCATTAATGGGATGAATCTTATGCATTGCATGAATCTCGGCTCATTTTTGGGGTCATTCGAGTGGTCAAAAAATTGTCGGACACTGTTCACCTGAATTTTATTTTAATTTTTTTCCTCAAATCTCTTAGAGGAAATGTTGTTAAGTGGTTAGGGATATGCATTAGTGGGACGAGTTCCACAGATTGCATCAATTTCGGGCCTTTTTGGTGGCATTCAAGTGTACCTAAATTGGCCTGACACTTTTGTTTACATCCGACCTATCACAGCTAAATGCAACGGACAGGATGCCACCACATGTTAGCACATTTGTATGAAGACGCAAAAAAGGTATTTGCGAAGCACAGAAGGCAGATCGTGAAGATCTCGAACTCCTCTCCCCTAAGACACGTGTTATACCAAGAAGGTTGAGATGCTCAGAGATGTGTACGATCGAAAACCCAAAGGCGGTCACTGCTCAAGGAAACGTGGCAAACAAACGAAAAAGAAGCGTGTGTATCATATTTTGAAGATGTGTTTGACGCCACAATGATACCCGAGGACACATGGCCAAATACGATTGGCCACACATACTCGAAGATCGTGAAACAAGGTATTAAAAGAAGGAGATCATCCAGAATACAAAATACACCCGGATATGAAGGTATATGCATAGCCGACCACCCCTTAGAAAAGAAACGTATAAAGCCAAGGCTACTAACTTGTCGAACTCTGATTTCGAAAGCCTAGGGACCGTGAGCATGTCCACCACCTCGCCCAAATCTACAAAAGCAACAAAAGAGAGAGAAGAGAGAGAGTTCCGGGCCCTCGCCATTTGAAATCAATCAACTCTTTTTAGCTCAACGTTGTCTATCAATCCTTCATGGACACATATCTTAGCATAGCCTAGTTTTAGCCTCTCCAATTCCTGTCCAGCACTATGCTGCAGCAAGTTCGGATTGATTTAGCTTAGCATAGTTTAGTTCTCACTTCTATCCGGCGCATCGCTGCAACAAGCTGGCTTAGTTTAAATAAATGTACACGACCCCGTCGTCAAATCCCCTTCAAATACCTAGGTTCTTACTTAGTGATTCCTTGATCACATCCTCCTGACCAAAAGCCACAACCGTCAGGTTTCTTGTCACGACCGTCCAAGTCCTGGAGATCATCCAGTACATGGCTGCCTTGCCTACTTGAACCATCGTTGATAACCTTTTCTGCTTTATTTACTCTTATATGCCGATTGTATTGTATCCCCATTCATATTAATAGAATCGACATTAAGCGTTTAAAGTCCTGTTTTACTTTCTTTCGCTATTTTTGTGGACAATCACGGTCAAGCTATCACCATTGTGATAAAAATCATTGTTTTCAGGCCAAAAAGAATCCATTCGAAGGATTCACACTCCTATTCACAAATCATCCAATCATCTTGTCAATCGGGTGGCAAAGTACTCGGGCCAATCTTCACAAATTTGGTCCTATTCCAGCTATTTTGGAGCCTAAGGTCACAAGGCGTTTGGTTCGATTCGAGTCTGTTACAACTTTGGCACGCCCGGCACACATATACTGGTACTCGCTTAAATGAAATTGGGTCATTCATTACACGTGTGGTTGTGTCCGAATTGAATAACAACAACTTCATCTAAGTTTATTTTTTTATTTTTTTTTTCTCAAATTTATATTAAATCATTTATATTAGATATTTAGAATATTAAATATAGGAGTTTTGAAGTTAGTCTAAGCCTCTCAAGTTAATAATATCATTAGACAGTCCGAGATAGCATTGTTAACCAAAAAAAAAAAAAAAACTAGAAAAGAATACATATTTGGAATCCTCACATTTTTCTAAATTTTTGTAGTATTTTTTTTTTTTTTTTTTGACATTTCTTCCTTCAAAAAAAATTCAACCATTATGAGGGCTGAGTCTATTACGTTCCATAAAGTAACAATTCGATGATTGACCATTACGCTGGTCTTACCCTTATTGAATACTTTGGTCCATAATGGACAGATATGACGCTTGATACGTGTCCATAACAGAATGATACGAGGCTGATATGTATGTATGTATGTAAAATTGAGGTCCATCCATGTAAAGAGGGACAGTGATCAAAGCTGCAATGCAAAGATTTTATGTGGGGCTAGGAACCTTCTAGCTACCATACGTGAATGGCTAGGATGAAGCCATGTGGATGTGGCCTTCATCTAACGGCCATGGATTCTCTAGAACTTTCTAAATTATTCTACACTATAGTAGCTACAAGAAGGCATCAAAGAATTCTAAAAACTTTTAGAGATCTCTACACTACTATACTTGCTTATACCATTCTCTAGAATTCTCTACACGCTATACACATAGCCTCTTTATGTACAAGAAGAGTCAAAAGTGGCCAAGTCCCTGGAGTATCCTCTTGAGAATGTCCAGCCCATGACAACTAACCCATCTGTCTCTGCGAATGTTAGGCTGACAGTTGGACTCTCATTTTAGACCATTAGCCCTTCCAGGGATGCATAATTTCATTGAATAGCTTTGTAAGGATTTATTTCTAAGCGCGGAGTATTGAGGGAAAATGATCTGCTTTACCTTTTTGTTTGCTGTTGTGTCAGAGGCAATAAGATGATTGGTAAGGAAAGTAAATCTGGTCTTCTTAGTTGAAGATTTACGCAACCACTTTGATTTTTATTATTGTTACTATTTTTTTTTACACATGTTTAGTTTACAGATGTCCAATCTCTTCCTTTGGTGCTTCCAGCTGGTGGGCCATTCATCATAGAGGAATTACCAGGTCCAGCACGTCAGCAAATGTATATTGCTGACCGGCAGGATTTGTACACGTGGGCCCCATTGATATAGAAATTCATTGGAATATTCCTGAAAGGTGAAGCTGGCCTTGAGATCTCTTACAGCTTAGGAATTCAGAAAGCCCAAAATTAGAAGTCCCTCTCACAGGTGCGTAATGCAAGCTAGTGGTTCTATGCGGCTTAAAAGGCACAAACAAACTTGAGAAAGCAAAAACAAGTAATGCAAAATAAAAAAGAAACAATATGTGGTTTTATAGGTCATGGTTTTGGCCAGACTCATACATTCTTCTTGTTTTAATGATCAAGTTGTAACAAATCGATCATAATTTTCGTTGAAGCCACTTTGTGCATATGGAAAATGGACATGGAATGAAAACCATGTCGTCCTTAGGGTAATCTGTGTTTGCAGTGCAGTTTTCCATGGATTCACGTAGAGTTATGAAGAAGTCAACTGGTCAGATGGTTGCTTTATTTCCTTCAAGTAGTTGGAAGTCGATCTATGGACTTCTATTTTTTATAGACAATGATTTTTTTTATTTTTTTTCTGGGACCAGCTTTGAAATGGAAAATGAATTCTATGCCATTTTTTATTTAGCAAACATTGCCAAAGTAGAATTATGCTGATATCGTTTTCATTTTAAAGGCATTGCACATAAAACAAACCTGCCTCCAATTCCATTAGAGTTTTATTTTTTGTTTTTTGTTTTTTGTTTTTTTGGAACAATAGGATTCAGGCGCAACATTCAAGTTGTTGCCCCCTAGATTTGGTTAATCAAATTGTAAGATTCAAATGGCTGGTTTCAAGATTTTCAAAACAATGTGTACTGATCCTGCAGCTGTTTATTTATTGATTGATTTTAAAATTCTATCAGGAACTAAGTGTGGGAGGGGATCTTTTGACTCCTTCAGATGTTGAAATGGCCTTGTGGAGTTCCGCCATGGGTGGCAAGTCAGCTTCATCCTCAGATGGTAATCCAAAGGCCAAGAGAAAGAGAGACCCATGAGGCTGAGGTTCTTACAATCTTTTGGCCGCTGCCTCAAAAACCAGCACTTATTATATCATAATACTGTCACTTTTACAGTTGAATAGCTTCTAATTTTGTTTAGTTTTACTTGGAATTTTTGTTCTTTCTATCACTTGTGAAAATCAGCAATTTCCTTGCATATGTACGTATGTGCGTGTGTGCATGTATATAATGTTTGTATGTGTGTACGTTCTCAATCAGTTCATACTTGTGGGGCCCATGGTTCGATCCAGATTGTTTGGTCAGATAAGAATTCACGGATGATTGTAGCCAGGCCTCTTTTCAGTGGATGTGGACGATTGTCTTGTCTCTTCTTAACCATCCATTAGTAGACCACAGATAGAAATGTGAATTTTGATTTATCAAGGAGAGTTTATGGCATTTTCCATTGTCTGTGGGCCCTAATAGAACAATGGTCTAAATCACTAAGAAATGGGCCATGCTAATAAAACAGAAGTCTAATACTATATTCTCTTCTGCTTCCTGCTACTTCATCAGGCTTTGTATTTGGCTGATTTTGTTTGTTATATGCAGCTGATGGTAATAGGAGAAAAAGCTGGCGTGACTGGGTGTGCCCACAGCTTATGTGCTTGAGAACAACTTGATGTGCTTGAGATCCACACCGTTCATCGGGTGTGCCACTAATTTTTGGCCTCAGACCTGATCATCAGACTAATCCAAAACTTGAGTGGGCCCACCATAGGAAACAGTGAAAATCATATCTCATTATTATCAGCCTCTTAAGCCTTATCCCAATTAATCGGGACCGGCTACATGAATCTTGTAATGCCATTCCACTTCCATTCCAGTCTTTTTCTTGCCCTTTTAGAGCCTTCAACTTACACCAACTCACTCGTAACTAGCATATGCCTAAAACCTCTAAATTTATCCAGTATGGCTTACCCAAGTTTTGGAACAATGTATGTGTGCATCGCTTTGATACCACTTTGATGTTGGACAATTAACTACTTGCTCTAAAAGCTCAAATTGATAGAGCATGGCAAATTAATCTGTTTATCTCATAGTCTAGGCCTCACATCCCATGGGTTAGGACCTCAGCTGAACCCCCCTTGTGGGCCCCACTTCACACGAGTCACCTGCTTGACACGGATGGGGCCTGCCTCACATGGGCCACCCACCCCCAGTGTGCCCCTACATCCCATAGGCCGCCCCACTTGAGCCTGATGTGACAATGTCCCTGCATTAATATGTGATTTATAGTATCAAAATGCATTGTTTGTCACCAACCATTGTATTGAAATGCATTGAGCAGTTAATAAAAACATTTGTTTTATGATATTTTCTAATAGTGGAATGGAAGATTGTTTTTGTGGGGGGTGATGGCATGTCATCCTAGCTTTAGGTGAGGGTCATTTTTCCCATGACAAAATGTCATTTTGCATGTTAATTGAGGGACAATTTTATTAGGGAAAGTTTTTTTTTTTTTTTTGTAATTATGATTTTTTATACCTATGGTTTCTTATCTGGAAGTTAAGGCACCTGAAAAAAGGTAAAGAAGTGGTATTTTTTCTTCTGAGTCTTGACGTGTTTTTAATGAAGCTGGCAAGATGGAGAGGAGAGAGTAGGAGAAGGTTTCTCTCAAGGAGAGATTTTTCCAAGGTTTTTTTTTTCCCTATGGCGAGGTGGAGATAAAAGGCGGGATGGTTTTTGTAAAAATTCAATTGGCGTATGAAAAGAGGTGAGATGTTTATGTTTTGCTCATTGTATTTAATCATTGTCTCTCCTGTACGCTGTATCTTATCAGTTGTACACGAGTCGAACCGAGTTGAGCTTGGCACAACTCAACTTGGCTTGGCCACTAGTTGACCCCAGCTCGAACTCGGCTTGGCTCGATCCTTGAGCCTGACTAGCTAGCTCGGCTTGGTTCGGTTTGGTCAACATCTTGGGCCAATTTGAGCTAAGTTCGAGCCTGTGCGGCATTTTCTCAAACACATGGAGTGCGCCCACCTTTAATTTCTTACAATTGCAAAACGGCAACAGCAGCAACAATTTACAGGTATTTCATCAAACACTTAGTAGGCAACATCAAAATCAAGATACAAGGGTAGTTTTATCATGTAATGTTTCTTTTTCCGTAGAAATTTGTTTCATTCCATACCTTCCTCGCTACCAGCCGATCCCGTGGAAAATGTATGCACCTGAAACAACACTTCGTTGAGTCATTTCATTAGACACTTGGTGAGCAACATCAATATCAAAATAACCAAGTCACCGAACTGGTTCGATTCGAGTTGAGGTTCGATCTGAGTCGATTCGAGCTCAGACAAGCTCGAACTCTGCTTGAAATTTTTTCAAGCTCCAAAAATCAGCTCAACTAGGCTCGAACTCAGTTTCGAATTGAGTTGAATCGAGCTTTTTCGAGTCGAGCGAGTTAACCGAGTTAACTCGGTTTGTGTATAGCTCTATTCGTAGGTTAGGTCCTCGGCTGAACCCTCCCCGTGTGCCCCAAATTACATGGGTTCTGCCTCATACAGGCCGTCCACCCCGAGTGTGCCTCAGCATCCCACTCAAGCCGAGTGTAAAAATGCCCATGCATTAAGACTGGTTTTTTTTTTTTTTTTTTTTTTTTTTTTTTTTTTTTAAAAAAAAAAAAAAAAAAAGAGGTGGAGACCTGCAGCGCACGTGTAAGAGATTTGGGCCAATCATGGAGTGGGAGCCACCATAAACATGATTTGTATTGGGCTGCATGTGTACGAGAAAATGAATGGGTAGAACAAATTACAGCTGTCTATGTTCAAATGTAAACTTGTTGGCCACCTAAAGGGTCCATCTTGAAATTTATCCAGAGCATGTACATGGTGGCCTGAGCGCACATGTAATGCCCACTATGATTTCGGGTTCTGGCTCAACAATACTCGGGCTTGGGCCCTTAATAGAGGCCCGTTAGTCCTTAGTAAACACTCTACGACGGCCCCCACCCAAGCTCTAGACAGGCGCATTTATAATGTTAACCAGGGCTGTGAACAGGCTGGGATTAGCACAGGTCGTGGTCTGTCCAAGCGTGGCCTGAGCTCAGTCCAGTCAAACAGGTCTAAAGCCTTAAGAGGTAATATTTATTAGGGCTGAAAGTCGAGTTCAACCCGACATTGGGTTGGGCTTGGGCAGGATGTATCGGGTTCGGTTTCGGGATTGGGCTATACAAACACCAACTCAATAAAACTTGGGTCGGGCTCGGGTTGCCCGACCCAACACGAACCGATTGATATATAAGTTCCTTATAAATTATACTTGAATGTGAATCATCCGTGTTGAAGGTACAGGAAATTCTAATGCTGTCGGTTTCATTAGTCTATACCATTTCCGATGACTTAAGTTAAACAAGATATGCCGGATTTCTCTCCCAAATATATTGTGTGCTACACAACATGACTTTTTAAGGAGTAGTAAATAACTACATATGTAATTAATAAAATCATAGGTACAAAAAATAAGACATGTTTTGAAAATATAATTGTAACACCCCAGATTTTTGGGGGTTGAGTAATACTTGACTCCCAAGTTCCTGGGTGTCACTTATATCTTAAGAGTTAGTAATTTCGGATATAAATCAAATGAAATGAGCAATAGAGAGATCAAATGGATCATGAATCATAAATCACAACTAAGCTACTGAAATAAACACGGCTAAGTAAGTGCAGATCCAATAAGGAAATATCATACGAGACAAACGAGGCAACGCCCGACAAAATATACAAAATATAAAGTCTAAAAATGGTGTGCAACTATCCCCTCGCCTCAACGGCCCATTGCTAATCCAGTGCGGTCTATGGGGATCCGCCCAAAAGCTGGAAGTAGGAAAGCTCCTCTTCCTCATCTATGCTCACCCCATCCAGCACGTCGTGCTCCGCAACACCTACATCTAAATAAGGGTCCGGTTGGTGTTTTAAAACACCGTCCCAGAGTAGGAGTGAGTGATCAACTCAGTGGGTGCCATTAGCAATGAGTTACACAAAATATCAATTCCAAAGGCGAGATTAATGAAAAGCATACAAACACCAATACCTAACTACTCTTGTTAGTGCATATACATGTATTATGGAATGATGCATGCCCTCACCAACAACAGTCCCTCAAGCGACTCTATCTTACGATCGCAAATGACAAATACTCCCTCAAAGTGACCTCAGTCAACCTAAATAATGCAATGCATGAATATTCATGTTAGCCGAGTATTTAATTAAGTCCGTTCATCCAGCAAGATTGAGGAAGCTGAAACACCTCCATTTAATCAATGACCTTACCCAAATCACTTGGCCCAGGGCGGCTGTAGCGGATCTGAGCCTGCTATCCTTGATCCAAATTTAGGTATCATCCCTTTTATCTCTCGAATCAATAATTACAAAGGTAAGACATGATACTTAAAGGTTTGAGTATCAACTCGGTATGGGTCATCACCCAAATACTGAGTATGATCACTCAGTTTCGAGGTGCGGGCTTGCCACATAACCAAATCACCATAAGGGAAAGGGCTCCTCACCCAATTCCATTCATGCCAGGTCGTTCGAACGGTACTCTGGCACAGAACCATCGACCGGGTAATTTAACGGGGGTCGTTCGAACAAGACCTATCACCTCTTATGCTCGCTGGTCACTACGGGGAGGCTCGTCATACCAGCGTAGGCCGACATCACGGACACAGTATCCCATTCCACCATGCCTGGCTCCCGAGACTTGGTTACTCACTGGTCACTACGGGGAGGCTCGTCACCCCAACGTAGGCCGATAGCTCGGACACAATGTCCTATTCCACCATGCCCAGCTCGTGAGTCTTGGGGATCATACCATTACGGTTAATAGTGGCCTCTCAAAGGTATGGAGTGCTTCAGATTCAGGCAGGCGTGACCATACATGGTGAACATACATGGTTGGCCAACTGGTGGACTAATTCGGCTGAGTCAGGTGAAGTACGGCGCAACCGGCACTGAGTACAATCATCTCACGTAGTCCAACTACTGTCGGTTGTCCATCTTTGGCCTGGATTGGTCGGATTGGCCCAGGACAGCCAATCCAATGGGGCTACCTTTGCGAATATTTCTAATTTTGTTGGCCAACCCAATTAACTAAATAGACACAGTCAATCAATAATACTAATAAATCAATTATGCATATATAGGAACGGATATATGCAATAAATCAGGAAATTCTAATCTATCGAGCATTTTAAATGCAGGCCGCATTACAACTAACATAGCAATTCATGTGAGGTAAGGCATATTGAGTGTATAGGAAAGTGAGTAATAAGAAGCATGCATTTAATCATGACATAGTTTGCAAGGTACCAAAAAGAGAATGCGAACTACTCTTAATGGCAGTAACTAGACATGTATGCATACAAGGTTAGATTTCCTAATAATAAAGAAAAGATCACATGTTACTCTTATTTACAGGAAATTCAGTCATGCATACAACAAACAGCGAACATTCAAGTAAAATCTGATGCATAGACAAACCTGCAACACAATTTTCAAGTTCAATCAAATTTAGTGATCACCCAACCTCAATCATTCATGAAAAGAAGGAAAATTAAGGGAGGAAGGCAATGTTCAATTCAACCTAGTCTATTTGACTTGGGATTGAGCATTGATTTTCCTATGCATGTTTAGGCAAACTATAAGGAGAATTCATTAACGAAATTTGTACAAATAACACATGCACGGCAATTTCAGCAACCACAATCATTAATTTCATCATAGGATTGATAATTGGCCACTTAAAGATAATGGTCCGCACCCATTTGTCAACCGGAAGCTCTTGTGGTCGCTTTAGTGGCGTCGGGTCCACAAACTTGACGTGTCGGGGCCCTACGTTACATAGACTTCATGTCAAGACGCATGCATGTGGCTCTAACTAAGGAGAAACGGAAGGAAGCTCGGATTCTTACCTTGGATCGGACGTAGCTCGCCTCTACGGTGATAGGGTCGAGATTCCCGGCAATGTGGAGGTGGGAGTGCGGGAAATCCTAATTTTCTAGCTCCCTTGCACATGCACCCTCCTCTCTCTCCTCTCTCTCTCTCTCTCCTCTCTCTCTCTCTCTCTTCTCTCTCTCTCCTCTCTCTCTCTCTCCTCTTCCCCTCTCATTCTCTCAGCTGCTGGAAATTTTGTAGGAGAGGGGTTTAAGGGTTTTATACCCTAGAATTAAATCATTTGGCCCTAGGTTCCATTAATCGCTTCAAACGGCCTTATGGGACCCATTTTTGACTGTTGGGGCTGCCCTGATGGCCCCCTGACCCATCTAATTTATGGGATAAGTGCCCCATGGCCCAATGAAGGGTTGTGCAAAGTTTAACGACAAATGGACGCGAGGTTTTATCGCAAGAGTCCGATTTACGATAAACGGTCACCGTTTCTCGATCGGCGTCAGATTTGGCGAACGAGTGCAGGAAAATATCTTTAACCTATTGTGCAAATTTAAGTCAAATCCGACAGCTGAAATGTCCTATTTAATTGTCCTAGGTGGCGGGACCATTTGTTTTAAAATTTAATTTTTTTGCCAATACTTGAGAGAGTTGCATTTTACAAGTGCCGACTGGACGACGCAAATTATCTGTTTCAAGGCGTCTTTTGAGTCCCTCATCCGCAATGGACCACAAACCCAGTGAGATGAACATTACTTTATAATTTCAAAACTAGCAGCCCACTAACGAGTGGTCTAGAGCTTGTTCGGGTAATCGGGGCACTTCTGGAATAAATTGGGTAGGGAGATTTCTTGGGCATAGTCGTTGAAGTATGTATTAACTAAGTTCACAGTATGACCTATTCGAAATTAGTGAAAATTGTGATTCAGTCATGTTCACTCTAAACCGTCGGTTTTAAGCTAAAAGAGTAACTAAGTTGATTTGGTCCATTAGTCAAGATTCGGGCCATAGCCGACTCGGCTTCGAGTAGATCTTTAATTTAGTTATGATTGTCTTGATTAATCAGTGGTAGGTCAGTTAGATTTTAGGTCCTATGTGAACAATCATGGGGATAAACTTGATGTTTAAGTGATCTGTTGGGTTCATTAGTTTTCTATAGTTGATCAATCTTATTTGTACGGTTCTTTATCGGTATCAATCGCGTATAAGCTCACCTTGAGCGTCAATGCTTCGTAAGTGATGACGTGGTTAATTATTTAAAAAAAAATTAAGGATTTTTGGCAAATCCAAAATAGCAAAAATTCGGGGTGTTACAATAATAGACTAATGTAATAACAAAAGTATTAGCATATGTCCACCCAACCAACCAAGCTAACCTAACCAAGCTCGCTTGGATTGGGCTTGGGTCGAGAATTCCCAACCAGAGGTTGGATTGGGTTAGGGTTGAGCACTAACCTGAGCCAACCTGCCCAACTTTCAGCCCTAATATTTATAGAGGGCCCGAGCCTGCATTAGGCAACCCTTTTATGAGCAAGATTTGGGGTTTGACCAAGTATGCCTGGCCATGTGTGATATATGGAAAAAATGCCTTTGAAATCCTAAATGGGCAGGACCCAAAAAATGGGCTCTTAGACACAGCTTAGCCATGTGTCGACAGGTGGGCTTAATGTTTAGGTTTGGGCCTTTTCCATGGGCCTAATGTTTCAGCCTAGCTGGCTTAAAATGGGCCAAGACCAAAAGTTTGATGGGCCAGCTTGACCTGTTGACAGCCGTAGTGTAAATGGAAACCTTGGGCTTGAAATGAAAGGCCCGATCACTCAAAGTTCTGCTTGGAACATGGTTTTAAGATTTGGACGAGTCCAGTGCAACTCATCTAAATCAACTTAGACTCAACTTGGACCTGATCTAGTTTAATACCTTGAGTCATTGCTGACTCGAGTGAGTCAACTTAATTTATTGATGGCATTGGACTCATCCTCGAACTAAAGTCGGTTATATCCGATCTCGTTTGATACTCCGGGTCACAACAAGCACAACTTGGGCGAGTACCGCTTCGACTCGGGACCTGGTAATTCAATCTTGTTATACAGGATGCCTTGTATTTTGCCAATCTACTAGTGCAGATAAGGCTTGTCTCGGTTCAACAGTAGATCATCAACCCAATTGAATTGGAGGTGGAATCTCAGTTTGCACGCTGTGAAAATTTGCGCATTTTCAATTCAATCAAAGAGTGTGAGTCGGTTTGGATCGGTTCGACTGACGGCTTATGTAGATTTACTAAAATCGAGTTATATAAGTTCTTATCTCGATTAGGGCTTAGTACGGGCGCATGTTTTCTCTCTAAGGGTAAGGTTTTTGTAAGGTGGGAGGGTTCTAAACACTTATAAGGGCTTAGGAAGAGATCTTCTCAAGGGGGATAGGATTTTTCTTAGGATTGTACATCATAGTGAGATTTGCGCATTTTCAATTCAAGCAAAGAGTGTGAGTCGGTTTGGATCGGTTCAACTGACGCCTTATGTAGATTTGCTAAAGTCGAGTTATATAAGTTCTTATCTCGATCAGGGCTTAGTACGGGCGCATGTTTTCTCTCTAAGGGTAAGGGTTTTGTAAGGTGGGAGGGTTCTAAACACTTATAAGGGCTTGGGAAGAGATCTTCTCAAGGGGGATAGGATTTTTCCTAGGATTGTACATCACAGTGAGAGATCTGGTGCTTTTGTCATCGAAGAAGTGAGTGGTGTAAACTCAAATGTTTTGATTATAGTGGATCTCTGTCACTTTGTGCCTTGATTTTTTTCCCACAAAGGTTTTCCACGTTAAACATCTTGTGCTCTATGTGATTGCTTTTATTGGTTATTCCATTTATTGTGATTATTTTATATTCATTGAACGTGCTTTCGCAAAGCACATGGATTATTAGTGGTATTAGATCCGAATTTCTACTACCTAGGGTTGACTCGGGTTTGTTATGGCTCGACATTACATCATAATGGTGTGATGCAAGAGCCAGGACTCCAATAAATTAAAGTGGTATCAAAGCGTCACATTTAAGAATGTTCTGATAATTCAACAAAGATGTTAGGGTTCAAGTTCGACATACAGATATTCAATGGGATGAATAAATTTAGTTTGTGACAGCGGAAGGTTAATGATATTCTAGTATCATAATGGTTGAGCAAGGCATTGTTGGAGACTAAACTGGAGAAGATGTCGGATGATGAATGAAGGGAACTCGGGGAAAAGGCTATGAGCATCATCTATTTATGTCCATCGGATGACGTCATGTACAATGTTCTAGGTAAGGAATCTCCCCTGAGAATTTGGAAGAAACTAGAAGATTTAGACATGGTGAAGTCCCTCACAACTAAGTTGTTTGTGAAGAAATAATTTTTCGTATTACGAATGAAGGAATGATCCAATCTCATGGAGTACATGAACTCGTTTCGAAGGCATGTAGCTAGTTGTTAAGGTTCAGACCGACGATTGAGGATAAAACAAAGCGGTGTTACTTCTAGCATTGCTTCTCACATAATGGATATGCAAGGATGTTGATTACTCGGGGATGAGGATCTTCGGGTGTCCAGCATACGTCCATATATAAAGTGGACAACGAACGAAGTTGGATCCCAAATCTATGAAGTGCATCCTTATTGGGTATGAGAAATGTGTTAAGGGCTACAAGCTATGGGATTCAATTTCATAGAAAATGGTCATTAGCGAAGATGTCATCTTCGATGAGGCATTGATTGAAGGCCAACAAAGACGCTGCAAAGAACTCGTAAAAACATAGTGAGAGCAAGAAATTGTAGGTGCAGGTGGAAGCAGTTAAGCCATTACTAAAGGTGAAATTCAGTATGAGCAAGAAATTGAGCAAGATAATCAACATGATACCTATGAGAGTATAGCCAGCAACAGGGAAAAAAGAACCAATAGATCCTCGATTCGATATAGGTTCGAGGATATGATTTCTTTTGCATTGTTCATAGGGAATGGAAATCCCTCCACCTTTCAAAAGGTAAAATCTAGAAAGAAAAACGACAAGTAGATGTAGACCTTGGAGGGGGAGATGAAATCTCTATAAAAGAATCAAACATGGGAGTTAGTGGAACTTCCAAAAGGTTAAAGGGTTATATGATGTAAATGCGTATTCAAAATGAACGAAACATTAATAGAAAAAAGGACAAAAAATTCAAGGCACGACTTGTAGCAAAGGGGTACTCACAAAAGGAAAAAAGTAGATTATAATGAAGTTTTTTCTTCAATCGTGAAACATACGTCAATCAGGGTGCCACTGGCTATGGTAGCGGGAACTAATTTGGAATTGGAGCAACTCAATGTGAAGACAAAATTCATTCATAAGAACTTAAAGGAAGTCATTTACATGAGAGAACCTAGAGGAATTGAGGAGCTTAGTAAGGATGGCCACGTGTGTAGGCTGAAGAAGTCATTATATGGGCTGAAGTAGATATGAGGTAGTGGTACAAGCAATTCGATTTGTACATGGTGGGGATTAGATATATCAGATGTGAGTATAATTGATGCGTTTATTACAAGGTGCTTGAGAACGGGTCTTACATTTTATTAATGTTTTACATTGATGATATATTGATCGTTGCAAAGGACAAGAATGAGATACTCTTACTTATGTCTCAATTAAGTAAGGAGTTTGACATAAACGATTTGCACGCTACAAAGAAGATCCTAGGTATGGAGATACACAGAGACAAAGTTTGTGAAGGTATAATTGTCTCAGAGGGGATATGTGCAGAAGGTGCTAGAGAGGTTCCACATGGATGGTGTTAAGCAAGTTAGTACACCTCTAGCAGGTTACTTTAAGTCGTCAACCTAGTCGTATCCAAGTATAGAAGAGGAGATTTCAGATATGTCTCGAGTGTTGTACGTGAGTGTACTGGGGAGTCACATATATGCAATGGTTTGCACGAGATCAGATACCTCACAGGTAATTAGTGCGATCAACAGATATATAGTAAATTAAAAAAAAAACCATTGGAATGTTGTTAAGTGGATTCTCATGTATCTCAGAAGCACCGTCAAAACTAAGACCATGTTCAGGGGACATGGAACTTTAGTTAGAGTTTTAGGTTACGTGGATTTAGATTACACAGGTGATCTGGACAATAGGAGGTCCACTATGGTATATGTTTTTCCATTAACAAGCGGACCGATATGTTGGAGATATACGCTATAGTCTACGATAGCGTTGTCTACAACCGAGGTAAAATATATGGCTACAATAGAGGTGTTAAAGGATGCATTATGGTCGAAAGGTTTGATAAGAAAACTCGAGTTAAAGCAAGAGGTGATTCGATTGCATTGTGATAGTTAGAGTGTTATCCATCTAGTAATAAATAAGGTATATCATGCGAGAGCCAAGCACATCGACGTGAGGTTTCCAAGATACGGGAACTCATTACTTTATGAGAAACTCTGTTTCTGAAAATTCATACGAACGAGAATGTAGTGGACATATTGATAAAGACGTGACCACAAAAAAGTCAAAGCATTGATTAGGCTTGATCAACCTCTCTAGCCATTGATGAGATGGGGCACCCTTGCACAGGGATGCGGATGGAGATGCGTTCTTGGTGGAGAATGATGGGAGTGGTATACGATCAAGGTTGAGGTTGTACGTGAAATATTCAGGGTAACTTCACATAATGCAAGTCAAGGTGAGTATTATTGTGCAGAATGCCTTAGATTTTATCAATCTTCTAGTGTAGAGAAGCCCTGTCTTGGTTCGACTGGTATTTCATCGGTCCAACTAAAATAGGGGTAGAATCTCAGTTTGCATGCTGCGAAGATTTACACATTTTCGTTTTGACTAAAGAATGTGAATCGATTTAGTTCAATCCAAGGTCTTGTTCGGTTCGACTGATGGGTTACGCAAATTTGCGAAAATTATATTAGTTCTAATCTCGATTAGGGCTTAGTACGGATGAGTGTTTTCTCTCTAGGGCCTGTTTGGATTGACGTATAAGGGAGCATTGTATTGTTTCCAACTACTGTTCATGTATACGTTCGATCAATTTCAGAATACATCCACATCAACATGCCATAAATCAATGTTTGGATACGACGTATTAGGGCTGCATATTGTATATACGTATAATATTGACGATACTTGTACGACGATGGCTATTTTCAAACAGATGCTGGAGTAGAGTTGATTCTGGGGGTCTACGTGGGTCCCTCAATGAGGTCCATGAGCCATCCACGTTGTCCATCTATTTTAGTTGTCAGATTTTGTTTCGATTAGGGCCAAACAGCCAATCGATGCTGTCTGATCAGAATTTTGGACTGGACATATGATTTGATTTGAATCGTGCATCTACTAGTTGTGGGACCCACCATGATCTGGCCCACTTTTTAATCCGTACAATATCTTGGAAAAAAAGATGTATAATATAGGGGGATAAATAAAGAAAATTTGTTAAAAAATAGGGAAAAAATAACTTGTTAAAGCCAGAACATGTGATCGGATTATCAATCTGATCCGGACAATTGGCTTTCAAATGTCCGATCTGGTAAACGAAATCCCTACTCCGTCCAATCCAATAGCTTGAGAAGAGCATCGACTGTATAACAAAACTCACCTTCGGAAAAGAACCAGAGCAGTTGAATGCCCACATGTAATGGAAGGGAGATGATCTAAGGCAATGTTAGAGTAGAAATTATCTGATCTCCATATATAGAAAACCCTACAAGCAGATAGCTACGTTGTCGCACGTGAATACTTTGCAATGAATAAACTGCATTGCACGATACAGTGCTGTCTGAAAGGACATTACCACCTTTTAAATTTTTTGACTCCCTGATGTATTTGCGAACCACAGAACTGAACTCTAATTCAAACATTGTATAATGTATTAATCCACCTTTAATACAATACAATCCAATCTGGACTGTCAATCCAAACAGGCCCCTAAGGGCAAGAGTTTTGCGAGGTGAGGGGGTTTTAAACACTTGTAAAGGCTTGGGAAGAGATTTTTTTAAGGGATTAGGGTTTTTCCCAGGGTTGCACATCACAATGAGAGATTAGGTGCTTCTGTAATCGAAGAAAGTGAGTGGTGTAAACTCTTAAGGTTTTGATTATAGTATATTTCTATCACTTTGCGCCATGCTTTTTTCCAATAAGAGTGTTTCTATATTAAATATCTTGTATTCGTGATTGTTTTATTGATTATTCTGTTTATTGTGATTGTTATTTCTTCGTTAAACGTGCTTCCACAAAGCACATAAATTAATAATGTTAAATCCAAATTTCTAATGCGTAAGATTAATTTAGATTTATTGTGGCTCGAGATTACACCACAGTTGTGTGATGTAAGAGTCATATCTCTAACAAATATGAGTCTTTTAATTGTTGTAATTGACGTCTTAAATCGAGTCAGTTACAGGGCATGTCGATGCCATCGATAGACTGTTCGATGTCACCTTCAATAGTATCGAACAGTGCTCGATCCCATCGAGATTTTTCGAAATCTCTCCAGTTGGTTGCTGAACTAACTAGGTGTCTTTTCGATGCCATCGGCATGTGTTCGATGACATCGAAGGTTTGGTCGATGTCATCGAACAAGACTCGATGCAATCAGAGAAAATTGGATTTTCCAGCTTGGTATCTAGACAGTTTGGGTGTTAATTCGATGTCATTGACATAACTTCGATGCCATTAAAAGATAAGTTTCAATGACATTGAAGTGTGTTCGATGTTATCGAACCGATTAACTCAGATTGACGCAAAACTGTGATTTTGCAGAATTTGTTTCCGATTTCGTTTGGGATTCCTTCTTGTCTTATAAATATGGATGTAAACGGGATCAAGAGTGTATCCTAGGTTTTCTAATTCGTCCAGAGGGTTCCAAGGATGCAGTAAGGGTTGATTCGAGTTTGTTCAAATTAGATAAGCTTTTTTCTTTGTAATTTCTGCTTTCATAGTGATACATGTCACTTTATGCCGTAGTTTTTTCCCACAAAAGGTTTTTATGAGTTAAATCGCTATATTCTTTTCGTGTTTGTTTGGTGTTTTTATTGGATTACTCTCCTAAATTCGTCTTTTTGTGCTTTTGCGGTCCCCCAATATTAACAATTGCTTGGACCTAATATTTTGTGTCACGGCCCTAAATCTAGTGTTGGTAATCCATGATTACTATACACCAAATTTTGGTTGACAGCCTCCGTAGAACTCCAATTTTGAGACTTCCAACTATCACATACTAAATCCCATAAGCGGGGCTCCACAAGGAGGATTTCTGAAAGTAAAGACGACAAACACGTATCATTTCTCAAAATTTTATCATATTCAACATATATTATTGTGTACTACTGAGCACATCAAGGCAAAACCAAAACATAAACCATGTTAAATTTACTATACTTGATGTACATATTCAGGGTATTACAGAAAAATATATACACTGATATGTAAAAAATAAAAAGGACAACCGGAGTCTATAGCCTTTACTCCTACAGCTCCCTACTCTTACTTGTAAAAAAAAAAAATAGAAAGGAAAGCTTGAGCTACTAAGCCCAGTGAGTGCATGTATGCCGTGAAAATGCATGTTTCAGGTCATGCTCATATATTGCATAGGCCTGCTAGACCGATAACAATAAAATAAAGATACAATGCATTATGCCACTTTTTATGTTCCAAATCATGTTTATATACAAAGGTGAGACTTCTACCCACTTGTAACACACATACTCTTTCCACGTTTCTACAACTTTCCACATTTTCCAATTGGATCACTAAAGTCTGAAACAAATGTGGAACTCGCGTATAATTACTACCCACTTGTATAGACTTTTCCATCGTGATCAACTACAGATGTGGGACTACATAGTTCACGGGCCGAACTAGTCTAACCCACTTGTGTTGAACCTCACTATCTGCCTAACAGCGAGAAGTCATAAGTCGCCTGACAAAATGATAGCGGACAATTTACAAGCTCGTCACACACAGCTTATCTTTGTTTGCCCATAAGCAGGTCAGGTCAAACCTCTCAATCAATTGACACGCGTCGGTGGGAGTCGCTGCCTACTTTGGTATTACAGCATTCTAGCGCTCTGTTCTTCCACCCAGTCTAGGCATTGGTTGCTCCCAATAGTACCAATCGAGGTTTAGGGACTTTCACCCACAGACCCTCTAATCATGTTCTGTTGAATTACACATTTTTGGTGTGGTACCAACTCAAGTCATAACAAAGTATGTTTCATCGCATTTACAATCACCGTATGCATGAGTCCACACACAAGCACAATATATCATGTTTTTAAAGACAAGCAAAGGATGACCTTCCTTATGTGGTCTCCTCATAAATTTTAAGTTTCTCATAGGGGTCTCATGTAATGCATCTTATATCTAGACGGTTCACATACTAATCATAGACACATCGTCTGTCGCAACACAACCCACTATGATCACTATACCATGATATGAATCATTCACTCTCAATCATACAATGATACATCAACTATGAACCATGCATATGATATGCACATGACTTAGCCAATCTAAATTCAATCCAGGATTCATTCCACTATAAGACTTAATGCCACAAGCATGTTTTTTCTCAAGAATTAACTACATCAAAAGGAGGAAGTATAATTCTTTTAAACGTTTTGTCAAACAGGTAGCGGGCAGACTTTGTATGGGACAGAGAGAAACCGATGACAATATGTATGAATTTAAACAAAACTAAATCATCTCTATCATCCAATCTTCCATTAATAATCTCACTAACTAAATGAGAAAAATCCAGCGAGAACCTTTAGAAAATCTAGCAATAACCTAACCCTATATTAGAAAATTCAACAATCACCTAATCCTAAATCAGAAAATCCAGCAATCACCTAACCCTAAATGAAAATCTAATAATAACCTAACCCTAAAGCAGAAAATCCAACAATAACTTAACCCTAAATTAGAAAATCTAGCAATCACCTAACCCTAAATGAAAATTCAGCAATAACCTAACCCTAAAGCAGAAAATTCAGCAATCACCTAACCCTAAATGAAAATCCAGCAATAACCTAACCCTAAAGCAGAAAATCCAGCAAGAACCTAATCTAAATTAGAAAATTCAGCAATAGGGTTTTCAAGGAAACCTCAACGCACATATATGCGTGCTTCTAATCGATGCACTCACCTGTAAGTATTAGAGGATTGACTCTCAACCTCAGCTTCTATTTCCTTTTCTTTTTCTTCTTTTTCTCAACTTCACGCTCAACAAGAAAGAGAGTGTTGGAAATGGGATGTTGAAAGAGGTTTGTTTATGTTTACGGACTTGAAACTTGTTTTAAACTTAGTTTTTGTCTTAAAAAAAGGTTTGGGAGCTGTTTTGTGATGTTTTTGAGAAGTTTAAGCTTATGGTAACAATATAACAATGTTATTTAAGTAATTTGAACTAACGTATTACAAAGATTTTAAAAACATCGATGTCATTTGAGTTATTTTATCAAAATATACATGTGCATATCTATTCATAACTTACAATCCGGGTGTCCTATTTACATGTCGTTTTTGCCAGTAACTTCGTAACTCGACTACGGTCAGAACGGTTAGGCTCTCGGACCTAACGGATTTTGAAAACTCGATGGTGGCGCTCCACCAGATAAAATAAGGACATATGTGTCATTTTTCAGATTGTTTAATTTTAAGTCCGTATTTTAAAATTCGGACATCGAGTTGAAATATGGCTTGCGACTCAATAATAAAATAACAGTATGATCAAGTCAAAACATTCTCAGAAACAATAGACATACAACCATCAGCTACGAACTAGATTTCAGGGCCTTAGGTCTTACATTTTTTACTCTAAGAACATCCGAGTTAGGTTAGGCTAACCCACCGACCCAACCCAGAACCAGCCCGTTACCACCCATGACTTTTTGACTCAACAACGTCCAGACGCGTTCAAGTTCAAGCCAGGTGGCAACTTGCCTGCGGCTGGTGTAAATCGGCTCGAGTCGGGGGTAAATCGGGGTACTGACCCGCAATAGTCCCCACCTATTTCCGACTCGACTCCGATCGGTGGGGTACAACTTGGAGGAGTCAGAACTCGAACATGACCGTTGATACTCAGTCAGCGTACGACGTTTGATACACGTACACCGGCACCAAGAAGCTGTACACGTGTCACGCATTAACTTATGTTAAACCACCTAAATTATGGATCTTACTGTCCAAAAGTCAACATCCCATGATCCGATTGGTTCAACAATCCTAACCTTTGATTCGAGGACATTTTTTTGTGAAAATAATACCCTTGGATATTGCACACGTGCCACATGAGTATGTGTTGCCACCCTGGCGTGAGTAGAATCCAAACCGTTCATCTTATGCAAGCCCCCATGTTAGGCCTAGATCCCAAAATACAGCCTGATCCATAACTCAGGTGGGCCACACCAATGGGAAATATGGGGGATAGTGGGGAGGCTGACATCCACGATAGAAACGTCCAGATGGAATATGGGGTCCACTCTCTTGTGTATGTGACATCCAAGCCATTCATCTGGTGCGTCCCACCAGAATGAAGGGACAGTCCAAAACTCAGGTGGGCCACGCCACTTCAATAACAGGCGTGATTGTAAATTGTTCATGTGTTGTTTACCACCTAAGTTTTTTACTTTTTTTTTTCCTCTTTTGTTTATCAGGATAATTTCTTAGGATTTGTGGTAAAGATAGGGAGACGCACCAGATGGACGGTTTGGATTCAATATACAGATCACACGTGGGCCTCACACAGCACAAAGGCATGGTAATGACCATAGGTTCGAATGTACGCGATCATTTCTCTGTTTACATGGCCCATTCGTCCGGTGGGCCCTCTGTGGATGGATAAATGCTCTTACTCATACTGGAATTGTATCCGAACCGTCGATCTGCCACGGCGAACATGACAGTTCAGCTTACAATTGCAACGGTGCACATTCACTTCATCGGTCAAAAGTCCATCAATCTAACGGTTAGGATTGTTCAACTGGTGTGGCATTTCTCTGGGGACCCTTCCACTTTAGTGCCTACTGGACACATGGCCCCCACAGCAGCCATACTGTCTCTCCGGGACGCGTATTAGCTACTGACGGCTTCAGTGGCTAATCTAGCTATTGTAGTGACGTCACCAAGTTCTATGGGCCCCACCATGATGTATGTGTCGTATCCACACCGTCCATACATTTGGAGAGATCATTTTAGGCTATAATAAAAAAAATGAGGCAGATCCAAAGCTCAAGTGGACCTCATCACAGAAATTAGTGGGGATTGAACACCTACCATTAAAAACTTCTTGGGGGCCACAGAAGTTTTTCGATCAAGCTGATATTTTTGTTTTCCCTTCATCCATGTCAGTTTGAACTTATGAACAAGGTGGATCTCAAGTAAACATCATGGTGGGCCTTAGGAAGTTTTCAACGGTGGGCATCACTGTCCCTACTGTTTCCTGTGGTGGGATCCACTTGAGCTTTGGATCTACCTCATTCTTTGTCTCATGCCTTAAAATGATCTCTCCAAATGGATGGACGGTGTGGATATAACACATACATTTTGGTGGCCCACAGAACTCCCTGATGGTCACTTCAGTAGCTAACCGTCTCTCTGCATCATTGCCAAGGATTTCTCTATCTACTCTTTATATAATTATATAGAAGGGTTTCCTCAAAATTCATATATTGAATTGAGAACTAGACCTCTTTATTTAAGATATTAAATATTATTCTAAATTGGGAATCTTTTACAAAAGATTTTCTAGTTAGTATTGAATTTACAATTTACATTGATGCCTTTTTCAAGAAGATTTTATAAAAATTACCTCATTAATGTGGATATAATTATCATTTCACTGCCTTCCATCAGGGACTTGTGGCTTGGGTGGGCCCCACTGTAATGTTATTATAAAATCCATCCTGACCTCAGATGCATCATCTCAAGTTGGGTAAGGACCAAAAATTCAGCTCCATTTGTTATTCAGGTGGACTACATAATTGGAAACAGTGTTCAAGATAATGCTCACCTTCCAAACTATTTCCATTAGTGTGGCCCACATGAGTCATCATATATTTTTGGACTACATGGCTAAAATTTTGTGTGGAATCTAATGGTTGAAGCAGATTTCATATAATTATGATTGTGGGCTCTGCAAAAATTAAAGGTGAATCTCTCTCCCAATTGTTTCCTCCAATGGCCCACTTGAATCATAGGTTGGTTTGATTTTTCTTTTTCTCTGCGCCTAATATGAGACTAATATCTAATAGCCAAAGTGGGTCTTATATAAACATTGTGGGTCATGTCAAAATCAAGAGGAGTGTATATGTTCTTCTTTTTTTCTTTTTTTTCCAAATAATCTCTCTACCATTGGAGAGGATATTCTTATTTTTTACGGGCCCCACCATGATGTTTATGTGGAATCCACTTTGACCATTAGATGAGTAACCCCTGTTTTAGGCTCAAACCCAAAATATCAGTTTAACTTGTAATTTAGATGGGCCGCACCAAAGAAAAAGGTTGGAGAGAGACGTACATGTTTTATTTTTACAGGTCCATTTTGATGATGATATGAAATCCACTCCAATCATTTATTTTTTTTAAACAAAAAAAAAACAAATTCTAGGTCTCAGGCATAAAAATCAGGCCCATCCATGATACAGGTGGGCCATAGTATGGGAAAAAGTTTGGAGGGAGATCATTATTTTGTACACTCATTCCAATCATATGGTCGGCTTAACCAAGTATGGTGGTGATTTATGGGCCCTTGGCCTAACATGAGGTGATGCACTTAGTGGTAAGGTGTATTGTACATAAGAATCACAGCGGGCCCACCCAAGCAGCCGGCTCATTTGCTCACTTGCCCTTCTAGCGGGGCAAAATGCCATGGAAGATAGTGGAATGATAAGGCCGTTAAAGAAATGTAGTAGTGTCAACCCATCAGGTTAGGGCTGGGCCAAGTTTTGTCCAAGCCCGGCCTACAAATTTCAACCTAAGCTCAAACTTGGCCTAAGCTTGTGATAGGCCGAGATAGTCCAACCTGAGTTCAACCTGGATTGGTTATACGGGCTTGGATCGAGCCCAATCCCAAAATTTCTCCATTTTCTAGTTTTCTCCCATATTTATCATGAATATTTCAATAGCAAACAGGAGAATAATAAAATTACTATGTAAAGCTCATGAAATTTATTATTATTATTAAAAATAAATAAAATTTTGAGAGAGAGATTTTGTATCTCATCTCTCTCTTATCTAAACCTAATCAGTAATCTCTTATCTATCTCGATCCATTTTATCTCTCTAACTCTTTCCAATAAACTTTTCTTTTTAAGGAATGTATTGTAAGAAGAGTTCTACTCCAACTCAAATATTAACCAAAAGACACACTGCGTACAATTAGAGTTGGGCATCGGACCGAGTCGAAACGGATTTGGCCCAACTCGACCAGATCCGAGTTCTGCATGGCCTGACCCGAACTCGGTCAGAACCAGGACCGAGTCCTGGCCCTCTGACCCAATCCGATCCTAAACCATGTGGCCCTGGACCGATCCGAGTCAGACTCGGTCAGGAAAACCGAGTCGGATCGGATTGGCCCAGGTTCAGATTCGATCCAAGGGGAAAAAAAAAAAAGAGAGAGAGAGAGAGAGAGAGAGAGAGAGAGAGAGAGAGAGAGAGAGAGAGAGAGAGAGATTTTGTACCTTGATATGGCATCGCTTCTTCTTGTTGAATCCGAATTTTCAGGTGCAGGCGGGACTAAACTGTAGCATCAAGTTAGGTTGTTCCACTCTCAGTGAACCATAAATTAGAAACTCCCCTCCAAGAAATCAAATTCTATCAGCATTTGCCATGGTTAGGGTAACAAAGAAAAATAGAACAAACCAAAACCATGGAAAACTGATCTCGATTACTCCCCATTATAGTAACAAACTCACGCAAGAAGAATTTATAATTACAACGAATTTAGAAAAAAAAAAAAAGAACTACATGTTGATTCTTTATAATAATTATTATTATTATTGAAAAGGTACCACATGTAGTTATTAGGTGGCACAGTACCATAACTGTTGCCTGAAGGTGGGGAGTCTAATGTATTGTCGTAATGGATTTGTATGGCTCTAATTTTTACTTCTAATAAATTCACGGTTGCCAACCAAAGGAAAATTGGAATGAAAAGAATTTAAAACAGAAGGCAGAACAAAACTGTGAAAGAAATATAAGCGGTAGGTAACATGTATCAGACAACAAATTTTATATTACAGAAGCAATTTGCTTCCTACAATCGTTGAGAAAAGCATAAAGAATAAAAGGAACTCTTTGAAATCTATCGTTTGAGAGAACTTACATAGGTTCGGCACTGGGCCCATATTTTGCGAATTGGACCATAATATCCCTACCATCAACATTCCTTCCTGAAAGAAGGCAAGAACCGAAATGAAATCTGATCGATCAGTGAAAATCATCCAAATTGAAAACAAAAAATAATTTAAAAGAAAAGGAATAACAAAGAGGACTTGCCATCAAGCTTGTCCATGGCCTTTTGCGCCTCATCTGCATACTTATACCGAACAAACGCGAATCCTCGGGATTCTCTCGTCCTGCGAAATTGAAATTATAGGAGATATGGAAAAAAGAAAAATAAAAATGGAAAATGGAACTGAAACCCTAATCACTCGAAGAAGTATCGTCGGTCTCTGGGGATGAAGATATCGACGACCTTTCCGTACTTATCGAAGAGGAGAAATAGATCATCGGTTGTAGTTCCTGGTCCACACAAACAAACAGTTGATCACAAAGAGGAGAGAGAGAGAGAGAGAGAGAGAGAGAGAGAGTGGAAAGGTATTTATGGAAAGTGATGTTGAGAACAAGGAGAGAGAAGGTATCTCTAATATCGGGAGGGCCTGATCTTCCGAAATGCGACATTCCTGCTTCCGTGTTCTTCGGGTGTGGGCGAGACTGCGGGTAGGGTAGATGAGAAGACAGTCGGGTAGAGAAGACAACGTCTGTCGGGCGGAGAGAGGGGAGATGCGGGGTAGGGTAGATGAGAAGATTTGGGGATTTTTTTAGGGTTCGGGCGGCGAGAGGGGAGATGCGTTAGGGTAGTGTAAAAAAGAAGTCGGGTAAAAAAGTAAAAATATTATATATGTACTTATATACGGGTCGGGTCTGTTCGAGTCGGGTCCTATTGGATCAGATTCCGGGTCGGGTCGGGTCGGGTCAGAACAAGGGCTATCCAGAATCGACTCGAAAATCTTTCGGATCTGGTTTCTGCTACCCGATCCTGTCCGATCCTCACCGTCGGTTCTGTTCGAATCGGGTCTGATCGGGTCGGATCCAGCGGTTCGGGTACGAAATGCCCACCTCTACGTACAATTGACAAAAAAGAAGAAGAGAGAAATGGAAGATTTGGGAATTCAAATATGGTATATAACATTTTTTTTGTGCATTTAATTTATTTTTAACCAATTCATACAATGAACGGTGCGGATTGGCTACACGTTCTTCACATTTAATATGTGGGTAAATATGATGTAAAGACGACGGAAAGCTAAGATTCCATGCTAAGTTTCCTATTGCAAATATGATGTAAAGACGACGGAAAGCTAAGATTCCATACGAAATTTCCTGTTGCAGAGATTGATTTGTGTGCATCTAGTCGAATCAGATTAAATCTGTACAGATGTAACAGCCCGGATTTTTCCCAACCTGGAATTAGACGTCCTTAGGCGATGGGTCAATCCTAACACAGGTTTAACTTCTCAAACACTCAATTAAAGCCTCAAATCCCTTTTCAAACCATTTTCTTCACAAATTCCACCCTTCACCACCTTGATCTTTCAATTTTTCAAAGTACTTTTACCCTAGACACTATCTTAAACTAGCTAAGTAGTATAACTTGGATCACTTTATATACAAACTACAAAGGATAAGTACCATCTCAAACAAAAATCTTACAGGACTAAATCCTTTAGAAATTGGGCAAGGATTAACCAGTGTTAAACTAGAGTGCCTGTGAAATTAGCACCAATCACTTTAAATACGATCCGCAAGACCCAAAACTTGTAGAATCATTGACGCTAGGTTACCCTAAAATCTAGGATCAATCTCATTACCCGTATGCTCTCGGGAGCATCTCGAAACTCCGTATCAGATCTGGACCGTACGTCGGAAGTCCGATTAACACAAAGTTAAAGAATTAGGACCGCCTTGCTGGGCTTGACAACCATCTCGGAAATCAAATCCAGATAGTGTCCCAGCACTATTCACTTGAGCTCGGAGTGAAGAGTGTGAGAAATGTGAAATTAATTCAAAATAAAATATCTTGAATAGAAATCTGGCACGTGTTGCTTGCGGATCAGTTTTAAGCAACCAGACCGTCAAAATCAGACCAAATTACACCCTCAGATCAGGAGAAATTTCATACACATTTACATGTACTCGGAATCTCCGATCGAGATCCGCTGATCGTTGAACTGAAACTGGTTCGCCACGCGTGATCTGGAATCTCGACCGAAACGAAAACTTAATAGAACGTAGATCCAGCGTTAGTGAGCTTAAGTCCGACCTTTGGCTCAAGGAGGCACGCCAGAAGTCCTCCGTTGAGTTGAAACTGACCCGTTTTGGTTATAACCTAAGTATACTTTGACCTGGAGTCTATTTCGGTGAGTTTTTAGACTACATAAGGACCTTAAACCCTCTCTCATTGCAGCCATACGAATTTGAGAGAAACCCTAGAGAGAGAAGAGAGAAAAGAGAGAGAAAGTGTGGGAGTTGTGAGAGATCCTTCCTGCCACTCTTCCCTGCCGCTCCACGAGCTCTGCCGCTCCGTTCTCATCGCTTTCCCGGCGATTCCAACCCCCTTTTTAGGTAAGAAACCCTAACCCTAATCTGATTTGGGCCTTGGGTGATTGTAGGTTATGAAATAGCTAACCTATTTCGTTCTATAGGTTGCCAAACTGCCGAATACGGAAGCTTAGCAAACCTATCGACTCCATTACGATTCTACGACAAAAGGTGCAGACTTTAGGTGTATAGGTTATGGTTTTCAATGCTTTCAATGTCAAATAATGATAGATTCATGATCTGCATGCTATTGCACATGTACAAAGTGCTATCTGTTTTCCGTTTCGATTAAAGATGAAAAATATAGAATTCTACATACTCTAGGTATTTGAAGAAAGTACCGTATACGTACAAATTTTGAAAATGTGTATGACATGATTATTTGCTGTATGAATATACTATATGTGGATAAATTACCTGTTTGGCGAAAGGATTCGCCCTAATACATGTTTTGCTTATATACACTATGTATGTTGAAATTTTGTATTCTAGAAAATACCGTATACGTATAAATTTTGGAGATGTACTTGTCATGATTATTTGCTGTATGAATATATTATACATGGATAAAATACTCGCTTGGCTAAAGGATAACCCTAATACATGTTTTACTAACATACACCATGTATGTTGTAATAGTGTATTCTAAGTGTTTGTGAAAATGACTGAATGAGTATAGAATTCTCATTCGTGCTCGCCATGACTAATTGTCATGGATAATTGATTGTTGTATTGGCGATACCCCTTTGACGAAAGGATTTGCCCTAAATCACGCCACGGCCAATACACACTATATATGCTAAAATGTGTAGCTCAAGTGTTTGTGGAAATGACTGAATGAATATGGAACTTGGATTCCTGCTTGCCATGACTATCCGTCGTGGGTGTATGCGTGTTATGATTGGGGTAACTCCCTAGTGAAAGGATTTGGCCTTATACCTATGTGATCAACATATGTCATGTATGTTGATACATGTATTTTAAAGTGTTTGTTGAAATGTCTGAATGAGTAGTAGTTAGTAAATTGTAATGTTTAAGGGTGTTGAGATATGATTCTCAACTCCTTTAACTATGTGTATGATTTCCTTGGATAGCTGTGTGATTAGGAATTGAATATGTACAAACTCATGCTTGTGTTGTGCATCATAACATGCTCAACTGCTTTTATGATTTTATCTATGTAATGAATATGTTAAATTCCTGTTTACGTTGTATGATCCATCATGGGTGATGGGGGAGTGGAGCAACGAATGCGTGCAACAGCCCTAGCAGCCCTAAACGGATAATACCAAACCTTGATTGTATGAGTTGAATCTTCATCCACTACTACTTTATCTATCTGCAATTGATTGTGTTTGGGGCTATGATTATAATCCAGACAATCGGTACCAGAGTTGAATTCGTGGCTGTGATTCATTTGCCACGTGAGATGTGTTCGACGAACTCGAGTCGTACTTCGGTTGGCGATAGTGGTTGGCCACACGAAGTGCTCATGCGCTTCATATCGTTCAACTTGATGTGCGCTCGAACTAGCCGAGCTCATCAAGTAACCCGATCTGTCTTATGTATGTTCACCATGTTTGGACGCCTCTGCTTGAACCTAGGGTACCAAACTTACCAGTGGAATCCCTTTTAACCACGGTACCTCGATCCGCTAAGACTCATGAGCCGGGCATGGTGGTATGGGACACCGTGGTCGAGCTGTCGGCCTATGCTGGGGCCACGTGCCTCCCCGTAGTGACCAGTGAGCAACCAAACTCGTGAGCCGATTATGGTGGTATGGGACACTATATTCGTGCTGTCGGCCTACGCTGGGGCCACGTGCCTCCCCGTAGTGACCAGTGAGCAACCAAACTCGTGATCCGATTATGGTGGTATGAGACACTATATTCGTGTTGTCGGCCTACATTGATAAGGTGATGGGGGAGTGGTGCAACGAATGCGAGCAACAGCCCTGACAGCCCTTTGTAGTGACCTCGAGCATACTCTGGAATCGCGGTGAGCCTTAGAGTTTTGCCGCGGTATATGGAGTATGAACTAGGCATGTTTCTGTATAGTGATGAATCGTTAAAGAGGTGATGGGGGAGCGGTGTAACCTTTGTGCGTAACAGCTCTGACAGCCTTTGCAGTGACCTAGAAAACACACCATCATCTGAGATTAACTAGGACTAACGACCCTAGAATGGATCATGTTTGAGAATGATACAAGGGAGGTACCTTAGTTTCCCAATCATGTTGTTTGAAATGGACTAATAATAACTCGGTAATCATGTTCATCATGCATTGCATGTGCCTGGAAGATGTGGAGCACTGAGGGATGAAAGCATGTCGCGAACGTGAGATGGTGTAGCACGAGGGAGGGTGTGGTGAGGGCATACATCATGACTGTATCCATACTTGCATTAATAAGAGTAGTTAAGAGTGTTTGATTGTACTGCTTTATCATTACTGCTTGACTGAGTCGATAACATGTTAACCTATGTTTTATTGTTCCACTGAGTTAGCTACTCACTCCCACGTTACGGGACGGTGTTGTACACACCAACCAGATTTATTGAGTTTCAGGTAATGGCGATGCTTATGAAACAGAGTCGGACTACTATGATGTTGAGGAGGAGCTCTCCTACATGTAACTCTCTGACAGGTCTATGAAGACCTGGTATTGTATTGACGGGGCTATGGTACTTGGAATAGAAGACATTACACTTACACATTTGGTATATTTTAAAAATGTACTTAAAATTTATTAACCTGGTAATGTTATCACACTCTGGAGACTCACACAGTTTTTATATATTTTATATATCTATCACAGTCTTCCCTTGCTAATTCACTGTCTCTGGAGTATGATATGCTGTTTTGGCTTAATCTCACTCATGTTCACTACATTAATGCAGACAACATTTAATCATCATTATCTATGTTGCATTAGTGATGTTTTGGAAACTCGAGAGTTGAGTTACTACTCGACCCTCGATTTTTCGGGATGTTACAACAGATCATACAATCCCTAAGGCTAAAATCTAAAATGGCCCTAACTTTCAGATCGATCTAACCATCGGATAGGCCACACTAATAAGATATGTAAGTATTTAACAAGGAAAGCTTAGATTTTCTGCACAAGTGTTAGTATCACTTGCTGTAAAAAGGTTAAGATGGCCATCGGTATATGTGTGGTTAGATCCACACCATCCATCGAATGTGTAAAGGCAAAATATGCCAATACTTTAAGAATATGGATGATCTAATCATCGGTGAGCCACCCTGATCAATCATTTGCCACTCAATTTCAGAATCTATATGTAAAGAAGCATATGAATGGTTCAAATTAACAAATCAATGAGTCTTTTATGGTGTTTGAACAATGAGTGGGCAATGATAGGTATATATATGTCTAAATTGTTTAAATGGACCCAAGACCCCTAAGCAAAGAAAATCTTTAATTTTATTATTATTATTTTAATCCAGTTAATCTAAGTATCGTCGGTCGATTTTTGATCGATTGATCGAGGTTCTAAATTTCATCCAACGATATATGTACCTTAAAGTGTATTTTCTTGATTCGACGGCATTAATTAACAATTGTCTGAATAGAATTTTGATAAATTTAATTTAATGAACATATTATATATGGAAATTTCAATTATTTGATCATTTAGGGTTTGCCCACTTACGATGTTAATCAAAGGTGGGCCCCACTGTGTAATATAACCGAATGAATAACAATGTTGTGAAATTAATTGATAGGATTTATGAATTCAAACAAGCTTGATTACCTTGTGGATTCTACACCACTAGACTCAGGTGAGTAACCTAACATGTCTCATATTCATGAAAATTGAAATGGAATTGTTTGTGTAATTAATTTATTGATGTTTTGATCTAGCTGATGTTAATTTATGAAATTGTGTCACATTCTAATTTGTGTTTTTTATACATTTAATTATATATATATATATGATTTAATTATATTTTTACATTTGAATTAGCACAAGTGTTTATGAAATGATGAAATCATACAACATCCATTATATCTGCATGTCGCATGGTCGATCATGGAGGCCCTCCCTATAAGAAATGTCAATCCTGGTAGAGCGTTACTAGATGCGGGTTATGCACATGCTACCAAAAGGTGAAAGCCTACTCAACAGGTGGATGCGGGTTGACGATCTCCAACCTAAACAAATGGACAGACAATCACCCTATGTGGCGCATTCATACACCATGTGCATATATTTTTCCATTCAATGTTTTGTACTATTTTAATTACTATGTTTATGAACCATACCGGGTTATTTCAACAAGTCTGACCAACTTATCATTTTATTAATGGAAAAACCATACAGATGAGCTGTTAGCTGATGATGCAGCGTAGGAACCGGAAGGGGTTACTGAACCTGAACACGACCCACGTGAAATGTAGTCATACTTATCTGAAGATGAATTGACATCATTAGACCATTCCCGAACATCTGATTTATTTGTTAGGGTAGTTTGATTGGCGTATAATGCATATTGGCATTAATTATGAGATTTTAAACAATTGTTTAGATTTATTTGATTGAGACATTGTGAGCTTATAATAAACATATTTATATTAAGATACTATAACAAATTAATGATATTTGAGATTTATGTTATTTGAATGGTTATGAAGATTTATATATGCATGGTTGATTGGTGCTAAGTGTTATGTATGTGTGATTGGAATTCGAAAAACTTCGGTGGAACTTAGAATGAACGTAATTCTCACATTTGATTAAACTGATCAATAGATGAACCTAGTACACTTTATGTACAAGTTACAAACCGAAACTCATGTATGAGGGTGCATACTTTGTACCCGAATTTTGGGGCATGACATATGGAAATTCTTTTGTTTTTTCTTTAAGAAAAATGAGAAAATGGAGAGAGATAGAGAGAGGCGATGGAATTGTGATCTCACCATATCTCAAGGATGCAGACCGAACTTGACCCAAGCCTGTGACAGGCCGAGATAGTCCAGCACGAGTCTAACCTAGATTGGTTATTCGGGCCCGACTCGAGCCCAAGCCTAAAAATACTCTATAGTGCAACCTTCTCCAACATTTATCATGAAGATTTCAACAACAAACAAGAGAAGAAGAAGACTTACAAAGATTATTTCCTTATTTCTTTAAGAAAAAGGAGAAAAATGGAGAGAGAGAGAGAGAGAGAGAGAGAGAGAGAGAGAGAGAGAGTGGAGTTGTGCTTTCACCATACCTAGAGGATACAATTAATGCTTGTCACACCTAGTTATGTTTTCGCTATAAGCAATGGTTTCTTCTTGCAGGAGAGTACTCGATTGCATAAATCTCATAATGATGGAATTACAATTCAAGGATGCATTTGGACCTTTCAAAGAAAAAGGGGGGGGAGAGGTAATTACCGGGGTGGGCTGGCTTAATAGGCTTTTGGATAGGTAATTCCAAGCAGACCCATAATCGGGTTCAAGCCTAAAGCCTCAACTCGACCCATGGGTATCAAACTGAAGCCTATGCTCAGCTAGGGCAGTTCACGAGTCGAGTCAGCTTGAAAAAACTCGCTCGACTTGGCTCAAGTTAGCTCGGATTGACTCGGCTTGAATGGCCGAGTTAAGATAATTTTTGGAAGCTCGAGTTGAGTTCGAACAGAGTTCGAACATGGGGCGTTTCAACTTGGGCTCGACTCGGCTCGATTAATAAGTGTGTGTGTGTGTGTGTGTGTGTGTGTGTGTGTATAAGTTTAAAAGAAAAACAAAACAATACCCGACCTAACCCTAGCCTCCCTTTCCCTTTCTTCTCTTTCTTCTCTACCCTACCCAGCCGCTGCCCGGCTCCTTCCCCCATCCCTCCAGCAAGATACTATAAGTCTTCGAATCGGGCACAAACCAATCCTTCAACCCGTCAAAAATCTCTTGTGCCTTGCGA
This sequence comes from Magnolia officinalis, assembly GCA_021015155.1. Classification (NCBI taxonomy): domain Eukaryota; kingdom Viridiplantae; phylum Streptophyta; class Magnoliopsida; order Magnoliales; family Magnoliaceae; genus Magnolia; species Magnolia officinalis. Next base: position 11,733,528 of record JAJHSJ010000010.1, read on the forward strand.
ACATTCTTGGCCTTGCAAAGCGCACTCAACAGTCCATTGAACTTAGCTAGGTTCGGAGCCATGCCGAACCGATCCATGATGTTGAAGGTGTAGACCGCCTCATCCACTTTTTGCGCGCTTGCATACTTGCGCATGATCACATAGAACGTTTTAACATTCAAAATCCCTTTCCCACGCATGGCATTGATGAGGTCCCACATGATCTTGTATTGCCGGATCTTGGCCAAAGACGCAATCCTGATGTGGTATGATCGAACAGTATGGGAATAGCTTCGCTGCTTGCTGGCCCACTCGAAGAAGCGGTAGGCCAGCTCCGGCTCTCACTAAAATCAGCTCTCTCTCTCTCTCTACAATTCTCTCTCTCTCTCTCTCTCTCTCTCTCTCTCTCTTCAATCGGCTTGGGCGAGTAGGGTTATGTTTTTTTTTTTTTTTTTTTTGTCTGGGACGAGTAGGGTTATGATATGAACAAGCTCGAGCTCGACTCAAACCACCAGCTCAACTCGAACTCAACTCGACAGCTTTGGCAAACAAGCCGAGCTTCAATGTTGAGCTCGAGGCCAAGCTCGAGCTCAAGCTCGAACTCAAGTACAGTATGGACAAGCCAAGCCGAGCTTGGCCCACCTCGACTCGACTCAGCTCGATGCCCACCTCTATGCTCGGCCAAAGGTTGACCAGGCCCAGAAGCCCATCGGGCTAGCCCGGTCCACTGACAGCCCCAGAGAAATAAGAGTTCGGGAGACAGTGGAATTAAAATTATATTCATAAATGGGTAGATAGTTTTTATATCATTCCTTCCGAATTTGACAGACGGTCCTAGTGAGGGCTCTGCGTGGCCCACCTTGATTTATGTATTTTATCCACTTCGTTCATCCGTTTGAAAGGGAGCTTAAAAATGCAGCAGATGGAAGTCTTGAGTGGACCACACCGTTAGAGCTGTCGTTGAAACCTTCTTAGGGCCATAGTGATGTTATTTGCCATCTAACGTATTCATAAGGGCCTGTTTGGCTGGGCGAATCCCACGGTATTACGAGGGATGGGATCGTCATATCCCATCCATTGATCCTGTGCGTCTGTTTGGGGAGAGATATATCCCACGTGATACGTTTTTTTTTCGTTGGGTTGATACGACAGACTGAGGGATCACGAAATCGCTCTCGAGATGCTCTATCATCCCCCGCTGCGAGCTCGAGCCCATCTCATGGAAAACTTTCCCATCCAGCATACGGAACGACGAGATGGAGCAGTTCGCATGGTCATGAAGTCGCTGGAGATGTCGGGAGATATTTTTTCTAGCGCGAATGAGGTAAGTGTACAAATACCCAGGCCTCTATGTGAGTCTTCCTCCCTATGAGTTTAATCGGAGCCAGTTCGGTGGAAGGTACGCCTTCATCTCTTTCTGAAGAGAAGCCTCCATCTATTCTTCTTTGATAATCGCATTTGTATTTCATTTGTTAGTTTCATATTCATGCTTTCCTGATTTGGGATTTCTTCCTACATGTATGGTCCAGCTACCAATTTCTGCTAGAAATTGGGGCTTATGCCTGTTGGATGTTGTGATCTCCTATTACTGAAATCAATATGTCTTCTGGATGAGGATGTTGAGGGATTTCACTGTTGATGCCTTCCTCTAGGGGGTTTTGCTCCCTGCATGTTCATTCGAATATGGATTGAAGCTTTCCATTTAGGGGTTTTGCTAACTACATGTTTTATTTGTGGATTTACCGTTGATGCCTTCCTCTTGGGGGTTTTGCTCCCTGCGTGTTCATTTGAATATGGATTGAAGCTTCCCATTTAGGGGTTTTACTACCTGCATGTTTTATTTGACGGATTTCACTGTTGATACCTTCCTCTAGGGGTTTTGCTCCCTGCATGTTCATTCGAATATGGTTGAAGCTTTCCATTTAGGGGTTTTGCTACCTGAATGTTTTATTTGACGGATTTCACTGTTGATGCCTTCCTCTATGGGGTTTTGCTCCCTGCAAGTTCATTCGAATATGGATTGAATACTATAATTTGGGGGTTTTGCCATCTGCATGTTGTCATTATCCTTTTTCATTTAATATAATGTCTGCTGGAGTGTTTTCCTTGAGGTAATTTTGGGCGTCCAACTATGGTTTGATGCCATAAGCTGGGCGATTTTATTTCTGAAATGGGGCCATGCTTGTTATGATTCTTGGGCCTCTTGATGTATTTTCAATATGATTTTTCTGTTTCTAATGTCAATGCAACAATCCATTAGGCCATTAAGCGCTTATGGATTCCCACCTTAGTTACGGATTCAAGTTTTTTTTTCCAACAATCTCTCTCTCTCTCTCTCTCTCTCTCTATTTTATAATGTGCATGTAAATGTGTTGCTACTGCTATTGTTCGAGGCATTCTTTTCGTTTAAAACATATTGGTCTGCTTGCTATCATTCATCCATCTGCATATTGATGTGGTGCTCTATCTAGATGGATTATCTGTAATTCTGTAAATAAATAAAAGTAAATGAACTGTTTGTCCATTCCTTTCCTCTATTATATATGAACTATTGATTTTTTGAAGCTGTGTATTATTTTAAAAAATGTATAGATACCTGATGAATTGACGGTCTAGATTTTGTGGGCCACACAGGTATGACGCTTGTGTCTTTTTTATTTTTTATTGGTTTTATCAGTGTTCCTATCAAATAGTCATAGGCAGCTATGCTCCCCATGTTGCGTTCTCACTCTAAAACAAGCACCATACCACTGTTGTAGTATGCGGCTGTCTTTAGATAATCATGCATCCTTGTAGGAACTAAAGAACAGAGCAATATAGTTTAATATGTATATACTATGCATGTGTATTTTGCTTCCCTCCTTTTACAATATCGCATCTTTCATCATGCTTGAGTGACATTCATTTCATACAACCATGCCGGAGATCTCAAGGAGCTAAAATGTGATTTTGTAAAAGGTACTTGGATTGAATTTAGCTGTTTATATTGTGAAAAAGGATATGAATCTTAGCAACTATGCATGTGTATTTAGAAATCAGGAACTCTGTCCTTGTACATGCAGCAACGCATATAGGAGATCCCATGTTCATCTTTTGTATATACTATGCATGTGTATTTTGCTTCCCTCCTTTACAATATTGCATCTTTCATCATGCTTGAGTGACATTCATTTCATACAACCATGCTGGGGATCTCAAAGAGCTATGATTTTGTAAAAGGTACTTGGATTGAATCTAGCTGTTTATATTGTGAGAAAGGATATGAATCTTAGCAACTATGCATGTGTATTTAGAAATCAAGAACTCTGTCCTTGTACATGCAGCAACACATATAGGAGATCCCATGTTCATCTCTTGTATATACTATGCATGTGTATTTTGCTTCCCTCCTTTACAATATTGCATCTTTCATCATGCTTGAGTGACATTCATTTCATACAACCATGCTGGGGATCTTAAATAGCTAAAATGTGAGTTTTGGTAATGCTACTTGGAATGAATCTAGTTGTTTATATTGTGAGAGAGGATATGAATCACATCAACTTTGTTTTTTCCTGAGAAATCAGGAACTCTGTCCTTGTAGATGCAGCAACACATATAGGACATGCATCAACACTCTGTCCTTGTGCATGCTACTTGGAATGAATGAATTGGAGCCCCTAACAAACTGAAAGTAATTGTCAGTACCATGTACAAAACACTGATTCACATGTTCATTCAAATTTTTAACCGTTAAGATTGAGACTAAGTTTCTTATTCAAAACTAAAAACCTTATATAATACCTTTATCATTCTAAGGGAAAAGAAGAAGAAGAAGAAAAAAAAAAAATACCTACCCCATACAAGCTAAAAAATGCCTTTGGTAGATCTAACCACCAAATATGGTCCAAACAACATTCTAAATGTTAGAACAAGTGCATGGTTGTCCAACAACCATCTTTCACCCTTGTTGCTGGTAAGAAGCTTACTGCACCTTTCCTGTTCCAACAAAGTTAGCATCAAGAACCCAAACAATGATGACCAATATGACAGAAATGAGGAACATAATGATCTATATATCTCTGCTTTCTCCAGGCTATCAGTTTGTGCAAGTGGGGTGCATGGTTTGGTGATCCAGACTGTTCATTTCTCAGGGCCCCATAGTGGCACCTCATTGACAGAGTAATTGCAAACCTCGATTGCTGTAGAGCGATATAGTTATAGAGAATAAGAAATAGAGCTAGATAAGTGATCCATGGTGAACTGAAAAGTAAATAAAAATAAAAACACTGAAGATTGCAGAGCTCTAATCTCCCCAATCCAGGGGACTTTAGCTCTCTCTCAGAGAGAGAGAGAGAGAGAGGTCAGACCAACAGAAATCAGTCCATCACCCCATTCAAGGCAGCAGTGGTCTCTCTGTATGCAGCAGTCCTGGTCAGAGTGATGAGATGCTGCTTCAGCAACAGCAGCAACAAGAGGAAGAGGAGGCCTTATTTGGGTGGAGTTGTGCTATTGATGCTTTTCCCATAAACTGTTTTGAAGCTAGAAATATTAACAACCATGTAAGCTTCATACACAAGAGTTTCTAGTTTGATCATGACCCACACATGATCGTTATTAAAATAAAATAATTCTAATATATATACATGTCATTGTAAAGGGTTTCTTTCTAATTATCTGTTTTATTTCTATAAGTTCAGGCTATGGGCTTTAGTACTTTGATTTTCAGAAATTCATTGCACACAACCTATTTACAACTGAAATCCAGGTATGTACAGCCAATAAGATCTGTACATGTGTATATCAATTTGAATGCTTAGGGAATACTTTACTTTTGTGCTGTAATATATTTTATATATGTGGTTCGATAAGATCCTTGTTGCTATGCACATTAAGACAGATAGAGCCACACACATCGTATGGACGAAGGGTACGTACTATCATTTAATTGAAATTCAGATCCTCTGATTGTATTTTTATTTGTCGTGGGACAATTTTGTGTAATTAGTAAACGCGATCCTATTCTGCTACACGAATTTCATGCTAATAATGGGCATGTCAATGCAGATGGCAAAAGAGAAGTACTACATTGTTCTCATGGGCCGTCGACTGGGCATTTATTTGACGTGGGACGATGTTAGGCTGGAGGTCGAGGGATTCAGCGGCGGGAGACACCGGGCATTCAAGAATTGGAAGGAAGCGGTTTCCTGCTGGGAGAGTTACTTCGGTGGGACTAGTGCACCGTCAAGGCCTGCCACAGAATCTCATGGCGTTCATGTCGCCGCCTATTCAGATGAGGTTGACATCCATCATTCGTCAACTTCGTCTATCCAACAGACGATCCGAGCAATGGTTTCTAGGGCCACGGTGACTGATGATTCAGCCCCATCTTTTGGGGAGAGATTCTGTGTAGTTCTGGTTGCCCTTGTCGTTCTTTTCTTTGCGCTACTTATAATTATTAAATTCTAGCTGTAGAGGTTGTGTAATTGCATGTATATATATTTTTTTTCTTTGATTGTATGGTTTTGCTTGAGTGACCTATATCAGAGACTGACAATTGCCTTCCACACCATAATATTATCGACTGCCTGACATTGTCGATAATTTTGTCTCAATCCACGTCTTAATTGGTGTGGCCCACTATATATGTGTACCTGATACACTGCATGATCCAATCAGTTTTTGTTTATGTGCAAGGAATCTTGCGGTGTGGTCCCCGGAATATTTGGACACCACATTTTTGCCTAACAATCACACCGATTGGGACTGGGCACTTAGATTGGACGGTCCAGATTAGGCAATATTGATGTGGTGTGTGGATCTTCAGTTGAATCAAACCATCAATGATTTTTTAGGACGTTTTGATGGTTTGGACTTTATATCTGATTTAGACCATACCACACGAAAGCAATAGTGATTGGATATCCACCGTTGAAATCCTCCTACGGCCCATAGTACTGTGGAGAACGTGTAGGTAACTCAGGTGGAGGGAAAAAACAAAGATCAGCTTGATCCACCGTTGAAATCTTCCGACGAAACAGCTGAAGGGAGATCCATTGTTCATGATCGGGCCCACAGTGCACCAACCAACGCCAGTGGCTGGAAGCAGTGGGGAAATCAGACCAGCGGCTTGTGTGATCCTGGGATGTCATCCATCCATCCAAATGGGTGGATGTACTTGGGCCTGAGGGATTGTTGCAATTCCACGCCTGGCCAAACAGGCCTGACTATAGGAGATCTCGGGATATGGCCCACGTCCCACGGGATAGAGGTGCCGTCCTAAACACACTCCCGGGTCGTGTCCCGAGATTAGGCCATCCCATGGGATTCCCAGCTATCCACTAACGGCGTCATAATTACCTTAAAATTGATCCCATCCCTCCTAATACCATGGGATTCGCTCGGCCAAACAGGCCCTAAGGTGATATGAACCTCCATGAAGGGACATAAATAATAGTTTAATCCAAAAAACTTTTGTGGCCCATAGAAGGCTTTCAATCCTCACCGTTCCCCATGGTGTGGTTCACTTGAGCCTTTGATTTATCTCATTTTTGAACTCATTACTTAAAATGATCTGCCAAAATGGATGGACGGTTTGGATGAAACACATATATCATGGTGGGCCCATCCTAGCTAGGTCTTAGGGGGGCAGTATATGGGTTAGTGGGGTAAGAAAGAGGCAGAATGGAAGGATCGTTTGGGAAACGGATTGGCTACTCCCCCTGCCACCGGCCAATGGCTTATGGTCGGTGCTCTGTGGGGGCCACCATGGTTTATGTGTTTCATCCATGCTCTCCATATGTTTTTCTAGATCATTTTATGGCATGAGAAAAAAGAGGTATATAAAAATCTCAAGTGGACCACATTACAGGAAACAGTATTGAATGAACGTCAACCATTAAAAGCTTTTCGGGGACCATAAAAATTTAGGATAAACCTGATCTTTGTTTTCTCCATTCATCTGGGTCTGTATGACCTAATCAACAGATTTGGACGTCAAATAAAAAGTACAGTGGGCCTGAGGAGGATTTTAATGGTGGATATCCAATTACTATTGTTTTCCTGGGGTGTGGTCCACCTGAGATTTATATCCCTTTCATTTTTGGGATCAAGCCCTAAAATGATCTGTAAAAATGGATGAACGGCATGGATGAAACACATACATCATGGTCCACGGATTGGCTACTCCCGGTGCTTGCACCATGATGTTTGTGCTTCATCCATGCCGTTCATCCATTTTTACATATCATTTTAGGGCTTGAATCCAAAAATAAGAGGGATATAAATCTCAAGTGGACCACACCACATGAAAACAATAGCGATTGGATATCTACCATTAAAATCCTCCTAATGTTCACTGTACTGTTTATTTGACATTTAATCTATTGATTAGGTCATACAGACCCAGATGAAGGGAAAAAACAAAGATCAGCTTGATCCAAAACTTTCATGGCCCCAAGAAGTTTTTAATGGTCGATGTTCATTCACACACGTTTCCTGTAATGTGGTTTACTTGAGATTGTTATACACTTCATTTTTGGTCTCGTACCATAAAATGATCTGTAAAAATGGATGGACCGCATGGATGAAATACATACATCATGGTGGGGCCCACAAAGTACCGACCATCAGCCACCGGGCTGGTGGCACGGGAGTAGCCAATCTGTTTGGGATCGTTTGCTGCATGCATGCATCAAGTGGGCCCCACATCTGTCTGGTATTAGCGGCGGTACGGGTATCACTGTAGCGCTGTCCAATTTTGGCAGTGTTTTCCGATTCAACAGCCGAGTTTCCGATATAACTCTGTAAATACCCCAACCCTCCGCTCTTGTCTCTTCTTCTTCCTCTCTCTCCGTCTCTCATGCGGTCTCTTGTTTTCAATCTAAGGTGATTCTCTCTCTTTCTCTCTCATTTCCCTCTCTCTTTCCTCTCTCTCACACACACATTTTTGAATGTGTTTCTCTCATTTCGATTTCAGGCTTTGGTATTCTGATCCTCCAATAGCAATTTTCCTCATTTCACTGAAGAAGGATGCTTTGGTTTTGGATTCGTGAATCAGGTGCGGTTGCCTTTATCTTTCTCACTCAAAGCTTCTTAGATTTGAACGCAATGCTGCTGGATTTTTACTTATGGAACGTAGAACCCTCATTTCCCATTATGGTCTGCTTGGATTCGCGGAAAAAAAAAAAAATAAAAAGAGGAAGTGGTGGAAAGCGGTGAGAAAGGAAAACTGTTTACTTTGATTGTTTTTCCATAAGTTTTTTTTATATTTTTGAAAATTTTTATTTCATTTTCAAATTTATTTTGTGGGAAAAAAAGGAATTTTCATAAAAAATTTAGGCAAGATGGAATGTGACACGTGTGCGTTGAAGATGGATTGTGCCACATGGGTCACGTTGTTGGGATGTTGGCACATGTGGACTGCTTGAAGATGGATGGCAGCTCATGTGGCATGTTGGCAGGTGTGGTGCGTGTGGAGCATGTAGAGATGGATGGTGGTATGGCATGTTGCTCAATAGCAAACATGGTACATTGGCCGTGGGGTGCCTGCAGATGAGGGTGGCACATGTGGTACATTGACATGTGGGGTACTTGAATATGGGCAGTGGCACATGTTGTGCATGTGACAGATTGGCACATGTACGGTGCTTTGAGATGGATGCTGGCACATGTGGAGTACTTGAAGATAGATGTTTGCACATATGGGGCACTTGAAGATTGTCAGTGGCATGTCTCACATTGGTGCATTTGCGCATGTGAAGTGCTTAAAGATGGACGAGGCATGTGGCTGATTAGCTCATGTAGCACATTGGTACATGTGGGGGCGTTTGAAGATGGCACATGGTCCATGCGGCACATTGGAGCATGTGATACATTGACATGTGGGGGCGTTTGAAGATGGCACATGGTGCATGCCATACATTGGAGCATGTGATACATTGACATGTGGGGGCGTTTGAAGATGGCACATGGTGCATGCCGCACATTGGAGCATGTGATACATTAACATGTGGGACACTAAAAGATGGATGGTGGCACATATATGATGCTTTAAGATGGATGGTTTTAATGTGGGTTGATGTCGGACATTGGAAAGTGGGGCACTTGGAGATAGATGGTTGCAATTGTGAGACTCCAATCTCCCCCAATTTCTTGGAAACAACGTTTCTTAGGTATGACAAGGAAATGAAAATGGAGCATTTTTAAGGAAATGCGAACGCTGTTTTCGGAAAATTTTTGAGAAAAACAACAGAGATTTTATTTTCATGGAAATGACATTTCCTCAATTTACTTTCAGTGAATCCAAACAGGCCCTAAGATTTAGGTTTTCTTTTTATGATAGCTATTATTCCTGTGAATTGATTTCCTGATAATCATAGCTGCCAATTGTTTTTGATCGATTATTGACTTATTTGTTCTATTATTCTTATGAGGCATGCATTGCTGCTTCCGGATGTGAATAATAGGGATTGGGTTTATGGATTTAAGTTTTGATGAGGTTGTATAGAGATGAATATTGGTTTATGCACATTGAGTTATCTTGGAGATGTATTTTCACTACAAGTCGGGTTTTAAAATCCCATTGAATGTTGTTTTATTCAAGTTGAATCATAACTTCTGATGTTATTTTTTTGGTCTTAGGCTATGAGTTGGAATGTTAATCTAACAATAGCCTCTATTTGAGATGATCTTCTTGGTTAATGTTTTCGGTTCATTGTTATTGCGGTAGTTGATCTAATGCCTGAATCACTGTCAATGTTCTACTCCCAGGATTTCTTTAGGGCACTTTGGTTTCTGCTCACATTTACATATGTAAATTGATTTGCACATGCTTGTTTGCACTAATTTACAGACTTACCCATTTACATACATAAATGACCAAAAGTTTTTCACATACCAACCCATTAGAAAACACTTTCCTACATAAATTGCCTCATTTGGTTTTACCACTTACAATATGGACTGTCCATTTCCCAAGCCACTAATCGGATGATTGGTTAGATCATCCAATTAAAGTGATTTGTGAGGGATAGGAAATCAAAGGTGCACCCCACATGATAGATGGTACACATCAATGCTTATACCTCTTTAGTGTATTTAGTATGGGTTGTCCTTACTGAACCCAATAATCTAGTCACTAGGCTCATCTAATCAAAGTGATTTCATAGGAATGAAAGGTCAGTCATACATGATGAATGGTTCACAACAATGCTAAATCGTCCATTTCACTAATCAGATAATTAGGATTATTTGATACAAGTCTATTTAAGGGCCTGTTTGTTTCGTTGACCTCTATAGAAAAGTGACGTAAATGGGCCATCATTACTTTTTCACAACGTTTGTTTAAGCAAGTATTATGACATATATTTCTTGGGTCAAATACAACTGTAATAGGAGATAGGTAAAGAAATTTGTAATCATTATAATTTTACATTGTATTACAATGGAAACTCCAATCCAAACACCAACATTGGTTTATTTTAGTGTTGATTTGACATTGAAGTAATGTAAAATTACCATTATTATATATTTACCATGATAAACCAAATAATGTAATTGATACCATTATCATGGTCAAATGCAGCTCATGTTACCTGATAAGTAAAGTGATTTGTAATCATTGCCTATTCCTTTATTGTCATAATGGGTAAAACCAATGTTGTCAAAATCCTTATCGTATCGTAAATAATAATAGGGGTTGAATCGTATCGAATCGCAAAGTGTATCGTAAATAGTGTTTTTTTTTCCTGATTTAATATATATATATATATATATATATATATATATATATATATAACACATGAAAAATAAAAGTAAATTAGAAAAGATTAAAACTCATCAATCATCTATTTACCATCAACATGTACCAAAAAAGTAATACATGATATTGTCAATTGAGAAAATGTATATGGTATACATATCATGATAGTAAAGGATTCTTGTCCTTTTCCTTTGTTTTCTTTTGTTGTCTTTCGAAAAATTTACTTTACAAGACATACAAGAGTACTTCAAAATTTTTATTCTTTTGTACCTTTCTTGTGTAAAATCATGTTAGAAAAAATGGCATTTGATGCCATTGTGAATAAAAATATATCTTGATTTCTTTGTTTTGGGATTTTGATAAAAATAATGAGGATACCTTTAATAGGGGAGAGCCTTTTTCCTATTTTATGAGCAAAATGGTGCAAAGAAAAAGAAAAAATTGAGTAAAATTAATAATAAATTGATTTTTAAAGTATTTTTGGTCCCATTTACACAGTCCACGATCATCTTTCGATTCGATATGATTCGTACGATAATCGTATGATTATTTAGGATTTTGGGTGTATGATTCAAATCATACACCCATACGATACGATATGAATTGTATGATTCATATCGTGAATGATACGCTTTTGATAACATTGGGTAAAACAAACAAGCCTAAGATGAATGGGCAATCAAAGGTGGGCCCCACACGTGAACATATCGAGTATACTAGAGAGGCTTTAAGCATTGATGTGGACCCTTCATCATGCGGGGCCCACCTTTTGATTGCCCATCCTTCTGAAATCAATTTTATTGGATGAACCTAACCATCATATTAACAGGATGGGAAATGAATGGTCCAGATTACATACACTAGAAAGGTCTAAGGATTGATGTGGACCGTCCATCACGTGGGGCCTACCTTTGGTTAACAGTCCTCCGCACATCACTTTGAATGGATGATCCTAACCATTGGAGAGGAGTTTAGTGAAATGGATGATCCATATAGAGAATAATAGTCGAAGCGTTGATGTGGATTGGCCATCATGTGGGACCCACCTTTGATCGCATATCCCTCTCAAATCACTTTGAACGAATGATCATAACCATCCAATTAGTGGTTCGTTGAAATGGACGGCCATAGAGATGTTTAAGCATTGATGGACCATCCACTATGTTGGGCCCACCTTTGATTGCCCATCCCTCTCAAATCAATGTAATTGGATAAGCCTAACCATCGGATTAGTGGTTTGGGAAATGGACAGTCCATATTGAGTATATTACAAAGGTTTGAGCATTGATGTGGACCATTTCCCAAATCACTAATCCGATCATTAGGACCATCTGATCAAAATGATTTCGGAGGGATGGTCAATATTGATGTTTAGACCTCTCTAGTATACTTAATATGGACTGTCCATTTCACCAAACCACTACTCGGATGGTAAGGAAAGTCCAATCAAAGTGATTTGAAAGGGGTGGGAAATCAAAGGTGAGCAGGCATGATGGATGGTCCACATCTTTTCTTAGACCTCTCTAGTATACTTAATATGGGCTATCCATTTCACCAAACCACTAGTTGGATGGTTAGGATCACCAATCAATTTGATTTGAGAGGGATGGCAATCAAATGTGATCCTCACGTGATGGATGGTCTATATCAATGATTGGATCTTTTCTAGTATGATAAAATTTTCGTTTAGTATCCAGTAGGACAATTTTCCAAATAGACCAAAATTTCTTTTGCAAGTTTTCCTTCATCCTTGTAAATACAAGTGGGCAACCATCTTGGCCAAGAAATTTATCAGCATCCGTTCTCTATTATCTGTTTCCTACATCTTTTTTTGTATGCAATTTATGATATCATTGTGCAGAAAATATATTCCAAGTTCTGCAATTGAAATATAACAAAATAACCGAATTTTTGGAGAAAAAAAAAGACTGATTTTTTGGAAGGATTTTGATTCGAGTTACAAAAAGTTGCTTCAAATAAGTGGTGTTCAAACAGCTATGATGCCTACAGAAATATTGTTAATGTTGTTGCTTGTCAGAGATCATGTTGGAATCTAGGTTTTCAAGATGGTCGTTCTTTAAAGGATCAGCTGGCTGTTTGGGACTCTTCTGTGAAAGACAAGAGTCCCAGAGAACTAGGGGTGGCAATAGGGCCCCAGGCCTGCTCAGTCCCCTAAGCCTTGGTCCTAATCAGGCTAAAAGGGCCTCAGCCTGGCCCTATAAGGAAAATAGTGACATAATCAAAGGTTTGAAAAAGTCTAAATCTAAGAAATGATTTCTGATATCCCCTCCATCTGCAATGAGTTGCATCATATAATGGTTTTGCTAATAGAAACATGATCCCCATATCAAAAAAGTGGACCCTCATGAGTATCTTCAAATAGGGCATCCTTGTGCATAACAATGACCCACTTGATTACACCAGGCCATTTATCATTGGCCCTGGCCTGTCCCAGACCGGCCAGGACATTGGGCTTATATTTCAAGCCCAAGCCCAGCCCTTGGGTCAAGTTTAGGGACCCAAGACTGGGCCTACAGCGCAGGCCTGCGGCCCCGCCCACTACCACCCCTACATAGAACTCTATGATTGGATGCCCAGGTTTGCTTAAGCAACTGGTACCAAAATGTACTATTTCAATTCCCAAAATGCAAGTGGTTGTAGGGAAATCAATCAGGGTGGGTGTACTGTGTACATATCAACTCCCATAAGGAAAGCCCAGATTGTTTTAACAGTACAGTATGGGAAAGTTCAAAGAAAACACACAACCGGCTTTATTCTAACAACACAAAATCAAAAGTGAATGAAACATACACAAGCCCAATTCCCGTAATGGCATAAAACCTAAACAAATTAAGAGAAATAATTAATGCGTAATTCCATTTGAACTGCATAAAATCTGTAATTTTAAAGAAAATAAACTCTGTAATTTTAAAGAAAGTGTGCAAAGCCCATTTCATTTAACTCCACAAATCAATAAGATGAATGCTACATGCAATTCTTGTGAGGTCAGATTGAAGGGGTGAATTGCAAACCTGCCAACCTGGCACATTGCGAGATCTATACCAACAATTACATGAGGAAAATATCCTGCCTGACCAATGAGGTAGGCCGCAATTACATGAGGAAAATTGATGGTTAGAAAGAATTATCAACTGCCCATGTGCAATGTACACGTCTAGCCCGCATGATAAGTGGATAAGCCTAACTTTTGGGATAGGGAATGTTCACTTTATGCCCACTGGATACAGGCTCCGATTCACCTCTTCAATCTTTCATGCAAATCCCTTTAATATTTTCCAATTGAGAAACTCAAAAAAAATTAGCAAAACCCATTTGCATTTATTATTATTATTATTTTTTTGTATTTTTGTTTTTGAAAGACAAATAATTATATTAAGAAAAAGCCCGAAGGCAAAGAAAACAACAGAAAAGCATAACAGAAGAACATAAAAAACATCCTAATAGAGGATCCCAGTCCCTTAAAAGGGAGAACACCTTAGAGACTTCTACTGAGGGAGGGGGGACCATTCATATTCCTGAAACAGTGGTTATTCCGCTCCCCCCAAAAGGTCCACGAGGCAGCAAGCATAACCAGCCTCCACTTTGTCATAACACTGGCCACTGGCATACCATTGTGCCAAGTCCTAAAAAGACCTTGCATGGAATGAGGCATGGTCCAGGAGATATGAACAAACTTAAGGCATGCTCCTAAAGAAACCCATTTTCATTCAACTGCATAAATCAACAAACTCAAAGACAATAAGCGAACTCCATTTTCTGTTAACAGCACAAATCAACAAAATTCAAAGACGTTACACAACCAACGTCCATTTAACAGCACCAAATAAAAAAATGAAAAAGAAGAAAAAGAAGAAACACAACCTATTTCCAAGTAACTGTAAAAAACCAGTAAATTTAAAGAGAACGCACAAAACCCCTTTCCATTTAACTTTGTAAAATTAATAAGTTCAAAGAAAACACCACAAACCCATTTTTTATTTAACTACAGAGAATTCGAAGAAAACAACTAAAAACCATTTTTCTCATTTAATGACACAATCAACAACCTAAAAAAAAAAAACCCTCTATCAATCTCTCCTTGGTTTCCTCCAAGATGAGAATCTCATAAGCTAATTGGAGAGAGAATTTTATTTTATTTTTTGAAAGGAAAGAGAACTAGTTTTCTTAGATAGCTATTTTTGAGCAATCTACAATGGTAAATTTATATGAGGGTGGGATGTATGAATAAAATGGGAAAACGTCCTTACGCGTATAAAATATCAAGAGTAGGTTAAATGCGCATACGACTATATGCTTCTTCTTCTTCTTCTTTTTATTAATTAATTATTATTATTATTATTATTATTATTATTTTTAACACGCACACACACACCCACAGTAGTGGGATTTCACCACCTATGGATACTCGAACCCTTTACTGGGTGTTGAAACTCCTGAGAGTCTACCACCGGAGCAAGAATAAGGATCCATACGACTATATGCTTCTTAAAGATAGTTAAAGCCTTCCAATTGTGCAAGAGATTCTCCCGTACTACCCTCGGGGATTCATTTAAGCTTGGCTTGATCCAGTCTTCCAGACTCCAGTGAGGTTGCACTAGCCAGTGAAGATACAGTACTTGACCTTAGCTCTAGATGCCCAAAACGAGTAGAAAAGAAGGAAATGTAAGTTGAAGTGGTTCAAGCACCTATCTCCATCTGTTTTTATAGAAGGGGATTAACTATGCAACTAATGAAATGCATAGTTCCAATGCAGTCATTGTTAGATGCTTTTAGTACAAGAGACTGTGTAGCTTACCTAGGAGACTTAGAGACTGATGACCTTTCATTTACTTCATTAGAGTTGAGGTCCAACAGATAGGTCCATCTAGAAAAGAGTTGGGTCATGGTGGAGGCCCAATAGTCCGGCCTGACCCCGCTGCGATGTGCCAAGTGCCAAGTGCACTACTAAAGAGTCACAATGTGCCCAAGTAGCCCTACAACCCACTGCCCATGCACGCACTCGGTGCTTCGCACCTCGCTAGACCACCATTTACTTAGTAAAATCTTAAGTAATAGCTTTCTTGGAATGATCCTATATAAACCAAATTTCAACTTTACTTCCAATAGAACTTTAGAAAACAAGTTTTCGAAGTATGCTTATATACAAAAAATTTAAAAACTAAGTTAACATGGGAGAGGAAGAGGCTATAGATTGCATGTCCTGACTACATGGCTTTGAATGTTGCTGCATTTCGTTTTGCACTGTGGAGGACAAGCAGCTATGAAATGTTTTCTTTCCTTTTCTTTACTCAACTACTAGAGATCTGCAACAAGTGCGGGTGCATAACACAAGCGACTTTAGAAAGTTTTCCAATAATCTAGTTGGTTAACATGTGGACCTTGCTCTTAACATCCATTGGATAAAAAATCAAGCCAAATGTACCACCTTTTTCTTCTTTGAGTATGTCATTAATAACCAACACTCCAAGTGGTTACCAAGAGAGAGGAAGAGGTCATGGATTTTTGGAAAAGAAAGGAAATGTCCTTTCCTACCTAAATAGTTTTCCTCATGCCTTGAAAGTCATTTTCCAAAAAGGCACTTTGCCATCAAAGGAAATTTTCTAGAAGTCCATTTATTTTCTCACTTCCTCTTGAAAATATGTTCACACTCCTGGTAAAGATGATCTCCAATGTGCCAATATGTCACGTGCAAAATGTGCTAAGGTGCCATGTGTCACATGTGCCATTGTCGATTTTCAAGCGACCCACATGTACCATGTGCCAATGTCCCACATGTGTGACATTTGACAATGTGCCATCTGCCATAGGCCATCTTCAAATGCCCCGACTGTGCCAATGTGCAGCATGTGCCACCGGCTAGCTTCAAGCAGCTGTATAGCTTTAAGCACCCAACATGTTCTATCTGCCAATATTTCACATGTGTTGCATGTGCCACCATCCATTTTCAAGCACCCCACGTTCCGCATGCCAATATGGCAAATCCCCACAATTTTGCTACTATTGCCTAAGCCTTAGCCCAATTACATGGGGTCGATCACACGAATCCTATTCCATGATTGTCAAGATTCGTGATAAAATTAGTTTCAGAAGTTTCATGCTGGATGCAAGCTTGACACAACCCTCGTGTATTTAGGCTTGAGAGTTGAGACTGGCAATGAGAGCACAAAGCTCCCAAAGGCAGAGTTTGTGTGAAGGTCTATTTTTATCACTGGCAAATCCCAACAACTACAAAGTAAATTTCGCTTGAAAATTTTGTTTTTCCAAGTTAGATTTGAAAATGGCCCCCAATTTTGATGAAGAATCTATACTACCATATAAAAGTAAATAGAGTTTTTTTTTTTTTTAATTTTTTTTTTAAATTTTTAATTTTTAATTTTAAATTTTTATTTTTTATAGGACTTTTGCATGAAAAAAATATCCCTTATTAAAATGCAATATCTCCTCTATCCCCTTTATACTCACACCATCTAATGATTTTTAAATTTTTTTTTAAATTTTAAATTTTTAATTTTAAATTTTTTATTTTTTATAGGACTTTTGCATGAAAAAAATATCCCTTATTAAAATGCAATATCTCCTCTATCCCCTTTATACTCACACCATCTAATGATTTTTTTTTTTTTTTTTTTTTTGGGTGGCAATTTCTCCCTAAGAATACTCGTAGGAGCCATACTTCTATGAGGCACGATACATTGCCCTCTCAAAAGTTGTACATATGACATATATCCACTCTTTCTAAACCAACTAAAATTTGGGGCCTAATGATTTTAAGCCATAGTTTCAAATCAGATTGGTGGGACAATCCTGTCCTCTAATTTAACGAGGTATTGGTGTGTTGAAATAAGGCCATTGGGTATTTTTATTTTAACCCTCTAATGAATGTCCACCAATCCAACAGTCTGGTGCTCAAATGAGCAATCTTTTGGTTCATGATAGGCCTAAACTAGGACCAACAACCTAGACAATTGAATCTGAATTAATTGCATTGCACTTATCTGAATTTTGGAGTGCACATATACCATCCATCATGTTCTGCCAAAGTGTCAAAATCATATTTTATAAAGAAGTCAGTTATTTAAAAGAGGTCGAAGTAGCAACATCTTCTTATATCAAGCGATATTTCAGTTGGACAAAAAGAACAATTTTCTGGGGATGATGTAGGACATGAAATTCAAGTATGATGTGCAAGATTTCAGGCTTTAGATTACACTAGTTCAGAAACAATTACACAAAATTCTGCATCTCACACAAAAGTTCAAACACTCAATCAAGGGAATCTTATGTGGGTCCAGGCCTACACATGCTAGGGCCGGATCAATCAAAATTATAGACCAAACAAGAATCAAAGGAGGGTAAATTCATCCACACATGCACAGAAATAATTCCCCAATCTAAGGGATTCAAAAATTTCAATTCGGGGAACCCTAAGGTTGAAGAAAGGGTATAAAATTGGGAATTTGAGTAATTTAGGGTTAGGTTTAGGGATTTTGGGTGAAAGAGGAGTGAAAGAGAGGAGAGGGACGAATCAGAGAAGTATCGCATGTGTGGACCGCAGCGAGGGCCTAGACGCACACGCGTGTGATCCCGGCCACACGTGTGTGGGGCCCACTATTAAGAAAAAGGCTACCTTGGCCCTGGTCGGCCAAGGATGGACTCCAAAATTCCAAATCTCAGCTTGATTCGATGCACGGTTTGTGCGTGGTGCTCCGCCAAAGTTTCAGCCCTCCTGTAGTGCTAGATTCTGGATATCTGCTGTAGAGAGAAAAACGGCTGCAATAGAGGATGGATTTGAAGCGTAGATGATTGTAGGAAAAAAGAAATATGGATGGAAGAAGGTGGGGGCGAATTGGGATAGGTGTAGCTTCGCACCACGGTAGTCGGCCCTTCGAGTAAGGGAGGGTTTCGCACCCAATTGAATCTTCACAACTCAGAATTTAGAGGAGCATAAAAACGTAGCAATTTTGTTAATCTTCATTGAATGAAAAAGACTACAAGGGGTGCATATTTATAATAAAACCCTATACCCCAAAACTCGCTCCATGTGCACAACTTATTACTTGGCGACGAAGTAATAAAAAATAACAACTAATCAAAGCAATTTAAACCGTCCATGATACTCATAATAACAATAATAAGCAAAACCCAAGGTATTAGATTAATTAGAATAGTGGGCCACGATCATGAGAACCCATAGTGGGATTTACATGACTATCGGGTCCACTCCAACGAACCAAAACGTAGTCCTCTAACTAGGAGGCCCTCCCTGGACGTCGTCATCGATCCAGATCGATGGTGGGGCCCTCCTCCTCCTCCTTGCGTACATGCGTAGGGGGGCGTGCGTGTGCGTGTGAATTCCCCATCAGGGGATCCAAATTGTCTAAATTGTTGGACCATTAATGGATGGATCATGGTCCAAAAATAAGATTGAAGATGTGACTACCATTTGACCTTGCCTTGAAATCTGGGTCCCTTACTATTTCTGTTGTACACTTGATAGGCATTAATTAGGTGGTTAGGATAACTTGACTGGTGTGAACTGAAGTATGGCTTTCTATATACATGTAAAGCTAACAGGTGGCCCATTGATTAGGTGGGTGAAAATTTATAAAACAATTCTGTCAGGCATGGGTGATAACTTATAAAACAAATATAGGTTGAAAAACTATGTCAAAACTTTTTTGCTATCCATTTGTTTTAGACATTATGACCCATGGAAATGGTGTATTCCATCGTGAAGCTAGCCCAATGCAAAACTAGGATGATCGATTCATCAAGTTGCATACACCAATAAAATCAACTGACAGTTGATAATGGAATCCCATGTACATGTGCGGCCATGGTTTTGGATGTCAGTATCGGTCGACATATCGGCCAAGTGGAATATGTTATTATTGCTGAATTTTCCTTAGTTCCTTCTTGTTTTATGATGTATAATGCTGAATTTTTATTGTTAATGCTTGCACAAATCTGCCCCTTTTAAATTCCGCATTCATTTAGGGTTGGATTAGACCGTCCTACACTTCAATGCATTTGATTGTCACCACAAGATATACCACGCTTATTGCGGTTGCATCTCTCCTTAGAAACTCACGGCCATGGTAGTCACTCACAACTCCATATCTGATACTGCATAGTATATAGAACTGCGCTACGAACAACATAATGTTTGATCTGGCTAATATTTTTGTTTGGTTTGATTAACAAGGAAGTGATAGAATCTCATTTGGTAATTGACAATTTTTGCATATATTAAACATTGGATCTTTGATTTTTACTGCTTCCAATTCCTCAAAACTTAATAACATTTTGCATGTGCCTGAAATTTTCAAAAATTTACTTTTGGTTAACCAATTCTCAAAAGAGTGATTGCATTTTCTTATTTGATTCTACTTTATTTTCTATATAGGACAAACATTGGGGAGGACACTTTTATGTGGGCGGAGAAAGAAAGACTCTACCCCTTATGTGTCTCGCTTCCCACAAAAATAAGTTTGGTTCAGTTACTTTTATTGGTGAATGGGTTTCTGCTCCAACTTGGCACCTTTGCCTTGGGCCTCCATCCCCTCCCATGTTGAAATCACTCTCCAGATCTAATTTGTCACTTCAAGGGTCATCTTCACAACTTCTTGTTTATCATTTTTTCGTTTGAATAAGAGTATGCATTTATCCTTTAACATCTTGGATATTGTTTTTCCTTTTCGTTAGAATTTATCCATACGGATGTCCAAGGTTTGACTCCCAAAACGTTGTGTTTTTATATTGCTTGCATGATAACTTTTCTAAATATTGTTGGATAATTTCTATGAATGCTCAGTTGGAAGTTTTTGATATATGTTTTTTTTTTTTTTTCAAATTTAAATCAATTGTTGAAAACTTGTTAAATTTTCCAAATCAAAATTTTACATTATGATGGTGGAGGGGAAAACACAAGCCTTCACCTTCGGAAGGTTCTCCACACCTATGGGTTGACCCGTCAGCTGTTGTGCTCTCACACTCTCACAAAAAATGGGATGACTGAAAGGAAACACTGTTGTATGATTGACACAGAACACTTTTGGCCAATCGTACATGCTTTCATCCTATTGGGTCAAGGATTTTAATATGGCAGTCTTTCTTATCAACAATATGCACTCTGAAGTGCTTAAGAATGTCCCCCTAGAAATAATCGTTTCATTGATTCCCAAACTATTCCTTTTTTGGGTGTTGTGGGTGTACTCGTTTTCCTTGGGTGCGCTTGTATACTTTTCACAAACTTTAATTTAGATTGTAGTCTGTTTATTGTCTATAGTCTTCTGATCATAAGGGTTATATGTGCGTCGATCCTGGTACGGGTCCGTTTACCTATCTCTGCCTGTGGGCTTTGATGAGGCTCACTTCATCACTCCATCCTTCCTAGGTCCACTCCACTCCACCAATGACAAAGGATGCCTCTGTCGTATTTGGTTGCAATGCTTACAATCCATCAATATTGACAACTACCTTATTGCCACTCCTTCCCTGTTGGGCTTACCCCCTTCGGCCCAAGTGTCCAGCTGACTATATGCTTGTAAGAAGGTGTTTTTGAGCATCAAACATCCCCTTCCCACTGCACTTGTTACAACCTATGATCAGATTGAGACTGCATGTTTCACCCATGCCTCTGAAAGCCCAGCTTGGCGAGCTGCAAGCCGATGGTAGATGAGTTTAGAGCTCTCCAACAAAATGGGGTATGGTCTCTCATCCTATTTTTACCGTCCATGATTTTGGTGGGATGTCGCTGGATCTACAAGATTACGAGTCATATTGACAACTTGATTAAACGCTACAAATCCTAGCTCGTTGCTAAGGGCTATCATTAATAACTAGGGATAGACTACCCTGAGACATTTAGGTTCGTAATCAAGCTGCCCACGATTTGGATTGTACTTGCACTTGTGGTCCTTTTTTGGTGGCCTTTCACATAGGTATCAATTAAACATTCAAAACGCCTTCCTACATGGGTTATTACATGAAAATAGTTAACATACATGAATTAGTGGATCTGTATCACCTAAATCATGTTTGTAAGCTTCATAAAGTTCTTTACGGACTCAAGCAAGTGCCCCATGCATGGTTTGATCAGTTCACCACTTATATACGGGAGCTTAGGTTTAGCAGGTAGGTCCCATGTAAACATCCCTCTGTTTTTATGTCATTGTGATTGCACTCTCAATGTCCTTCCTATATATTTGGATGACATTATTTTCACCAGTAGTAGCTCATTCTATTTGTCAATCTTGATCCAACAATTGGAGTCTTTATTTGTCACGGAGGATCTTGGACTCCATTCTTTCTAGGCATTGAAGTTCATTGTGACACACCAGACATCTTTCTACCTTAAACTAAGTATGCAATTGATCTTTTAAAATGGGCCTCAATTGATAGAGCCTAACCTTACACCTCAACAACCATTACTAAAGGGAACTTGTCCATTGATTTTGTTGAGCCTCGTCCTGGTCCAACAGAGGACAAGTGCAATGTCTGTGCACTTCAATACTCAACTCTCACTAGGCCCAACATTGCAATTGTCATCAACTAGGTGTGTTAGTCCATCCTTTCACCCATTGTTCGAAATATCGATATCGCATTACATATCTCACCCTTAGGATACAGATACGTATCAGTTATCGCATGGGAATGGGATACATTGATTGTATCACGTAATGTATCAATGTTGTTGGAAACATGGGAAAACATTGGGAAATTGGTTGAATTTTTCAATGAAACTTCAGTGATTGTTAAAAAAGACATCAATACACACTTGTAAATTAAAATATTATAAAAAACGAGTGCACATAATAGGTTTTCTTTGTATGGGTTCCTAATCTATGTGCTGTCTAACTGAATTGATGCAAGTATATTGAAAGCCTATTTATATAATTTATAAATGTAAGAAAATGTGTGGAAACATAAGCAATACATTCAAAAGCAAAAAAAGAATCACTAGATCAGGTTGCATACATGTTTGATTTTATGTTTGGACACAAAGATTGCAACCGATTAGCGAGAAATTGAAATTTTTTTATTTTACATGCAAAACCATGGATTTGTAATAATTTGACACTAATTTAACATGATTTACAGAAAAAAAAAGAAAAAAGATCGAAAATCGAAAATGCTCACCAGATCGAACATGTGGGATATATCCCACTACTTGTGCATTTCGTATCGCACAGGTGGGATACAAGATATATTAATGCAGGGCCATTTTCACACCGGGCTTGAGTGGGGTAGCCTGTGGGATGCAGGGACACTCTGGGTGGGTGGCCTGTGTGAAGCGGAACCCATGTGAAGTGGGGCCCACGAGGTTCGGCCGAGGTCCTAACCCATGCGATGTGGGGCTTGGGCTATGAGATAAAGGAATTGATTCGCCACTCTCTATCAATTTGGGATTTTAGAGCAAGTGGCTAATTGTCCTGCATCATATATTGTGGGATATATCGGCCGATATCGTTGATACTTAAAACACTGCTTTCACCTATTATGACCATCTTATCATGATTAAATGCATTCTTTGATTTTTTATGGGCGTCCTAAGTCATGGTTTATAGTTCCAACCAAGTGATTTCTAGTTTCTAGCTAGATTATATATATATATATATATATATATATATATATATATATATATATATATATATATATATATATATAGTGTGGATTGGGCCAGAACCCATATGGAAGATCAACTGGTTCATATCGTGTATTTTTAGGCCCTAATCCAGTCTCATGAAATGCCAAGAAACAAGCTATGGTGGTTCGTTCTTCCAAAGAATCAGAGTATCACTCACTTGCCCATGCAACAACTGAGCTCTCTGGCTTTGGATGCTACTCAAGGATCTCCACAAATTTCTTAGGTCCACTACGATTATTTAGCGTGATATTATAAGTGTTATCTCTTTAGCGTCCAACCCTATTTTTCATGCCCATAGAAAGCACATTGAGGTTGATTATCATTTTATACGATGGAAAGTTGTTCAAAAAGACATTGATGTTCATAATGTGACCACCCAAGATCACCAAGGACCTCTCATCTTTGCAGTTCCATGTTCTCAAGAACAAGCTAATGGTTCGTGATCATTTGTTATTCTTTTCATATCTTTCAATGACAAGCTCGTTTGTTACTCTCCATATCTTGTAACTAATGTAATTGCCTGTACAAGTGTAATACTTATTATGATAAATACATAAAAGACAACCCTCACGATACTAGTTGAATGGGAGACGTTTTCCATATTCTCTATGTCAAACAACCAGTTGCTTTAAAAGCTCGAGCCATCAGAGGATGGCATTTCAATGTATATCAAGGGACTTTAACACTCCCTCGCATATGCGGGTTGGAGCTCCCGAGATTCGAACACAGGACCTTCTACTTTGATACCATGTCAAACAACTAGTTGCTCTAAAAGCTCGAGCTGTCAGAGGATGGCATATCAATTTATATCAAGGGACTTTAACAATCTAAAACACTTTAATTAGCACCAACTATCTAGTTGCCCCTACGTGTGTAGGCAATGTTTGAAAATACACAGATTGGATGGTTTAGCCATTCAAACATGGCTTTCAAAGGGAATGTAGAAAACAAAAATAGTGAATGACCATCTTTAACTGAACAGAGGCGGTAAAAGTGATGCATGGATTTGTCTAAAACAGGTGGCTTTTAAAACATACTCCACCTGTCTTATGAGATTGGATGTCCCTAATCAACAAGTCACCCTACCACTTGGATTGTGAAAGATGGCTCCAATAAGTTCATGTTCTTACCTCTATACTGCATAATCTCCCATAGCTTAAATGCCAGTTGGATTCATTTTATGTATGAATGCAATGAGGTTCATCCAAAGCAAAATATTAATATGGGCATATCATGCACCAAACTAATTGTTGAAGAGGTTTGCTACAACACATTATGATGCCTTCTTTTTTCTCTTGTACATGGGCACTGTAGCTGTTTGATCTGTGGTCATTTTGAATGTTCAATACCATTTATATGAGGGGCCTCATCATGGATGGGGATATCCAAAAACATATTCATGATTCAAGGATCTTATAATGGCCCACAAAATAACTATTAAAGGAAATGTTCCATATTCAAGGAAAAGAGTAAAATGATTGAAAGGTTAGAATACTTCCAATGTGAGAGTTTATTTATTCATATACCCCCATCCATAATGAAGCCCATCATATAAACAGTTTGGATCATTGAACATGATTCCGGATCCAATGGCTATAATCATGATGTAAAAAAGAAAAAAAAGAAGGAAACAATATGTTGAGATGTATTACTTTTTTTGAAAGGTAACACTACTAGGGTTTAGGTCACTCATACACACTACAATCTCCACCAGCTCATCTAATGAGTGGGAGATGCAACAAACCTCTTACTCAAAATTAATTCTCTTTGATGAGATTACAGTGGTTACTCCACTATTTGGAATATTTCATTTCCCATGTACAAGTGCATGCACGATCTGATCCTTCATTTTTTTTTTACACACGCACACACACCACCACACACTCACGCCGTAGTGGGATTTACCACCTATGGATACTCGAACCCTTGACCGGGTGTTGAAACTCCCGAGAGTCTACCACCAGAGCAAGAGTAAGGATTCATCAGGTCCTTCATTTGTTCTATACTATAAAAATTAGACATTCTAGTAGCTTACAAAGATAATTAACTTATAAATGTTAGATTTTATACAGTTTAAATGGAAGTTTTCCCATGTTAGATACATAAGACGCATATTGTGTATAGGTGCATTGCTATTTAAGGTATGTGGTTGTGTAGGAGTCTTGTTAAATAAGTCTTTTGTTTTTTGTTTTCTACATATCTAGTATTGGTTGGTTTCTTTTGCAATGACTTGAATATGGAGTAGTTAGAGGGAACATGAGATGCAAATTTTAGTTTTTCTCTATTGTCTTTAATATGGCTATTCTGTTGATGAGATCCATGTATTTGGTCCATCAAGTGATATCAGAGGCCAGGTGAAGAGGCTCATTTTCTTGTTCTATCAATTAAAAAAATGTTGTAATTGATGGTAATCATGACCACAAATGGGATGGTCCAGCCATAGTTCCCAAGGTTTTGTAGGACAAGCTACAATTAGTGGAGCATCCAAATGAAGGTTCTCTTCAAATCCCAATGTTTATGCAATTTGGTGGAATGTGGCTACACCAATGTAGCTGATATGCAAGCATTCAAAGTCCTTCCATGTGAGAAAAGAAGCGCTTTGAGATGCTTGAAAGGACCAAAAGTCACTCAATATCATCTTCCGGGTGGTAGATAAGACGATATTTGATAGAATCTCAAGAGTTACAACAATGAAAGCAACATAGGAACTTTTGGAGAAAAGTTACAAAAGTGTGGATCGAGTGAAAAAGTACGGATCCAAACACTCAAAAATGAATTTGAAGCTTTAAAGATGGGTGACATCGGAAAGATTGCTGATTATCCTAGCAAAGAGATTTCCATTGCAAATCAGTTACGTGCAAGCAGAAATGAAATCAATGATGTAGAAGTCATAGGAAAATTTTTTATGAACATAAACAAAAATTTGAGCATGTGGTGTGTGCGATCAAGGAAGCAAAAGATGTTTCTGCCATGTCCATCAAAGAGTGCATCACTTCTTTAGAAGTCCATGAACATTGAATGAATTAGAGAGCCTCTCCATCGCTTAAGCATGCGCTCAAAACTCAATTGTTGATGTCCAACAATTCCAATTGTGGAAGAGGGAGAGGAGGATATGGCTATGGTCATGGTAGAGGATCACCTAACAATTAAGAAAAAGGAAACCAATGCTCGCACTCATTGAGAGCAGGGGAGGATGTAACGCCCAAGGAAACACTTAAAGGAATGACAAATCTACCATTCCGTGTTATCAATATGGTAAATATGGTCAGTGTCAATCTAATTGTAGGAATAAATTAGCTGATAAAAAGGCTCAAAATGCTAATTTTGTTAAAAAAGTTGAAGATTTGATTGCTCGTATTTGTTAGGGTGTAACACTACAGTGAATGTGAATGTAACATCAAGTACTTGGATATGAATGCAATAATCATGTGTGGAAAGGAAATGTTCGTAAAGCTGAATGAATTAATCAGTTCTATGGCTAAGTTTGGTGACATGAGGAAGATACCAATAAAAGGAAATGATAAGATTCTAATTTGTGCCAAGAATGATGATTGTTGTTACATTTGTGCTGTATTTTATGTTCCTAGATTAAAATGCAATTTTTAAAGTATTGTCTAGTAAAGAAAAAGGCACGTTGTGCATATTAAAGATGGTGTGGCCTTAAATTTGATAGAAATCAATTGATTGTTGGAGTTCCAATGACGAAGAATCACATGTTTCACTTGAAATTTTAAAATGATTCTATGCCATGTGTGAAAACAATTATGACATGATGATTCATGGTTTAGGCATTTTTGTTTTGGTCACTTAAGTCTTGATGGTTTGAAGAGGCTAGCTGGCAGGAATATGGTGACTGGGCTATCTCTCATAAATCATGCAAATCGGATTTGTAAAACTTGTATATATGGAAAGCAGCATTGAGATCATAGAGATCCGTGTTGCTACTTTAGTTTGTGCATTTAGATCTGTGTGAGATGGGTTGCCATTTGAATGGTTACAACAAGATATTCTGTAATGGTAACGGTGGCTGTAACCAATGTTTTAAATATCGACAATATCGGCCGATATATCCCACGATATATCTTGTATCCCACTACTGCGATACGAAACGCACAAGTAGTAGGATATATCCCACATGTTCGATTCAGAGATCACTTTTTATTTTCTATCCTTTTTTTTTTTTTTTCCTTTTCCGTAAATCATATTAAATCAATTTCAAATTGTTACAAATCCATGATTTTTCCTGTTTTGCATGAAAAATCATGGATTGGGAGATTCGATTTCGAGATTTGGAGAAGGACCGAGTTGCGAAAATTTGAAAAAAGTAAAAAAAAAGTTCCCAATTTTTCTCAAATTGGTTGCAATCTTTATGTCCAAACATAAGATCAAACATGTATGTAACCTGATCTAGTGATTTTTCTTTTGCTTTTGAACGTATTGCTTGTGTTTCCACACATCTTTTTACGTTTATAAATTATATAAATAGACTTTGAATGTACTTGCGTCAATTTAGTTACACAGTGCATAGATTAGGACCCCATACAAAGAAAACCTATTATGTGCCCTTGTTTTTTGCAATGTTTTGATTTATAAATGTGTATTGATGTCTTTTTTTAAAAATCACTAAAGTTTCATTGAAAAATTTGACCAATTTCCAATGTTTCCCCATGTTTCAACAACAACGATACATTACGCGATACAATCTATATATCCCATGTGATAACCGATACATATCCGTATCCCAAGAGTGCGATACGTAACATGATACCGATATTTTGAACACTGGCTGTAACCAGTGTTCAAAATATCGGTATCGCGCAATGTATCGCACCCTTGGGATACGGATACGTATCGGTTTATCGCACGGGATATATCGTTTGTATCGCATAATTTATCGCACTTTTGAGAAACTGGGGGAAACATTGGAAAAATTGTTGAATTGTTCAATGCAACTTCAGGGATTATTTAAAAAAACCATAATACACATTTTTAAATCATAAAATCTCAAAAAAGAAGTGGACGTAATATGTTTCCTTTATATATTGTACTAAGATATGCGTTGTGCGATATAACTAAGACAACTATATTTAGTATCCACCCCATCCATCTGTTTTTTCATATCATTTTAGGACATTATCCAAAAAAATAAAATGAAGCAGATCCAATAATTAAGTGGACCATACCATTTAATGAGGCAGATCCAATGATCAAACAAAAATGAAGCAGATCCAATAATTAGGTGACCGTTTTTTTCATATCATTTTAGGACATTATCCAAAAAAATGAAGAAGCAGATCCAATAATCAGGTGGACCATACCATTTAATGAGGTAGATACAACTATATTCAGTATCCACCCCATCCATCCTTTTCTCATATTATTTTAAGGCATCAAATAAAAATGAGGCAGATCCAACGATAAAATGGACTACACCACATATGGCTCTTGCATTTAATCCACTGACATTTAATGCTTAGTGCATTTTAATGCAACCAAGCTTATTATTTGGTGTGGTCCACTTGAGCGTTGGATATGCCTCATTTTCGTGTTTAAGCCTTAAAATAATATGAGAAAAGGGATTGACGGTTTGGATGTACAGATACATCACGGTGGGCCCGCCCACAGACCTGCCCGTTCGGAGCCAGGGACGGGCGGGGCTAGTACGCAATCCGCGTCCGCCAGCTGCATAGATGTGTGGTACCCAGCCAGCCAATCCGCTTCCTCTTGACAAGATTCAAAGGTATATGGACCCAAAATAATATATTTATTATATCTACACCGTTCACCATTCAAACCATTGAGAGATCATTTTAGATCATGAGCCCAAAAATAATTAACATCCAAAGCTCAAGTGGACCACACCACAAATAGCAGTGGACAATGATTCTCACAGTTAAAACATTCGTAGGGCCCACCATAACTTTTATTTTCCATCCAATCTGTTCATGAGGTCACACAGACCTGGATGAAGAGGAAAAATAAATATCATATTTATCCAAAACTTCTGACGACCTCAAGGGTTTCAATGGTAGACGTTCAATCTCCCATGTCGTCTGTTGTTTACAGTGTGGTCCCACTTGATCTCTGGATCTGTCTTATTTTTCGACTCAAGCCTTCCGATGAGCTCGCCAAATGGACGAACGGTTTGGATATAACGCATGCCTTATGATGGGACCCACAGAACTTGATGACGTCAACACAAGTTCGGTGGTGTGCGGTATACCACCCAACCCAAAATCACTTAAAACTTAAAAGAGGGCTCGGGCGCCCTTGTTTTCGACGCAGAGAGGGTTCCGGCCTTCCGGAACCCTGAAATTTCGCCCAAATCTAGAAATTTTCAAATCTCACGACGATTCCTCGAGATTTCGGAGAGGATTTCGCTTGGATTTCTTCGGACGTCGACGGATTTCTCTCCTGTGACCCGGAAATGTCGACTACGGCCCACCAAAATCAGTAGAAAGCTCCGTTCTTAGGCATATTGAACAGGTAATAGATTTTTTTCTATATATTTTGGAATTTCTGGATGAAATGCGGATAAAATGTGGTGGTATGTCGCGCGGATACAATCCTACGCAAAAATCTGCCATATCAGGCATTGTCGTGCAATATATCGGCGATATCTCACGATAGTTTGTGTATATCGTGCGATATCGCCGATACATCGTGCGATATCGACGATATAATCGTGCGAGATCTGGATTTTTGATTTTTTGTATCTTCCGGGGGTTATCGGACGCGTTTCGTCTCGCTAGGGGCCGATACCGATAATATCGGCCGATATATCGGCCGATAGTATCGATATTTAAAACACTGGCTGTAACGACTACCATGTGTAATGGTTGCTAGCATTATTGCTATGTAACGGCCATTACGGTATACCAGGAGTTACAAGTTGTTTTTATTGATGATTCAATAGGAAGAAGAGTTTATTTTCCAAAAAGAGAAATCTAAACTTTTGAGTATTTTTCAAGAGTTAAATTGTTTGTGCAAAAAAACAAAGTGGCTCCCAATCGAAAGTTATCAGAACTGATGGAGGTGGTGAATACACTTCAAATGCTTTTGAAAATTTTTGCAAGAGAACAAAATTGAACATCAAACCACCATGAGCTACACATGATAGAATGGGGTGCACAAAAAGAAAAAGTTAGAACAATTGTGGAAATGGAAAGAAATATGTTGAAGGAAATGGTATGCCTAATATCTTTTGTTTAGTGGTCGTAGCTAGCGTTTTGTGTGTACGTAATTGGTTGCATACAAAAAGCCTTGATCGTGAGGCACCTGAAGAAGCACGAAGCAGTAGCAGTAGAAAGATAAATATTTCTCTTCTCCATGTGTTTGGTTCCGTTGCATTTGCATGTTCCAACATAAAAAAGGAAGAAGTTGGATAATAAAGAAATTGTGTCATCATTGGCTATTTAAGAAGGCATACAAACATTACAACTTGATTATAGATAAGGTAATCGTTAGTAGAGATATGAAATTCGGTCAAGCCATTGGCTGGGAGTGGACTAAAGAAGAGAAGCACCAATTTGGGATACACATCGATTTTGAAGATAATATGGTTGGTCAGGGTGAAATTAGTCGATCATCCAAGTCCATCTCCACCAAATAGTAGTCAAATGTTAGCATCGTCATCCAAATCATTTCCACCTTCAGGGCCTTTGAAGAAATTCTCCATGTACATCTAAATTGCCTGTAGATCCAAGAGATTTTGAAATAACTCATGATAGTGAGATATTGCTGCTGATGGTGATCTGATTAACTATGTTTATTCTCAAAGTGCGATCCTCTTAGGTTTGAAGAAGCATTAAAGAAGAAAAGAGATGCATAGGAGTCGACTCAACTTCAAGAAGAGCATAAATCAATTGATGTGAAGTTAGTCTATAAGATAAAAGTATAAGGTAGATAGGTCCGTTAATTAGCATAAAGCAAGGCTTGTGGTGAAAAGGCTACAAATAGAAACCATGTGTCGATTATCATGAGGTATTCACTCCCGTTGTTTGAATTGAATATGATAGATTGCTGATTGCTTTAGCGGACAAAATTAGGAGAATCCATCAGATGGATGCAAAATGACGTTCTTAAATAATATTGTTGAAGAAGTTTATACTGAACAATCCTTTGGTTACATAAAGAAGGCACAAAATCACTTAATGTACCGATTTAAAAAGAAACTTTATGGGCTCAAGCAAGCT
Source organism: Magnolia officinalis (assembly GCA_021015155.1). Lineage (NCBI taxonomy): Eukaryota > Viridiplantae > Streptophyta > Magnoliopsida > Magnoliales > Magnoliaceae > Magnolia > Magnolia officinalis. Next base: position 11,765,113 of record JAJHSJ010000010.1, read on the forward strand.
CTAAGAGCACGGGACATTTACATCGGCTCATATTTTCATTATAGAGGGTTTCACAAGTATCATAATAGGCAATGCTATTTATGTCAAGCGTAATGACTGTTGTGGTGTGTTGTTATATTATTGTACATTGTTGATTTATTCTTCATAGGCAGTGACAATAATACGATTGATGAGTTCAAGAAAGCTATGGTTCGTGAATTTGAGATCATAGACATGGGTCCTCGGGATCAAGGTACATGAGACAAATGATAGGATTTTTATATGTCAAAAAAAGGTATGCTTGAAAAATTCTAGAATGGTTGAAGATGGAACATTTGAAGCCAGTGTACATGCCCATGGAAATTGAGGAAGGACAAGAAAGTCAATTTAGTTGATCCTACAAACTTCAATTGGTTAATCGAAAGCCTTCAATACTTGACCGCAACAAGGACAAACATTGTGTATGGGGTGGAGTTATTTAGTCCTTATATTGAGTCTCCAAGTCATATTCATCTACAAGTAGGAAAAAAGATTTTGTGCTACTTAAAATGTACACTCAATCATGATATTCTTTATTCACATGTTAAAGAATATAGACTTTTTGGCTTCACATATAGCAAATGGACAGGTGATATGAATGATAGAAAAAACACGCCAAGCCATGTGTTCTATCTGGAAAGCGGTGCATTCAAATGGCCAAGAAAGAAGCAAGATGTGGTTGCTCCAATGGCTAAAGCCGAGTACACTGTAGAGACATCATATGCAAGTCTAGACATTTGGCTAAGGAGAATGCTTGAGGAGATATACCATCCTCAAGATGGCCCCACATCGATTTATTGTTATAATAGTTTTGGCGATATCTCTAAAAAAGAATCTTTTGTACTATGGACATACCAAGCACATTGATATTCGTTATAACTTTATTCGAGAACTTGTGAATAATGAAAATGTCAAGCTTGAGTATTGCAAGTTAGGTGATCAAGATGTTGATGTGTTTACAAAACTATTTAAGTCTTGTATATTCAACAAGTTGAAAAAGATGTTGGGCATGATTAGTTTTGGAAAGTCCAAGTACTTTATTATAGTTTAAATGTAAGTTTATCACAAGACGTGTGTTGTGTATAGGTATTTGCTATTTAAGGATATATGGTAGTGTTAAGAGTCTTATTTAATAAGTCTTTTGTTTCTTGTTCTCTACACATCTAGTATTAGTCGATGCCCTTTTGAATGATGTGCATATGCAATAGTTAGAGGATTTGAGGTTTTCACCATTGTCTTTGATATGATTATTTTGTTGATTGAATCGTGAGAGATTAAGATTCATATATTTAGTCCAATGATTAAGTTAACCTTTATGACTAATTTTTGATACATTGATACTGAACTTTAATGCATTTACCCTTTAAACTATTAGCTCTATTGGCTTGACTTTGTACTAGCTGCAAAGATGCAGGGAAATGTGCATGGATATGAAAGGGGGGAGGGGAAGATTCTTTGGGGTCTTCTTCTTCATTGTGAATATTTCGAAACGGAAATGGTGAACAGATTCAAAAGGAAAAAGGGTGGTAGAGGGGTAGGGTGGTAACGAGGGTCAATAGATAGCAAGAGAGGAAGATGGTGGGGAGTGGAAAATAGTGAGGAGGCAAGGACCAAATCAAGGAGCTAAGGGAGGACGTGCAATGAAGCTCGATGAATGCTTGATCCTTTACGTTGCTAGGTTTCCTCAGGGCTGGTTGCCGATTAACTTTGCCAGGGTGTTTGGAAGGGCTAGTGCGGTAAAGGAGGTGGTGTTACCCAGAGATCATCTCACTGCGGGTAGTTGTGGCTTTGCTTTTGTTCGAATGAGCACGGAGGAGCTGGCCCACGTTGTTTCCATTCTTCATGGGGAAAGTTTTAGTGGGAAAAGGCTTCTAGTTTAGAGGGCTCGCTTTGGTAGAGAATTGAAGAATAAGGAGCTCCAGCCTGCGGTGGGAAGGAATCCTTGTTCAATTCCTGTAATTGGGTTTGTCAAGGAGAAAAAAGAGGTTGAAAGGTGGATTGGGGATTCAATATTTAGGGCCTGTTTGATTTTTTGGCTCAGCTGTAATTACCATGTAAATGGGTAATAATTATTTACCTAGGTAATTACCACATATTTCCCAATGTAGATGTGACAACTTACTTTTTTAATACTTCAATCAAGAAATTTACAAAATCAATGTGGGGCCCATCGTGATGTATGTGACTTATCCACACCGCTCATTTGTTATGCCAGCTGAATTTAGGGTATGAGTAAAAAATGAGGCAGATCCAAAGCTCAAGTGGACCACACCACAAGAAACAACGGGAATCAAACGCCTACCATTAAAAACTTCTTGGGGCCCTTAAAAGTTTAGAATCAAGCTGATATTTTTGTTTTCCCCTTATCCATGTCTGTGTGACCCTATGAACGGATTAGATGATGAAAACACCTCAATGTGGGCCCAGTGAAGGAAACAACTTTCAATGGTGGACGAATTAAGGCCACTGTTTCCTTTTGTGTGGGTCATTTGAGTGTTGGATTTGCCTCATTTTTCGGCTCATGCCCCAAAATGTTCTAATAAAATAGATGGACTGTCCGGATATGTCATATACATTACGGTGGGGTCCATAGATTTAAGTCAATACTTTTGTATCGATTTTTGAGGTGGAACTACTCTCACATTTTCAAACCAGGTGAAAAAGTAATAATTGCTTATTTACTAGGGTTAACCTGTATCATGGAAAATCAAACAGGCCCTTAGAAAGGGAATTAATGGTATTCCTATCGAGACATCTTAATGGGGGAAATACAGAGCCAGAGGATCTAAATAAAGTAACATAAGGAATAGTGGGTTTGAATTAGGACTTTTGTTGTGAGGAGGGATGTAACAAAGAAGAGAAGGGGAAATGGGTAGCTGTGTTTGAGGAAGATGGCGGTAAGCAGGTCAAGGTGAATCCCCTAGTTATTGAGAGATCGTGGGAGACTTTGAAGCATTCTTTGGTTGCTGAAATTGAGGCCTATGCCACGCTTCCCTAGATCTCCCTTTGGCTTGGGGGAGCTTGTGGGTTGCCTTCGAAAGCTGTCTTGCTTAAGCCGTGTTTGGCTTCTCCAAGGTTTGGATTGGTCTTGGGCTAGAAGAGGATGTTGACAGAGTTTTGGCTGAAGGAAATGCTGACAAGGTAAATCCGATCAGGAGCCTTCACAGATGGGAAGATGTTTCAATTTTTGGACGGGAAGATGTTTAGGTCTTGATTTGGGGGAGTGCCTTTGGAATTCTAGTTCCCTAATTTTTTTACGGCGATTGTTTCTTGCTAAGGGGAGGTGGTGGAGATTGATACAACTACAATTTTAGGTGAAGAGATGGGAGTGATTAGGGCGTGTATAAGGAAGAAGAGAGCTTCTTGCCTCCCAAACTCTGTCACGACATTGATCGGGAAAGAGCATTTTGAGCTCAAGATTTAGGTGGAGAGACCTGGAGAGGTCCCGGTTAGATGGGGAAGCATCTAGAGGGGCCGGGCCGGGCGGAGGGGATTGGTAATGGCGGTCGATGGGGTTTCCATGAAGGTGCGTGGTTCAGTTGTTTCGTAGGAGCACCGATGTCTCTCGAAGGTGAGTGCGAGGCAGTGATTGGAGGAGATGCTATAGGTGGGAGTAGGGAAGCTTGTGTGAGAGCATCTGACACTTGGTGCTCTGCAGGAACCCAAGAAGTGTGCTCCTCCGGGAGCCTACCTTCGGTAGGAGGCTCAGAGCTTCCATTTAATCCGAGCCTGTTTTCACCTCCAAAGCTGGAGCTTGGGAGTTCGAGTTAGGACACACGTCTTCAAGAGGGAGAGGAGGAAATAATTTTTTCATCACCTCGTTCTTCGGCTCAAGATTTTCAATCGAACAAAGGGAATTTCTTTGATTTGGACATGTGGTAGGACGAGATCGAAAGATCGGAAGACGATAGTGTATCTAAGGTGGCACGTGTCTCAGATGACCCGAGTACATCCTCGACTATTATTATTTCACCGGTGCGTGCGGATTTTAATGTATCGCTGGGTCGTGTGCTGCTCGCTTGCATGTGGGTGGCTCGATATCCTGCATATATCGCGAAAGAGGCTTTCTTTCTTCACAGCCTTGGCAAAAGTGTCTCATTTATTAAAGGGGAGTGGGCTTTCAACTTTAGTGCAGGAGCTAATGGCACTGCCTTGTACCCTTCGGCTCGCCACGATCGGTCAATGATTGTCCATGGCGATGATGACTTCCAGACTCCTTGAGATGAATTTCAATGGGTTGTTGCAAAAGCTGCTGAAGGGGAAGTTCTCGATAGGGATCCTCAAATTCTTGAAAACCTGAAGGTTGGAGGCTTTCTATTACATAGAGGTGGGACATTTGGGGAGTACCTAGAAGATGTGATGTTGGTTACCCCTCTCTGTGCAAAGAAAATGGCACAAGACTTTGGTCAGAGACCTCACCTTATCAATGGTATGACAATTGGCAGTTCCATTCTTGCCAATCAGGACGGAGCAATCTTTGAAGAGCAATTTTGCTGGGCCAAAGATATCCTTAAGAGAGTGGGAGGGAAGGTGAACCTATCTTTCGGAGTCAATGACAAAGTCGTAATAGAGTTTTTTCATTTTGTTCGATCTTGAGCTACCTTGTGACAAGAAATGCATAAAAAAGGCCTAAGAAGAATGCTAAGGGCTGGAGAGAATTACTCAGTCTCGCTTGTTCAATTAATTTCGATGTTGCAGGCAAATCAAGTGGTGGGAAGAGGGTGCGTCTGGGTAAAAATGGTATCCAATTATCATTTTATCCTGGAATGTGCGAGGCCTTGGTTGTAAGGTCGAGGGTTCAGGTGAGGAAGGTGTGCAGGAAATCTAAGGCAGATATAATTGCGATTCAGGAATTGAAACTTCAATCTGTTAACAAAGATGTTATGATTTTATTTGGGGATTTTCTCAAAAAGGTTGGGTTTCAATTGATGCTTTTGGGGCTGCAGAGGGGCTTAATAGTAGCCTGGAAATCAAATATATGGAGGAAAGTTGACGCTTTTTCTGGTTCCTTTTCTCTCTCTATTCTGCTTTGTGAAATTGCTTCTGGTTTCCAGTGGGTTTTTAATAGTATATGGTCCCTGTTGTATAGATCTGTTTTTGGTGGAGTTAGACATTGTTCATCAGAAATGGGGTTCTCCGTGGTGTGGGTGGCAATTTCAACATGGTGAGATTCTCTCATGAAAAATCTTTTGGAGATTGTGTTACTCGAAGCATGAGGAATTTAGTTGGTTGGGTGAATCGTCATGAGATGGTTGATCTTCCTTTGACTGGGGCCAGGTACACATGGTCAAATGGGCAAGCTAACGCATGTCTATCTTGGTTGGACAGATTTATGGTGTTAGTAGATTGGTTAGAAAAGTTCCCTGTTGTTTGTCAATGAGGGCTTCCTAAAGAAGTGTTAGATCATCATCCCATTGTGTTGGAAATTGAGGATGAAAATCGGGGTCCGCGGCCGTTCAGATTTGAGTTTTGCTGGCTAGAAGTAGATGGCTTTGAGCAGTTGGTTGTCGAATGGTGGGCTTCTTTTGCTGTAGAAGGATATGTTGGTTTCAAGTTTAGCAGAAAGCTCAAGGTGTTGGAAGATAAAATTAATTTGTGGAAGAATGAAGTTTTGGGGTACAAAGAAGCAGAATATGATAGAATGGTGGATGAAATACATGAGCTGGACCTTTTAGAGGAAGACGATAGCCTGTCAGAGGTAGATAGGGCAATGAGGGAAGATCTTCAATCGTTGTTGGCTTCCTGAACTAAAGAAGAGATTAAATGGAGCCAGAGTTCAAGGGCAATTTGGTTGAAGGAGGGGGATAAGAATGCCAAATATTTTCATAGCATTGTGAGCGCCTGAATGCGTGGAAACAGATCCAGCTCCTTCGATAAAAATCAAATTTGCAATGCGATAGTCAAATTTTATGAAGGCCTCTTTTCCGCTAATCATTGGAATAAACTATTGTTAGAATCTCTTGAGTTTGCTAGTTTGTCAAGTGAAGATGTCTTGCTTCTCGAAAGTTCTATTTTGGAGGAAGAGATTAGAGAAGCTTTATTTTCCTTATGCGGGGAGGAGGCCCCAGGACCAGATGGCTTTCTGTTGTTATTCTTCAAAATTTTTGGCAAGAGGTAAAGCAGGATGTTTTGGACTTCATCATGGAATTTTCGCATCGGAGTCGTCTATCGAGAGAGCTAGGGGCAACTTTCATTGCTTTAATCCCTAAGTTGGAGGGTGCATACCATCTCAAGGACTTTAGACCAATCACCCTATTAGGGGGACCTTACAAAATTCTGGCCAAGCTTCTTGCTACCAGATTCAGGAAGGTTTTATCGAAGGTTATATCTAATAATCAGGGTGCGTTCATAGTAAGAAGGAAGATTTTGGATTGTGTGCTTATTGTTCATGAATGCTTAGATTCGAGATATAGGGAGGGTCAGAAGGGGTTGGTGTGTAAGTTGGATATTGAAAAGGCTTACGACTGTGGATTGGGATTTTCTAGATTATGTGCTTCTTCGTTTGGGATGTGGAGAGAAGTGGAGAGGGTGGATCATGGAATGCTTACAAATGTGTCATTTCTCTATTTTAGTGAACGGATCTCCGAAAGGGTTTTTCAAGGCCTCAAGAGGACTTCAGCAAGGGGTTCCATTGTCCCCCTAATTTGTTTGTTGTGATAGGAGAAGCCCTTAGTATGATGCTTCATAAAGGAGAGGAAAATGGTTTATTTAGTGGATTTAAAACATTTACCAATGGGCCCCAAATTAGCCACATTCAGTATATTGATGATACTCTCTTGTTTCGTGAAGCGGATGCAGTTTCCATGGATAATTTGCATAAAGTTCTAGTTTGTTTCAAAGCAGTTTCAGGGTTGAAAATTAATGTTTTCAAATCGGAAATGTTGGGTATTCATATTAACGGTGATGAGTTGAGTAGGTTGCCTGACATCTTTGGGTGCAAGCCGGGGTCCTTTCCTTCAACTTATTTAGGGCTCCCTTTATGTATTGGGAAGCCGAGACTTCATCTTTGGGATAAAATCATTGAAAGTTAAGAGGAAGTTGGTTAGGAAATGCGGGTATCTATCTCTGGCAGGGAGACTAACTCTTCTCAAGGCGGCATTTTCTAATATGCCAGTTTATTTTATGTCTCTTTTCAAATGCCCCAAATCTGTCTTGGAGCGGCTTGAAAGGTTAAGAAGTGATTTCTTTTGGAAAGGAGCTTCGGATGCTAGAATGTTTCACCTCCTTAAATGGGAGGAGGTTTGCAAGCCTATTATTAAAGGTGGTGCTGGGCTTCCTAAGTTGGGTGATATAAACATAGCTCTCCTTGGAAAATGGGTTTGGAGGTTTGCTTTGAAAGCAAGAAGACTTTATGGAGAGATAATAGCTTGCAATTATAGTATGCAGGTGGGGGAATGGCTCGTTAAGAGATCATCTCTATATAGAGCCTCCAATATGTGGAAAGCAATTGCATTGACAGAATATTTGGTTCGTAAAGGGATTTCCTGTGCTTGGGAATGGCCTCTGTATCTGGTTTTGGGTGGATGTTTGGTGTGGAGATAAGTTGCTCCAGGATCTTTTCCCTAGAGTGGCTTCCCTTGCCCATTACCAGTTCATTGTTGTGGCAGACTGTTTCATTTGAAGTGGAGGTTTGTCATTTGGAGCCCTCATTGCCAAAGAAATATGATGGAAGAAGAAATTGTTGAGATCTCTGGCCTTCTTGCTCTTTTGCATAAGTCATGCCTGTCCTCTTTTGAAGGAGATTCGATGGTTTGGGCAGTGCATAGATCTAGGAGATTTTCTGTTCGGTTTCAAGTTGATTAGTGAACCGAATGGAAGCAATCTTGAGACCCTTATCCCCATTGATTCTATGGAGCCCATCCTAGAGTGGCAGCCTTCGTTTGGTTGGTTGGGTGTAAGAAGGTTCTCACTATCGATAATCTTCAAAGAAGAGCGTTAGTTCTCCCCTGTAAATGTATCATGTGTATGGAAAATGCTGAATTGATAGATCATTTGTTCATTCATTGTTCTTTTGTGTGGAGAGTGTGGGAGTATTTCCTTCGTTTGCTTAAGACTGATTGGGTTATGCTGGACTCAGTGGAGGATTTCCTTTGGGCTTGGGAGGAGTGGGTAAAACTGAAAAGGCTAAGTGGAGGATGATTCTCATGGCCGTGTTTTGGGTTGTTTGGGGAGCCCGGAATGGGCGGTGTTTCTGTAATGAGAAGATCATTATAGAGGCTGTTATTACCACAATCGAGTTTCTTGCCACGGGTTGGGCCGGATCTGTAAATGCAGACTTACCTTCTAATTTTTCTGATCTCTTTGGCCTGTGATGTTTTTTGTTTCTGTTTTTGTATTCTTTTCTCGCTTTGTGCAGGCTTTTCAATAAATGTTGTTACCTCTCAAAAAAAAAAAAAAAAAAAAACTTGACTTCGTACTAGTCTAATTGCTACTTGGTTGTCACAGAATATGTGAGCTGGCTTGTTAATTGTATCAAGCTTTATGTCCTTGATAAGATGCGTTATTTATATAGAGAAATATAGGTTGTACTGTACGTAATATCTCAGCTTTTTGAGTGTACAAGGAGCACATTCTTGCTTCTTGCTAGACCTAGTAGCAACAATTATTCTTAATAAGAAAACATGTTCTAAGGTGGATTTACTATCATCCTCATTCATAACAAAGTCAACATCTGAATATCTTATGTCCTCAACCTTGTCTTCTTGAAGATAATATTTTAAGTGTTTTTTCTTTTAGATATATGCGAATCATTTTAACTGGTTGTCAAGTTTTAAATCATTATCACTTTGATATTTACTCACAAGACCTACTGAATAGCTGAGATCCCATCTCCTACATCACATAACATACATCAAGGGACCCATTGCCTGGGCATGGGGGACATCTAATGATCCATTTGTTGAATAATATCTATTAGAAACTTCTAAACCTTTCTTCACTGAAGTGGATAAAGGTTTGTAGTTGTCCATCCTAAACCTTTCATGAAATTGTCAATGAATTTCTTTTAACTCAAAGATAATGCTCGAGATTTTTATTTTCATTTCTATCTTGAATCCATTTACACATGCACACTCACGTGCATATATGGTAGGTTCTAACCCCTTTTTGTATTTGACTGCGAGACGAAAACTTACACACCATTTTAGTCACTCATCGCCTATAAACTACTTTAATAAAAGGATTCCTTATGTTCCATGCGTTCACTTTCCTCAACAAACACATGCACATGCATGACCTGTGAGTCCGAATTATGGCATGTTTTTAATTATACTCCCTCCTAATCACTAAGGTATTCCGTAACGGTCACCATTATTACTGTTATGATACGGTCCGTGATGGGTCATTTTTTCCATAACAGCCATTACGGCCCGATAACTGTTGCCGCCATTACCGTTACGTAACCGCCGTTATGGCTATTACGACACACCATGCTAAAAATGGTTAACTGTTGATGGGAACCAATGCACTACAGTTGTGATGATGGGTTGCGTGTAAGTGACGATGTGTTTTGTCATATTCATTGGATGGTAGGATGAATCGTGCAAATCTAAGTTCATATATTACTATTCACACATGCTAACATGGCACATGGTCTTGTTATCACTCCCATAATCCAATAATCATGTATGCTACTTAAGTGGTCTCAAAGAGATCTCATCCTGTGATCCACGACATTTCTATCGATTGCATCCTTGTATTCAAAAGGATGATATTCTAATCTGGGAACTCCACACTACAATCCAGGAGGATAATCTTCCAATTTAAAAAAGATCCATCCATAATCTATGAGATAAACATCTCGTAATCCAAGGGGACATTCTGAAACGAGAAGCCAATGGCCAACACATGTTTCCCTTTCACGTGATTCAGTGCATGAAAAATATCACAATGTCAATAGGTGATCTCTAACCAAGGGTTAAAATCATCATATTGGGTATCATATTGTCCATAAACAATAGCCACATTGCCTGATACACCTAATTTTTTAAATAAAAAATTGGCCGAAAATATCATAAAATATTTTATAATTTATTAAGAAACTTTTATGAACACATCTCTCAAACATTAAATTATATACGGCAATACAGGATGTCCTTGATAGGACTTATTTGTAACTGATAAATATGGTTTTTGATGGTACTTTAAACCTTGGCTCCAGCTGGAAGACATGTTCAAGTACGCATGAAAATATTGGACTCACACTTTTCACAGAGTCCATAGGTTTATCACCCATTCAATCAGATGTGCATATCAATGTTTGACTTGAGGACCTTACATATCATTGATTGGACCTTCGTGAGGCTCATCTTGTACATGCTTGTGTGATTCTAATCATGATTAGGTGGATAATTTTAGATATAGTATGACATAAGCTCACCATTGGTTAGGTAATTAATCAAACCAAGAGATGAAACTACTGAACCATGCCCTCAATAAATCTGGTGCTTTCCATGATGATCCAATGGTTGGATTGCTTTTGGTAGAGGAAGTTTTCCATTGGTATGATAATTATGATGATCATGATGATGATTATGAATAATTATGCATACCAATCCTAGTCATCATCTATTTAAATTCATTGAACGTGACTGAAAAATGTAAGGACCCTGTTGAATCATAAAATATCTTATACTCATTAAAATATGATGAATTTGCCTATTCACATGATGTCACATACACAAAAGGTAACCCAATTAGGGTTGAATGGTTGCACCTAAATGATCGATTAACATATCAGGTATAGGCATTATCTCTTGTTTCAAGTCATTTAGACGTTGGATTATTGATGTATATTGGATTTACCACTAGATTTATCCAACAATCGATCTCTCAATATGTTCGAATCATAGATTGAAAAAAAAATAAAATCTAATTTTAATGTGAGGAAGTGACCTCATCGATCTGTTTCATCAATATTTTGGTTCCGCACACATGTAAGTGACCGCTTACGATATCTACAATGGTTATCATGATGGCCTCGATACTGATGGGGTGGCTATGACATCCATGGTTATTGCATGCAACAATGTGGCCACAATTCACAAGGGTAATTTCTTAAAGGCATCATCCTTCATGCATTCACTTTGTTGATGCATTGGTATGTAGATGTGTAAAAGCAAGATTAATTGGTAGCAGTGTTCGAAGTAATGGAATCGCTACAAGTTTTGCTGGCCGGGGATACGGAAACAGTATCAATATCATTGACAATCGGAAATACCAGGAAACATTGGGGAAACATGGGGAAAATGGTGGAATTTTTCAGTGAAACTTCAGGAGATGCTAAAATACACATATTTACATATTTAGGAATAAAAATTTGCGAAAAGAATGTATATATAATAAGTTTCCATTTAATGGAGGGCCTAAAAGCATGTGTTGTCGTAAAAAAATCAGTCCAATCATCCCATCTATCCATCCAAATCCGACCATCCATCCAAACATCCATTGATACAACCATGCACCCATTAAAAAAAAAAATTGAAATGGGAATTTTTTATAAACAGATTTTTGGCGATATCAATACATTGGCGATATTATTGAAATATCGCCGATACACTGACGAAGCAAGCAATACTTGGAATATGCTAAGTTGAAAATCATTGGCGTTATCGATACATTGGTGATACAAGCAACACTTGGAATTTACACGGTAAAAAAATATTGACGACACATTGGGATACTTAACAATGTATCTTCAATGCCTAGAATTTCTGATACTACCAGTGTTATCGGTTTTGCCGAGTTGGAGATACGGATAATATCAGGGAGATTTCGATAATATTGTGGATACTCTGAATAATGACTACTAGTCACATTTTTTGTCTTATTTTTGGACCATGATCCATCCATTAGTGGTCCAATGCTTTGGACAATTTGGATCACCATAAAACTGTTCCGTTTGTCTAGCCGAAAAATCATTCGATCAGAAGAAGTTTTTGCTACTTTGGTCTCTTCTTCATAATTGACTTCAAGATGATGTTGATGCTTTGGTAGAACATGATGGATGGTACACATGCACTTAAAATACGAATAAGTGGCATGCAATTTTATTTAGATTAAATTGTCCAAATTGTGGGTCTCAATTTAGGCATATCTTGAACCAAAAGTATGCCGATTTGAGCACCTGATTGTTGGATTGTGGTCATGTATTGGATAGTTGAAATAAAAATACCAATGGCCTTATTTCAATAAACTAATGCCTCACAAATCACAGACACGATTGTCCCACCAATCTCATTTTCCAACTATGGCTTAAAATCATTAGCCCCACAATTTAGTTGTTTTAGAGAGAGTGGATGTATATTTCATGTACAACTTTCAACAGGGTAATATGTCATCCCTCGTGGAAGTGTGGCTCGTAAATTTGTGTATTCTTTTAAGAGAAATTGCCAAGAAACAATTTTTTTTTTTGGTTAGATGATGCAAGTGTAAAGGGTATAGAGGGGATATTGCATTTTAATAAAGGGTATTTCTTTGTGCAAAAGCCTTGAAAAGATGAATTGTATTTGCTTGTATGTAGCAGTATAGATTTTACATCAAAATTGGGGGCCATTAAAACTCTATTATTTGAAAAAGAAAGAATTTTTTTGGTGAGAAATTTACTTAATATTCAATGGCAAACCCCAACAACTACTAAGTAAATTTCTCATTGAAATTTTTTTCTTTTCTTTTCTTTTCTTTTCTTTTCCAAACAATAAATTGAAATGGCCCCCAATTTTGATGTAAACTTTATACTGACAGCTAAAAGCAAATAGAGCTTATCTTTTCAAGACTTTTACACAAAGAAAATACCCTTTATTAAAATACAGTTTCCCCTGTATCTCCTCTACACTTGCTTCATCTAACAAATTTTTTATTTTTTATTTTATTTTTCGTTCCTCGGCAATTTCTCTTCAAAGAATACACAAACTTACGAGCCACACTTCCGTGAGGGATGATAAATTACCCTCTCGAAAGCTGTACATGAGACATACATCCACTCTCTCAAAACCAATTAAATTGTAGGGCTAATGATTTAAAGCTATAGTTGCTAGTCCCACTTGTAGTAGTTGACATTTTCCAATGAAAAATTAAATAGACTAACCTTCAAACTAACTCTACCTGTGGGAGCTTTGTGCTCTCGTTGCTAGTCTCAAGCCCAAATAAATGAGGGTAGTGTTAGGTTGGCATCTAGCATGAAACTTCCACAACTACTTTTATCACAAATCCAGATAATCTTGGAATAATATACTTATGGCCAACTCTAGGTAGTTAGGATAGGGCTCATGTAATAATAGAAACTTGCTAGGAGTTGCAACTTGCCAACGTTGGCATGTGGTATGTGGGATGCTTGAAGACGAATGGTAGCACGTGCAATGCAACATATGTGGAACATTGGCATGTGACACATGCTGGGTGCTTAAAGCTATATGGTGACATACGACACGTGGGCTACTTAAATTTTGTTGGTATCACACATTGCACATTGGCACGACTGGGGTGCTTGAAGATGGACAATGGGACATGTGAGATGTGTCACATTGGCAGATTCTGCACGTTCGGAGCTCAGAGATGGATGGTGTCACGTGTTACATGTCTAACATATTGGGACATTAGCACATAAGGCACATTGGAAATCATCTTTATGAGTGTGCACATAGTTTCATGAGGAAGTGAGAAAAGAAATGGCATATTTTTTAGAAAAAAATCTTTAGTGGCAAAATGTCATTCTAGGAAACACACGCACACACAAAACACAAGGAAAATTAGTTAAGTAGGAAAGAGCATTTGCTTTCCTTTCCAAAAGTCCATGACCTCTTCCTCTCTTCTTGTGTAACCACTCAGAGTGTCAATGGTCCAATGGACTATTCAAAGAAGCAAGGGATGGTACACTCATCCTAATTTTTTAGCTAGTGAAAGCTAAGAACATAAGTGTATTGCATACTAAGTAAACTTTGTGGGGCCCACCCTGATGTATGTGTCTTCAATGTTTTTCATATTGTTATCGTGTAATGTATCACACCCTTGCGATATAAATTCATATCGGTTATCGCATGGGATATAGCGGTTGTATCGCGTAATGTATCACTGTTGTTGAGAAACATGGAGAAAAATTGGGAAATTGATCGAATTTTTCAATAAAACTTCATAGATTGTTAAAAAAGACATCAATACACACTTAAAAATAAAAACATCACAAAAAAATTTGCATATTATAGGTTTCCTTTGTATGGGGTGCTAATCTATGCGCTGTTTGACTGAACTAATGCAAGTATATTCAAAGTCTATTCATATAATTTATAAATGTAAGAAGACATGTATGGAAACACAAGCAATGCATTCAAAAGCAAAAGAAGTAGAATACTAGAAATATACCTATGAATAATGTGTATGACCGTGGTTTAGACCCACGTCGTGCTGCACAGTGGTTCAAAATCATAATTTCTATCTCGATAGTATTGGGAATAGTATTGTTGCTCCACAAACCAACAATATCGTGCCCATATCATAGTAGAATGATATCACTGAAGACACTCTCTAACATAACGTTGGTACTCATCCTCTCCGATTTGACAAATTTGGAAAATTTTCGCAAATTGGCCCATCTTCCCCTGAATTCCAAAATTAGAGTGTATGTGATGATGATTTCATCAAGCACTCTTGAATACTCTGAATTGGGGGCCAATTGACCACTGATCGAAGTGTAATTTCAAAAAGAAATATTTTTTAACATTTTTAATTAAGTTTGAATAAAAAATAATTTTTTTCGTGACAATCCCCAAATTACCAAGAATCTCTAGATCAGGTTACATAATGTTTGATTGTGACCTAGAAGAAGAAGAAGAAGAAAGATGAAAGTGAGAAATAATGAGAAAGAGAGAGAGAGGAGAGATATGAAGAACATGAGATACTTACGGTGTATTGAAACTCTAACCCTCTTATCTTATTTATAATAGTAAAAATGTGAATGGGCTTTATGGGTCTTATTACAAGAACTTGGGTGCAATGTGCCTTATTCAACTATTAAACACTCCCCTTCAAGTTGGAGCATCCTAATGAGGCCCAGGTTGGAATAAGGGTTAACATAATCAAACCTAAGAAATAGATTCTTCTTCTCCAACCCCACCCCCCCAAACTCAAGGCACTCTGAAAAGAGGAACTTGAGTTTGGAAAGGCTCATAAAAGCAGAAAAAACAATTATTAAAAAAAGCAGCACAACTGCGGTGATGAAGAGCGCTGGCTGTGATGAGAGGCAAGCGAACGGATGATAAGTGGAGGTGACGGGACGATCAATAACTTTAGGTGAAGATGCACTTCTACAATAGTGATATGAGCCATCAGAATAGCCATCTAGCACAAACGAGCATGGATTAACTATCTAGCTAAACCAAGGCTGGGTCAACTACCCAACATAATCATAAGTCCGAACAACTGTCCAAAATAAATGAGAATTGACCAATTGTCTAATGTAAACAATGAGTCTGAGCCAACTGCTCAAAGTAAACAACCCTGGTACAATCATAAGTCGAAGCCAAGGTTGGGACAATCAACCAATCCAAACAAGCCCGAACTAACTATTCGGTATATAAACAAGCTCGGGCCAACTGCCGGGTATAAATACTGGCCACAACACACATCTTGGCAGGGAGAGCCTGAAATGAAAAAGCTACTAAGTCGTCGAAGGAGGTGGTGGAGAAGAGGCGAGCACACGTCACACAACAAGAGACAATCCTCTCAATACCTCCAACCTGAATGTCCAGCAATACCTCCAACCATTCAATAAGAAACAACAAATTCCCCAGAAAACTTCTTTAAATCAGCTACCGAACAACAGAAAAATCAGCAAGGGTTTCAACTGCATATCAAAGAGCTTCAAATCCAGCAACACATGATACAAAACCCTTTAAAAAAAAAAGCCACAAGCCACCTACTTCTCACGAATTGCAACGAGTCAGTGAGGAAAAGGCCTCATGACTCTCAAAACAGAAAAATTAATGAAAAAGAAGAATGAAGGGTGAAGGGAAGAAGGTTAATAAGAAGCTGTTGTTACGTAGGGAAGGAAGGGAACCATCGCTTGTTATTTCCTCTTTTCCTCTGTAGGAAACGAATGAGGGAAAGAGGAAAGAAAAGAAAATTAGGAAGGGAAGGAAGGAACCGCTGAAGACTAGAAATGGAAGGAAGGGAAACACCACTTGTTGAGAACGATTAGAAGAATAAAACTCAATAGAGTTAAGAGAGGAAGACGAAGGAAAGAAAGAAGAAGAAAAAGAAAAATGAAGGAAAATAAGGGAACCACTGAGGGTTAAGAAGGAAAACACATAAAATACTAAAAAATTTGCCTTAATAGAAAAAATCAGTAAACCTTATCCAAAGCTACATAAAAATCTACTACAACGAGAAAAATCCAGCAGACTATAGCAACAGCAATGCAAAATTTTGCTTTAATGGAAAAATCCAGCAAACCTTGGACAATGCAACGCAAAAATCCACTTCAACAGAAAAATTCAGCAAACCCTAGCCAAGACAACACAAAAATCGGCAAGTTCTTCAGAAAAAAAAAATCTTCAATAAAAGAATTGAAGAAGAATAAGAAAAAAGTGAAGGAAAATGAAGAAAAGGGAAAAGTAAAAGAAACCCTAGTAGCACTTAGGCTCTAATACCATGTGAAACAACTACATGGTGCTAATCTTGAGGGCATGTGAGAAGCTACAATGAGAAGAAAAAAGATGAAAGAAAGACAATGAGAGGGATAGCAAGAACATGATATCCTTATGGTGTATTGAAACCCTAGCCCTCTACTCTTATTTATAATAGTAAAAACATGAATGGGTCCTATGGGCCTTATTACATGGACTTGCGGATGGGCCCCTTAGGCCTTGATACACGGACTTGAGCCCAGTAGGCCTTATTCAACTATCAACCTTTCAACACAGGCCCGGCTTGGAATAAGGGCTAACGTGATCAAACCTAAGGGAGAAAAAAAAGGTCTTCTCTAACAACCGATAATTCTCGTGTTTGGTTTGGTAGTTATAAAATCATAATGATGACACATTTCCCTTACATTATCGGGATAATTGGCGAAACAAACAAGCTCTTAATTTGTTTTTATTTTATGCCATTATCGGAAATGGGGTTGTGCATATTTCTTTGACTTTTGATTTTGTGTTGTTAAAATGAAAGGCGGTTGCATGTTTTCTTTAAACTTTCTCATACTGTATTGTTAAAAGAATATGGGCTTTTCTCATGGGAGTTGTTATGTATACCCACTGATTGATTTGCTTACACCTACTTCCATTTTGGGAATTGAAATTTTACATTCGTGTGTGACTTGATTCCCAAGATTGAGAACAAGTTTAAGGGAAGGTTTGGATAGTGTCTCCCTTTCTTATTTTCTTTGAATTTATTGATTTTGTACAGTTAAATTAAATTAATTTTCCATTTGAAGATCTCTTGGAATGTTTTGTTGTTTGTGGCCTTTCAAATTAGTTTATGAGATCTATATCATATTTTTTGTGTTTCATATTGATATCTTTTGATTTTAATTTTCCTTGTTTGAGAATCTCAAGCCTCTCTAACCTTACAATATCTATGTATTATCAAGGTTTAGGATATTGGAATTGGAATATCATCATCATCATCTAAGCCTTTCCAAATTACTTGGGGTCGTGTACATGAATCCTATTCTGGTGATCCACTCTATTAAGGGCCAGACCATCAGTTAGACCTTGGGTCATGAATATTTTCCTACTACCTCCATCCACGTCCTTTTAGGCCTTCCTCTTGTCCTACTAGATTCTTCAATTTGTACCAACTTTTTCTAACTTGTGCCGTTCTTGGTCTCCATTACACATGACCAAACCACCTAAATCTACTTTCCTTCATCTTATTATGTATGGTGCTAATCCTAAGTTCCCTCAAATGCATTCATTTCTAATTTGATCTTTTCTCATCTTGTCACTCATCCATCTCAACATCCTCATTTCAGCTACACTCATCCTATAACCATATTGTTCTTTAATTACCCAACATTCTCTCCCATAAAGCTTGACTGGTCTTATAGCTATCCCATAAAATTTCCCTTTTAGTTTAAGCAGCACATGAACGATCACATACCATTGAGAATTTGTCATGAAAGCTAGTTGGGCTATACATGATACAAATGTTCACATTGATACATAGGAATATATGGAAGTATAATTTGTATCATTTTATACAACAGATGCATTCTGCTACAAAAAAATAAGAGCATCAGAGAATGCATTCTTGACGCAGTCCTCTCTAATAGTTTTGATTAAATTCAGTTCATCACTAAAGTCGATAGCATTGAAAGGTATCTTGAACCTTGTTTCTCTGTTCTGCTTTTATTTTGGCGAACTTGCATGATTTTGTACTCTCTCTCTCTTTTTTTTTTTTTTTTCTCTAGAATCTGGACTTGTAACATCAGTTAAGCATTTGAACCTTTAGCTTCTAAGGTTTTCCGTTTATTAAACTTTTTTCATTATTTCTGCTAACAGGGATTGAGGGATCTCTTTGATACGGATCATTTCAGTAGAGATCTTGGGCTTTTGTCAGCTGCAATTGAGGAGATACCTCCTTTTTCTTGATAAAAATGGGGATATCTTTTTCGTATCCATTCGATGATCTTGATGAGTTAGATGATTTAGATGAGGACTTTGAAGCGCTCATTAGGAGATCTCTCAGTTTTAAGGACGAAGATGTGCAGACAAAATGGCAATCACTCAGTTTCAATGGCCGAGATTCCAAGGCCGCCGTACTGAAATCATTTGGATCTGGAAAAATGTTCATTGAAAGATCTTTGAGTTATAAAAGAAGGGAATTGGAACCCTTCCATTTGGAAACTATGATTTCTCTGTCTCCTTCGCCCAAAGAAACTGCATTAAGATCATCTACCTTCAAGAGCAGAGAGACCACTGATGTGTGTCCATCTCCGGCATCGAGCGGCTTATGTGAGAGGAGTCCCAGCTCGTCTGTATTGGGATCGAGTGGGCCCCGACATGAAGCTGCACTGAAGTTGCAGAAAGTGTACAAGAGCTTCCAAACAAGGCGGAGACTTGCGGATTGTGCAGTTCTTGTGGAGCAGCATTGGTACACTTCCCTGCCTTCTTTTAGTTTTGCAATCATCTCTCTTCTTGACATCCTTTGAACCCTAATTTTCATCTCTTTAATGCCTAGTATAGGTGGAAGTTGTTAGATTTTGCATTACTTAAACGGAGTTCGGTATCATTTTTCGACATTGAGAAACAGGAGACAGCTGTTTCCCGCTGGTCGAGGGCAAGAACTCGGGCTGCTATGGTAACAGATCCCATCTGATGTATGTTGATGAATGTTAAAGTCTAGGTTTGGATGCACTATTGAACTGAATTGCAGAAAACGTAGGTCAATGAAATTATCAAACTCTAATTACCTTCTTCAATATTCATATCACAAAGGACTGCATTCTGCATTGCCATTAGGTCGCAAATTGCCTGTAACAAGGTTTACATGTCCTATAAACCCTGACATGGCCCAATGAAAAAGTGTCATGCATGCATGTCAGAGGTGTGTCATGCATGCATGTCAGAGGTGTGACATGCAGTGAATATGACAAAAAAAATGTCATTTCACCAGAGGTATTTGTGCTTTTTCACTGCGGGTTGCACCTCTGGCACATGCATGTGGCATTTTTCCATTGGCCCATGTTAGGGTTATGGTGGATTCTTGTATCCCTTGGTTACTGGCAATTTGCATTCTTGCTATTATGCTACTTCCAAGTTGGACTTGAAAGAGTGCCAAGTATCGTTTGAGGGCTATTTCCTCCTCGTGAAAGGAAGGTAATTATAACAGACGTGGATTGTGTGTAACTGGACGAACCTTCTGAAACAATGACATATCCCAATGGAAAAGCATCGTATGCACATGTCAAATGTGGGATCCAGAGTAAAAAGGACAAAATTGTCATCTCACGTGGGGGAATCTTTACTTCTTTGTGGATCCCACATCTGACATGTGGATATGATGCTTTTTCATTCAGCCACGTCATTGTTGCATAGTGGATTCATGTAACCCCACACAATCCGTGCTCAATTACAACTTGGTTATTTCATCTTCTGAATGAAATTATTGCAACTCTATTAAATAGCACATCCAAAAATATCCCGAAGAGTTCGACGCGAGCTTCTATCGTGGACGAGCTAGACCTTAATTCTTTCTATGTTCTTCCGTTGCAGGTGGGGAGAGGTCTATCAAAGGATAAGAAAGCACGGAAACTTGCTTTACAACACTGGCTTGAGGCGGTGTGTTTCAGATTCGATGTCTTTAAGATGGACTTTGTACATGTTTGTATCAAAATGGTAACTTTGGTGGTTTTCGTGAACAGATTGATCCACGCCATCGATATGGGCATAATCTCCACTTCTATTATGTTAGTTGGTTGCAATGTGAGAGTAAGCAGCCATTCTTCTACTGGTAAGTTGAAGGACACCCTTCCCACCTTTAACTATCAGAGATATGCATGTGGTCTCATGATGTAAGTATCACCAGTGTTGTCAAAATCCTATGATTTGTGATTTAAGATTTACGATATGATTTAAGTTGAATCTTAGGGCCTATTTGGATTCATGGAAAGAAAAGGTAAGAAAACGTAGTTTCTCATGAAACTCACTTTTGTTGTTTGGGAAACATTCTTCATGAGAATTTGTGGGAAACACCATTTCTCACTTTCTATCTTCGTTTGAAAATTAACAAATTTATTTTCCCACCTCCACCCCTAAGAAAGGCATTTTCCTACAATGGAAGGAAAAACGGTTTCTCAGGAAAAACAGTTTCTCAAAGGTTAAGCCCAAATGTGTTGTCATCTAACTTCAATAGCCTCACGTGCGCCACATGTGTCAATGTGCCAAATGAGCCATTGTCCATCTTTGGTCATGGCCCACACGTGCCACTATGCCACATGTTGATGTAGACCGGGTCGCAAACACTTTCATGGCAAAGATGGACAGAGAAGGCCTGATCAGAGGCGAAAATGATCCGGACCGTCGGAACCTTAAAACAATCGTATCTCGCAAACCAGGCTGAGTTTTTTGACATATTATATATGATTTTGGGGTAGGAAAACCTACTTAAGCCAACCAACCCATCTACGTCGGGTTGCCCATGCCGGATTTGCAAAATTCCATCAGATCGACGGTCAAAAGTCTCATTTATTTTCATTTTTACTATTAATAGCAAGTTTTAATTCAAGTATAACTTTTGATCCTTTGAGTTGTAGAAGTCATGCCCAATATGAAAAGGGCTTAGAAAAGTTGGGAGAATAACGTGGATGGGCTAAATTGGACACTTACTATTTTTATAGTAGAAATAGAGGTCGTCTATAAATAGTAAGTTTACTAGTTATAGTAAGTCATGTTTTTAGGGTGTTTGAGTTAGAGTCTAAGTCTAAAACTCCGTCCTAGGTTTGAGTTCCTTATTTAAAGAATTGTAATTTTCTTCTTTCTTTTTTTTAATCATCAATCCAATTATTTCAAATTTATTGGAAATTATTTATACTCTCATCCCTCGTGGATTCGAGGAAGCTTTGTGAGGAGTCCAGAGCGTTCTGTGGATTCGGAGTAGATATCCCCTAAGAAAGACGATGATTGACCTCATCACGTCCCTCCCTTCGTCAAGTGGTATCAGAGCGAGGACTCCTCTTAGTCCGATGGCAACTAACGACGGGATGGACCAAAATCCTGCGGATGGTGATCTGGGGATTCGTTATCTATTGAAAAGAATGGAAGCTTTCCACCGGGAGAGTCAGTTAACCATGCAAGGGTTGCAGGCAACCCTCGACCAGTTTGAGGATGCGCTAATTTCGCCCTAAGCACAAGGCAATGCTCAATCGCTCATGATCGTTGTACGACACAACCTTGATTTCCGTAGAGCGCTTCTGGAGGTAAATCGTAAGGCTATCGCAGATGAGTTGAGCTCCAACGACGAGGACTTGGTGGCGTCGTTGCCCAACGGCTGGTCCATGAAGACGATAGACTAGATCATGCTAAAAGAGACTATAGAGATAAGGCCAAACTTCTCAGTTTTAATGGCTTATTTCGTATAAAAGACTTCCTCGATTGGTTAGCCGAAGTAAAACGGTATTTTGATTACATGGGCGTGCGAGAAGAAAAGAAAGTGAAGTTGGTTGTGTTCAAATTGAAATTTGGTACTTCTACATCGTGAGTAGGGGTGCACACAGTTCGGTTTGGTCCGGTTCTGGGGTGAAACCGGAACCGAACCGTTCCTAACGGTTCTAGGAAATTCGGAACCGGAACCAGACCGTTGGCACCCTAGAACCAAACCGGAACCAAATCGTTAAAACCGGTTCGGTTCCACGGTTCTAGGCTTTTTATAATCCAGCCCAATTGCAAGCCCATGTCCATCCATGTTGTGGTCCATTTGATGAATGGTTTAGATATTGTATAAGGTGTGCAAAAATACATTTACGAAAATAATTGTTCTAGAGAAAATAATTATAAGGTGTGCAAAAATACATCGGTTCGGTTCGAGGTTCGGTTCCACGGTTCGGTTCTATGGATCGGATCCACGGTTTGGTTCTACGGATCGGTTCACGGTTCGGTTCGGTTCTACATACCCCTAAACCGAGAACCGAACCATGTCACCGGTTCTTTGATTTTTGGAACCGGAACCGGAACCGGTGCACTCTAGAACCAGACCAAACTGGACCGTTTGGTCGGTTCCGGTCCGGTTTCACGGTTCTACCGGTTAAATGTGCACCCCTAATCGTGAGAGCAATTATAACTCTCACGTGCCCGACAGAACAAGGCACCCATCCGATCATAACCGTGGATGAGATGCCTTCTTCGATCACGATTCTTCCCCAGTGATTACGAGCAGGTGTTGTTTCAACAATACCAAAATTGTCGGTAAGGGAATCGGGTCGTCACAGATTACACAGAAGAATTCCAACGGTTGGCAATGCAAAATGATTTGTTGGAGACCGAATCGCAGAAGGTGGCACGGTTTATGACTAACAATTCAGGACCGAGTTCAGATGCACCCAGTCAGGACCTTGGATGAAGCGGTTCAGTTGGTAGGTAGGGTGGAAACACAGCTTGCAAGAGTCCCTACTCAGTCTTATCCTTTGACTCGGCCCCTCATGACGGGTCCCACACAGGATTTAGCGCTAACCAAAGGAAAAGAACCAGTAGAAGGGCGTCATCAACCTCCTACAACCGCAAACCGTGACACGGGAGCAGTCCATTTACGCCTCAATGTGCAGCGCCCACAACAGTGGGTCTGAGTAGGATTCTAAATCCTTATGGTCAACCAAGGCCGAATAATTGTTACCGTTGTGGCCAACCGGGCCATTTATCAAACACCTACCCTCAATGCCCCGCAGCCCACTGGGCCATTAACGAAGGGGGCACTGAAGGTGAGGCAGCGGAAGAAGACCTTGGATTTGATGAGGATGAACAAGCTGGTGACGAAGAATAGTTAGCTGAGGATCATGGTGAATCCTTGGTAGTGAGGCGGTTATTGTACACTCCAAAGAAGGAGGTGCACCCGCAATTGCACAATATATTCCGTATGCGGTATACCATCAACAACAAGGTATGTGATATAATCATAGACAATGGCAGTAGCAAGAACATTGTCTCGAAGGTGATGGTGGACAAGTTGCAGCTACTTATAACAAAGAGCATTCTTCCCCTAATACTCGATTAGCTGGATAAAAAAAGGTGAACGAGACTAAGGTAACTGAACAATGCGCTGTCTCGTTTTCAATTGGTAGGAATTATAAAGATCAAGTGTTTTGTGACATGGTCTACGTGGACGCATTTCATATATTGCTTGGTTGATCATGGCAATCGGACCGTAATACAACCCACCAAGGATGAGACAATGTTTACATCTTTATCAATGACGCTCTAAAGACGATCTTTGTCCTTATGGCACCAAAGAACCACCCCGAATCTTCTAAAGTGGAGGAGAGCTCCCTCTTGACCATTCGTGATTTCGGGGAGGAAATCCAAGGAAACCGGCGAGGTGTATGCGTAGTGGCAAAGGGCGAGGAATCGAAGCCCTTAAACATTCCTCCAAATTTAAGGCCGTTGCTGAAAGAATTCAAAGAAATCTGCCCTGAAGAGTTACCCGTTAGATTGCCTCCCATGCGAGACATCCTACATCACATAGACCTCGTCCCTGGAGCTAGTTTGCCCAACCGCCCTCACTATCGGATAAGTCCGAAAGATTGAGATACTTTAGGGGCACTGATGCAGGACAATTAACCACTTGCTCTAAAAGCTCGAACTGTTAGAGTATGGCGAATTAATCCCTTTATATCATAGCCTAGGCCCCACATCTCATGGGTTTAGGACATCGGCCGAACCCCCTTCGTGGGCCCCAAATCACATGGGTTGCCCACCCCGAGTGTGTCCCCGCATCCCACGAACTATCCCACTCGAGCTCGGTGTGAAATGCGCATTAATCACCCTTGGTGAGGAGTGTCGAACACGAGACCTCCCCCGTGGGCCCCAAATCACATGGGTCACCCACCACGGGTGTGCCCCTGCATCCCACAGGCGACCCCACTCAAGCCCAGTGTGAAAATGTCCCTGCATTAATCACCCCCGGTGAGGAGTCTCAAATACGAGACCTCCCGCTCTGATACCAATTTGATGCAGGACAATTAACCACTTGCTCTAAAAGCTTGAACTGTTAGAGTATGGCGAATTAATCCCTTTATATCATAGCCCAGGCCCCACATCTCATGGGTTTAGGACCTCGGCCGAACCCCTTTTGTGGGCCCCAAATCATATGGGCTGCCCACCCCGAGTGTGTCCCCACACCCACGGGCTACCCCACTCGAGCCCAGTGTGAAATGCACATTAATCACCCCTGGTGAGTCTCGAACACGAGACCTCCCCCGTGGGCCCCAAATCACATGGGCCACCCACCTCGAGTGTGCCCCTGCATCCCACAGGCGACCCCACTCAAGCCCAGTGTGAAAATGTCCCTACATTAGGCAAGTGGAGGAATTGATCCATAAGGGTCTTTTGACAAAGAACATGAGCCCATGCGTCATGCCAGTTTTATTAATGCCGAAGAAAGATGCAAGTTGGCACATGTATGTTGATAACCTGGCAATTAATAAGATTACCATTAAATATCGATTCCCGATACCGCGGTTGAACAACATACTTGATATGTTAGAAGGTGCCAAGGTGTTCTCTAAAATAGATCTAAGGAGCGGGTATCATTAGATTCGTATTCTGTCCGGTGATGAGTGGAAAATGACATTCCAGACCAATGAAGGGTTGTATGAGTGGTTGGTCATGCCTTTCTGCCTATCGAACGCACCGAACACTTTTTGATGAATCAAGCGTTGAAGCTGTTCATTGGCTGGTTTGTGGTTGTATATTTTGATGATATCTTGATATATAGCCAGGGTGAGACGGAGCACATGGAATAGCTCAGGCAGGTGATACAGGTCCTGATAGTTAACAAGTTGTACCTCAACTTGAAGAAGTGCAATTTTTTAATGGATAGCTTGTTGTTCTTAGGATTTATTGTGATGCTTACGGGCATCTGTGTGGACAATAAAAATGTGTGAACCATCAGGGAATGGCCAATTCCGACGAACATTCATGAAGTGAAGAGTTTCCATGGGTTGGTGACATTCTATCGTCAATTCGTGTGGAATTTCAGCACTATAGATTCCATGAAAAAAGGCCCGTTTCATTGGACCGATGAGGCTGACAAGAGCTTTGTTGATATCAAGTATCGATTGTCCACAACACTGGTCTTGGTTCTTCCCAGTTTCGATAAGCTGTTTGAGGTTGACTGCGATGTCTCATATGTTGGAATTGGAGGAGTCTTATCACAGGAAGGCAAGGCAAGCCTTTTATAGCGAGAAGCTCAGTGAAGCCCAAAAGAAATGGTCGACCTATGAGCTTGAGCTGTACGCAGTGGTTCAAGCGTTGCGACATCGACGACATTATCTGATTTGTAGAGAGTTTGTTCTCTACACTAACCATCAAGCCTTAAAGTTTATTAATAGGCAGGCTAATGTAAATCGTGTGCATGCTAGATGGGTCGCATTTTTGCAGGAATTCACGTTCATTTTGAAGCACAAGTCAAGGCGGTAGAACAAGTTGGCTGATACACTAAGCTGTTGTGTATCACTACTTGTTACAATGAGCAATGAGGTGGTCGGCGGCAATTGTCTCAAGGAGTTGTATGCCGAGGATAAAGACTTCGAGGAAGCCTGGATGAGGTGCCAAGAGGGTCATCCCATGACCTACATATGCAGGACGATTTGCTCTTCAAAGGAAATCAAATGTGCATTCCCCAAAGTTCTTTGAAGGGTAGTCTCAGAATACGGGCCTCTACACCCCGTTACTGTGCCTAACGACCCTTGGGAGGACTTATCTATGGACTTCGTGCTTGGTCTCCCAAGAACACAACGTGACATGGATTTGGTGTTCATGGTGGTAGATCGTTTCTCAAATATGACGCACTTTATCCCATGTAAGAAGATCTTCGATGCAATACACGTGGCAAATCTATTCTTAAAGAGGTCGTGCAGCTACGCGGGATTCCCAAGACCATTACTTATGACCGTGACATAAGTTCATTAGCAACTTCTGGCAGACTTTGTGGAATCGGTTTGGTACGCGACTTCAGTTCAATAATACCTACCACCTGCAGACCGATGGGCAAACTGAAGTTGTTGATCGCACATTGGGAAACCTCATTCGGTGTATTTCAGGCGACAAACTGAAGTGGTAGGATTTGGTTTTGTCTCTAGCAGAGTTTGCATTCAACAATATGGTGAACTGCTCGACAGAGAAGTCCCCGTTCCGGATGGTGTATGGTCGAGTGCCCCGCCACACACTTGACTTGGTCCCTTTGCCCAAGCTCCCGGGCATGAGCATTGTAGCAGAACATATGGCGAACCGAATTATGGGCATTCATGCAAATGTGCAAGCCAAATTGCAAGCTTCGAACGACAAGTACAAGGGGCAAGCTAACAAATATCGACGGCGAAAGGAATTCGAGGTGGGCGACCATGTTATGGTGCATCTATGCAAGGAGATATTTCCGACTGAGACCTAGAACAAGTTGAAGAACAAAAAGATTGGACCGGTACCGATCCTTCGAAAGATCAAAGACTACACTTACGATCTTTCGGATGACATGGAGATCTCGCGTACTTTCAACGTTGCGGACCTAACCGAGTATCATGAACCGAAGCTGGACGAGAATTCAAGGTCGAGTTCTTTTGAAGTGGAGGGGACTGATGTATAGTGGGTCACAGACACTTTCATGGCAAAGATGGACCAGAGAAGGCCTGGACGGAGGCGAAATAATCCGTCAAAACCTTAAAACAGTCGTTTCTTGCAAACCGAGATGAGTTTTTCGACATATTGTATATGATTTTGGGGTAAGAGAACCTACTTAAGCCAACCAACCCATCTACACTGGGTTGCCCATGCAAGATTTGCAAGATTCCACCAAATCGACGGTCAAAAGTCCCATTTATTTCACCCAACGAGGTTTGGGCGATTGGTCTTCACCATAAGTTTGCTCCCTATAGGTGAGGGTTCGATTCCCCTCCTTGGCTTTACCCGATACACATGGTTGTGGGTGATTGCATGTATCCGAAGGGATTAGTATCACTTCAGAAAAGAGGTAGGGACACCATGTCTTCAAAAAAAAAAAAAAAAATCCCATTTATTTCCGTTTTTACTATAAATAGTAAGTTTAAATTCGAGAGTAACTTTTGATCCTTTGAGTTGTAGAGGCCGTGTCTAGGGGTGTACATCAAGTCGAACCGAGTCGAGCTGGCCTCAGCTCGACTCAGCTCGGCCACTAGCTGACCTCAACTCAAACTTGGTCCTCGAGCTTGACTGGCCAGTTCAACTCGGTTCGGTCAGCAACTCGGGCTAGTTCGAGCTGAGTTCGCCATTGCAACATTTTCACAAACACCTGGACTGCACCTTCAAAATCTAACTGTATTTGAGACAGTAGCAATGGTTTTACAGGTATTTTATCAAACACCTTCTAAGCAACATAAAAATCAAGAAAAAAAAGGGTGTTGGTTTCATATACATACCTTCCTTGCCACCAACCACACTTCTTTGAGTCATTTCATCGAACACTTGGTGAGCAACATCAATATCAAAGTAACCTAGTCACCGAATTGGTTCGATCCGAGTTCGATTCGAGCTGGGTTTGATCTGAGTCGACTCAAACTCGGCTTGAACTCATTTTCGAGCTCAAAAAATCAGTTCAACTCGGCTCGAACTCAGCTTTGAACCGAGTCGAATCGAGCTTTTTCGAGTCGAGCTAGCTCGGTTCGTGTACACCCCTAGGTGTGTCCAACATGAAAAAGGCTTAGAAAAGTTGGGAGAATAACATGGTTGGACCAAATTGGACACTTACTATTTTTAGCCAAAAACCATGAAGTCTAGTAGGATTAGAGGTTGTCTATAAATAGTAAGTTTACTATTTGTTGTAAGTCACGTTTTTAGGGTGTTGAGTTGGAGTCTAAGTCTAAAACTCCGTCCTAGGTTTTAGTTCCTTATTTAAAGGGTTGTAATTTCATTTTTTTAAAATCATCAATCAAGTTATTTCGAATTTATTAGAAATTATTTTTACTTTTATCCCTCGTGGATTCGAGGAAGCTCTATGAGGAGTCCAGAGAGCTCCGTGGATTTGGAGTAGACATCCCTTGAGGAAGACGGTAATCGACCTTGTCACGTCCCTCCCTACATCACATGTGCTATTGTGCCACATGTCACAATCCATCTTCTCTTGCATCCCACATGTGTCACCATCCATCTTCTCTTGCGTCCCACATGTGTCATCATCCATCGTCTCTTGCATCCCACGTGTGTTAAGCATTCCACATGTTAATGTGCCACATGTGACACAATCCATCTTCTCTTGCACCTCACATGTGCTAATGCGCCACATGTACCACCGTTCATGTCCTCTTGCACCCCACTTGTGTAAAGCACTTTACATTTGCCAATGTGCTACATATGCCATCTTTCATCTTCAATCGCTCCAAATATGCCATATGCCGATGGTGCCAATGTGCACTGGAACTAAAATCTAGCTTCAAGTGCTCACGTGTTGAATGTGCCAATGCATGTCTTGGGCTACATGTGCCATTGTACGGCCTCGAGCACCTCATATGTAATACTTTTGCCACACTTCAAGCCCCCACATCTGCCCCGTATGCCACATGTATCAGTGTGCTTCTTTAAGCATCCACATGTGCCACTTGCTATTTTGTCACATGCTAGTCACTACCTTTAAAAAAATCGCCAAAAAGATTTTTGTTTTGCCAAACAACGAATTTGAAAATAAGGTTTCCCACAATTTCTTTGAAATAAGGTTTCCCAAGAAACACTATTTCCTTTGCTATGCTTTCCATGAATCCAAACAGGCCCTTATGCAAAATGATTTGAATCTCACCTTGAATCCCTTTTTTATATGAATCCTACAATTCTATTATTTGAAGCCTATGATTTGTGATTCAAATCCCGATTTACGGTTCAAATTATACTTGCTCTCTTATATTTTAAGCTTCACTTGGTTTTCATTTTATGTTTTAAATTGGTGGGGCCTTTAAGAATTGTTTAGAAAACATAAATTATTTTATTTGTTCTTTATAAGAGATTAAATGATATATATTCTCTTCAACGTTAAATCATGGAGCTTTTTTTTTTAATGACTTCTTAGTTATTAAATGGTTGAAACACCAAAATGATGTATGGCTTATCTATAGAATGTTCTTATGAATGGTTCTGATCATATTGGCTTCTGTATTGTGGAATAATGTTTAGAGATAAATATATCTTTTCGTCAGTCTGTAGTATCAAATGCCACTTTTCCAATGTGATTTTACATTTAAGAAGGTAACTAGAACGTAAATTATTAAAGGATCCTTGTATGTTTTTAAAGGATATTTCTTGAAAGACAAAAAAGGTAAAGGATCCTTAACACTATCATGACGGGGGTATTACTTGGTGCATATTGATGGCAAAAGGATGATTGATGAGTTTTAAACCTTTTCTGATTTATTTATATTTTCCCATTTTAAAATTTTTTAAGAAAAGTATAAAAAAAATTTACGGTTTACGATACAATTCAACCCCTATTACGATTTGCGATACAATAACAATTTTGACAACATTGATTAGCACTTATGACTAGGGGTGGCAATGGGCTGGGTTTTGGCTAAGATAGTAACCTGGGCACTCGAGGCCCAAGCCTGGCTAAAGCTCGGCATAGGCCAAACAATACAGACCCAAGCCCAAGCCTGAAAAAATTGGTTGGGTTCGAGCCCGACCTAGGTTTGCCTAGCTTGAAAATTGATAAAATCCTTATTTCCCACTTGAAGGCTCCTAATCAATCCATTGATCAAGTGGGCCACACATGCATAAAGAAAGAGACATTTTAGAGGAATGAAACCATGCGTTCTACATGTATGAATTGCCTAACTAAGGATTGGAATGGCATATTGGTAGGACAACACATGTACATATAAAATCGGGTTGGGTCGGCCTAAATACTTGAACCCAAGCCCAACCTGAAAATTGATATAGGGCCTTGCATGTGAGGGCCAAGCTAGTAGGTCCAAGCCAGGCCCAAGGCTGGGTCGGGCAGGCTACCCGACGGGCTGCCACCCTTTCTTTCCAACTCGAATACATGAGAATTGCATTTTGGAATTGTAGGCTAGATGTGGGAGACGGGAGGGATGTCAATCTCGAACAATGTCCTCGATCAGAGCTTCAACATCAATGCATCAAATATCTTGGCCCAGTGAGTCTCTTTTTTCTTTTCCAATGTCAAAACACTTGTATTATAGTTAAGGACTCTGTTGGGACATATTATATGATGCTCATCAAAACTAAGGGCCTTTTTTTGGTTCGACCCAGTAATGGTACCCATGGGCCCACTTTCTAGTTGTGTGAGCCATTGATCTGATGGTCCCATCAAGGGTTAGGCCATGCCTTCTTCTCCTTCCTACCAAAAATTCAATGGTCCAAATTTAAGTGCAGATGAATTGAATGGCTAGGACCATCTGAGATGGCAGAGACTTTTTTGGGTATCTCCCATCCACCATGGGCCCTTACATATGAACTTCGGTCACCAAAAACCTCGCCCCACCTGTACAGTTTGTTGG
This sequence comes from Magnolia officinalis, assembly GCA_021015155.1. NCBI lineage: Eukaryota > Viridiplantae > Streptophyta > Magnoliopsida > Magnoliales > Magnoliaceae > Magnolia > Magnolia officinalis. The sequence goes on from JAJHSJ010000010.1 coordinate 11,796,305, forward strand.
GCTGAGCAATTGCTTGAGAGAGCATATCTCCCCTTAAATTGAATGACATGGTGACTCGGTCTGAGTCTTCTCTTCATATGTGCCGGTTTCGATGACACTAGAAGCTCGACTCACTGAAAATGTTTTGGCCCATGTTGTAGAAAGAAAGGGAAACGTATGAAGTTATTGTGGAGGACGGTATATTCCGCTACAAGCATAACGGGCAGCTTCTCAACACGTCTAAAGGAACCACAAATTCTAAATGGATCTTTGTTCTCAGCACATTGAAGACCTTGTATGTTGGGCAGGTGAATTTCTGTTCCCTCAAAACGAAAGTGAAGGGTCATTCGAATTCCCATGAAATTTTAAGTTGTAAATATTTTACACCTAAAAAGAGTTTTAAGTATAAACTGTTTATATTCTATCCTTTTTACAACAAATGCACATGCTGGATGGATTGGATGCCCTGCACCCATTGCAGTGGGCCTCACACACAATCTAAAATGTTTGGTGGGCATCACCCACTTGATGATCTATCAACCTAGTGTTTACCTTTTACAACTAAGGATTTTATAGGCATCCAAACGACCTGTAATTTTCATAAATTCACTCCATCTATTTGACGGTCACTCCCTGCAGAAGAAGAAAGGCATGTTTCAACATTCAAGCTTTTTGGCCGGAGGAGCGACATCTGCAGCTGGAAGATTAGTTGTGGAAGAGGGAATCCTGAAGGTAAATATTCTAGCACAATATTCTTGAGATGGCTTTACTGTAGGGTGATGATTGATTGATGAGGATGTTTGTTTCCTATGTATGGGCAGGCTGTTTGGGCCCACAGTGGTCATTATCGCCCAACCAAAGAAAACTTTCAAGAATTTGTTAACTTTCTCAAAGAAAAAAATGTGGACCTCACCAATGTCCAGGTTAAAACCTTAACTTTCAATGTTTGATTTGAAGTAATCTAAAAGACTTGGCCCACGAACTTTGCATGTAGGGCCCACCATTTACTGATCCAATCCATGTGCCCCAAGATGGATGGAAGAAATCATCTTATATGGTTGCTCCTGAGGTGGAGGGGAGATTAACCAAGAAAAAAAATGCCCACTCAAATGATCATAACCATACGATCGGGCTGCATTAGATGCAGTTGTCCATTTTCATTGGATGGCTGGAATCATCTTCATCATAGGGTCATTTATCATCAGATGGGTCCTACCCGCTAAATTCAATAAAGCCTCATGTAATAACTCCACAAAGAAAGCCCTCTCTCTCTCTAATCTCTCTCTCTCTCTCTCTCTCTCTCTCTCTCTCTCCATGGTACCAATTCAGGATAGTCCGATGGACGACGACGATTGTAATGGGCACCATGCAGAACTTAAGAAGGACCCATCTTTAGCAAACTTAGGCGAACAGATAACTGATATCTCAACAGATAACACGAACACAAAACATGTTCCTGAGCATATGCAATCTCATACTACTCGGTGGAGACCTAGTAAGATTGCCATACCAAATAACACAGTTACATTTGAAAGGCCAAAGCTAAAGGGTGACGGTGGCGAAGATCAGGCAATGGGAGATTTCTCATTTCAAACTCAACCAGGAAGAAATGAAACAACACCAACAAAAGGATTGTCTGTTCCCGAGCAAAGTTATATGTTCCAGAAGCACAATCTATATGAGGACGAGGAGGACGATGAGGAAGAAACTGTACCACCCGAAAAGATACTACTCAGGATCACCTCAAGGAAGGGAACAAAGTCATATCAGTTAGGAGAGCAGCTTTCTTTCAAGTGGACAACAGGGGTTGGGCCCCGGATCGGGTGTGTGAGAGACTATCCGTCAGAGCTCCAGTTTCGCGCTTTAGAGGAAGTGCATTTGTCCCCAAGAGAGCATGGGAGTTGTAGGCCTTCCCCTCGAAATTTTGTATACAGGAGTCCAAGGCCATCACCGAGATCTAATATGATGTCCACAAGTCCAAAGCCGCCGGCACTATCTTTATTAAAAGAAAGCAAAGAAAACAGCTGCATCAGCAATGACAACAGTCATGGCAACCAATGCTAGATTAAAGGTACACTTCCTTGATTCATTTATTCTTTTGTGTGATTGGGAAAAATATAGAAATTCATTCATTTGCATTCTTTTTTGTAGATCTTGTAGTGAATATGAGCACGGTCTTTGTAAAATTTTCATGGGTCTGACGACCCCTTAATATAAAATTCATTTTCATTAGTATTGAAGCTTTTTTTAATGGTGCTTAGAGAGATTTTTATTGCCCTCATGGTCCTTGTGAGCAATTCATTTCATAAACTACCCACACGCGCGCACACATGGTTTGAAGTCCAACATGTTGGATCATAATTCTACGGTCCACCCAGCAAATAACTTCCAACCTATCATTTTTGTGCCACAACGAACCTTCCAACAGGTTGGCCCCACAATGAAGATTGCCTAGTGCAAAAATCAGCTCCATCTACTCATCATGTGGGTCAAACCATAGAAAACGTTGTTTAGCCATTGATAAATAGCAAAATACAAGTTTGGTCCACTCAATGAGAGGATGTGGCAGGTTTCTTCAGAAGGTGATTCCTATGACGGGGCCAACCTATTAGTGAGGATTTTTATGAAATTGCCTCATTAGATAAAACTACATAAACTATTTATTTATTTATTTTTATGTAATTATGAGTGTTTATTTTACTACTTTCTATCGAATCCAAGTACTGGCAATTAGCCTATTTCTGAAAATGATAAAAATGTCCCCAAGTAGTATCCATGGATGATAATATGCACTGTTCAAAAGTACATGAACAGTAATATGGACTATTCCAAGATGTTGGGCAAGGATCTAGCCCATTCGACACCGGTGGTTAGTGTTCTGGATGATTTAAAATAGGTGGATGGCTATCTGAACTATTCAAAAGTGCGCGGACAGAAATTTGGACCGTTCCAAGACTGGACAATAAGCTAGACCATTCAAGAGTAGGTGGACAACCATTTGGGCTGTTCCAAGATGGTGGGCGGCAATCTGAACAAATCATTCCATCAATATATGCAAAGATACGACCATTTCTTACATATATTTTCATCATTTTCAGAAATGGGCGACCTAAACCTTACTTGGATTTGATGAGGTGGTAAAGGAAAGAGGCCCTTAAAAAATTTTGGGTATGATATCTAAAGAATAATTTTTGGGTGGTTCTGCCTAATTATGCATAAAAGCAGGTGGCATTTTGTAAAAATCCATTTTTCTATAATCACACAGATGATCTGCGGAGTTCAGGAGTAGCATTCATACAAAGGGCAGGGGATTGAAGATCAGCGGTGCTGATTGTTTCTCCACGGAAGCGCGCTCTTCAAAGATGTAGGGCCTGTTTGGATGCCACTTGAAAATGTGTTCAACTTATTTTGAGGTGCATTTGATTGCACCCAATGTCATGAAATTTAGTGATATTTTGCACCAAATTCGAATAATTAATCATGAAATATCATGATATTTAGTGCAACCAAACGTGCCCTTAAGGATTAAGAATAATCTTGATAATAAATAATTATTATCTCTAATACATAATTACTGTTGACTAAAATGAGATGAGCTCATTTGAGTGGCACCCAAACGGGCCCTTAATATTGAGATTAGATAGAAATGAAGGGGAAAAGAAAGGAGGAGAGAAGAAAATTATATCTCAATGTATCTTAATTAATAGGCTCATCGGGTCTATTACGATCCGATACGCCAATTTGAGCTCCATTTCGTCCAAATCAGATGGTTAAAATTTCTTGAACACTGATTTAGAGATATATTTCATCCACAACGCGGCCCACAATTTGGACGGTTTAGATCGCTATATCCAAGTGCCACATCTGAGAATGATGGAGATCCATGGTCCTATTTCAACAAATCAGTATCAATTAAAGGTTATAATCATTAAACAAATCTATTTTTTAGACTCAATAAACAAGTGGATTCCACCATTTAGTCAGTTTAATTGGAAACGGATTGGGTGGTGACCCAACACAATGTGAGGTGTATTATGATGTATGTGTTTTATCTCCACCGTTCATCCATTTTGGCATCTTATTTAGGGAATGGGCCTAAAAATAAAGATGATCCAAATCCCAGGTGGACCACACCAAAGGAAACAGTGATGATTGAATGCCCACCATTTAAAAAGTTTTGGATCAAGCTGATATTTGTGTTTTCCCTTTATCCAGGTCTGTGTGACCTTATCAATAGGTTGGATGGCAAATAAACATTAGGATGGGGCGCTAGGAAGGCTTCAATGGTGGGTGTCATTATCCCCACTCTTTCCTGTGGTGTGGTCCACTTGATCTTCGAATCTGCTTCATTTGTGAGTTTATGGCTTAGAATGAGCTGGCAAAACAGATGGACGGCGTGGATATAAAATGCATACATTGCTCCACAGCACCCAACACATCACCTAATCTGCTACCTAATTAACCTTGAAGATCAACCTCAAGTAGCTCTCTCCAAGCCTTGTCTGGATTGTTAAGCATAGGCCAACCCTGGCTTAGATTTATGTTGGGCTTGAGCGTAAGCCACAAGGTGGGTCCGGTTGAGAGAGAGAGATTGCCGCGTGGGATGAAGCAGTAACATGAGGAGAAAATGAGATTTTTTTTTTTTTTTTTTGTATATTATAAAATTATTCTGTGTTGCTGTACACTGTCCAAACCCAACCTAATTACGAAATGGCCCGAATTTTAAGCCAACGCTATATATATATATATATATATTATTATATATATATATATATATATATGGGTTTACGTACTATGCGCTCGAGCTCACAATAAGGGTCCATGAGGTTGAGCTGTGTGGGCCCCACCGTGATGCGTGTCAACCATCAATACCGTACATTTGATGGGTCCAGTACTATGCGCTCGAGCTCACAATAAGGGTCCATGAGGTTGAGCTGTGTGGGCCCCACCGTGATGCGTGTCAACCATCAATACCGTGCATTTGATGGGTCCTCTTTAAATTATGGGATATCCCAGAAATCAGCCGTATACGGAACTCAGGTGGGCCATACCATCTAAAATCATGTGAAGACATGCCAAAAACATATAAAAGCACTTGGTGGGGCCCACCTGAGTTTTGAATGCTGCTGAAACTTAGTCTGAACCCTCATCCAAGTGGGACACACATAATGGATGGGCTGGATTTGCAAACCACATCTCGGTAGGCCCAAAAAAACATCCCACAAATGTTTTAATGGTGCACAGCCCCTCTCAACTTCTGTATGTGGTATGGCCCACACAAGTCACGGATTGTCTTGATTTTTGAGACCTAGACCCACTATGGAATGGTGCATCTGACTGATGGGGTAGATTTTTGAAACACATCACGGTGGGGCCCACACAGCTCGACCCCATGGGACGTTAAAATCAGCTCGAGCGCATAGTACCTTTTTCATATATATATTATACACACTATTAGGTATGTGTTATATCCAAACCGTCCATCCATTTGGAGAGCTCGTCTTAAGTCTTGAGCTAAAAAATAAGACAAATCTAAAAGGTCAGTCTGACCAAACTACAAAAAACAGTGGGGGATTGAACATTTACCATTGAAAGTTGAAACCCTTTTGGAGATCACAGAAGTTTCAGATGAATATGAAATTTGTTTTTCCTCTTCATCTATTTATTTTTAACCTTATTAACAGATTAGATGAAAAATAAATGTTATGGTGGGCCCTACGAATTTTTTGAAGGTGAAAATCATTACCCTCACTGCTATTTTTGGCTGTTATTTTTTGTGTGGTTCATCTGAGCTTTTGATATTATTCAATTTTTTTTTTCTAATGCTCTAAAATGATCTTGAAAAATGAATAAACATATGGATATAATAAATACATCATTGTGGGGCCCATGTAACTTTGATATCACTTGAGCCTTCTTACAACTCGGAGCTCGAGTCGCGTTGGTGCTCGACTTCGCACAACACATATCTACACCAGCTGTGTGTAGCCGGCGTCAGTGGCATGTAGTACACAAAAATGGACTGCCTACTGAGTTACTCAGTACGACTCTTATCGTACTGAGTAAACTATGTTGGGTCCATTGTGAATGTACGTGGTTTATCCTCGCCGTCCATTCATTTTTCCATATCATTTTAGGGGTTGAACCCAAAATTGATGCATATCCAAAGCTCAAGTGGACCATACCACAAGAAAAAAGTACAAGTATTTAGGGCTGAAAGTTGGGCGGGTTCAACCCGACCGACCCGACATTGGGTTGGGCTCGGGCAGGATATTTCGGGTCCGATCTTAAGCTTGGGCTATACAAACACCAACCCGATAAAACTTGGGTTGGGCTCAGGTTGAGGTCTCGGGTTGCCCAACCCAACCCGAACCTGATCAATATATAAGTTACTTATAAATTATAATTGAGTGTGGATTGTTTTGCACACTAGTGATGTCCAGTCTTATTTGTCCACGTCATTTCCAATGACTCAAGCTAACAAAATATGCTAGATTTTCTCCCAAATAGACTTCGTGCTATGCTACATGACTTTTAAAGGAGTAGTTACCTTATATTTTAGCTTATTTTTTTAAAGAAAAAAAATGAAGTTCTTTATAATGAATAATCACATATATAATTAATAAAATTAGAGATACAAAAATAAGTCCTATATTGAAATATAATAAACTAATGTAATAACGAAAATATTCACGTATATACCCGACCAACCCGATCAACCCGACCGAGCCCGCTTGGGTTGAGAATTCCCAACCCGAGATTGGGTTGGGTTGGGTTAGGGTTGAGGTATAGGAACCTTGGGTTGAGTTAGGGTTGAGCACTAACCCGACCCGACCCAACCCAACCCACCCAACTTTCAGCCCTGTAAGTATTGATTTCCACCGTTGAAAACTTTATAAGGCCCCAATGATGTTTATTTGTCATCCAACCTGTTCATAAGATTAGAAAAATATGGATGAAGGGTAAAAACAAATATCAGCTTGATCTAAAACTTCTTTGGCCCCCAAAAACTTTTCAACGGTAGACGTTCAATTCACATTGTTTCCAGTGGTGTGCTCTACTTGAGGATTGGATACACTCCATTTTTGAGATAAAGCCCTAAAATTATCTGTTAAAAGAGAAGGATGGAGTGGATAAATTAAATGAATGACAGTTGGGCCCACAGAGTTTACTCAGTACCCATACTGAGTTACTCGGTACGTAATCTGCTTCCGTGGTACACCACTACACTAGCCAATCCAATTCCGAACCAAGTTTCAAAGTCAGGTACACTTGCCCAATGCACGCATCATCAATGCGCCACCCACTAGCCACTACCCTCATGTAAACAGTTCTTGGGAAATGGTTTAACCCCAGTCCTTTATTTCTCAACAGTTCAAGATGTAAACATTCAACGGCTCTATTTTAATTTCATACGACCTAACTGGATCGGATTGAATCGGATCCAATCGGATCGGATCGGTCCATATTGGCCACTAATTTAAACTCGATCCGATGTACGGTCGAATCTAAGTGATCCTACTCGATATGACCTGATCCTAGCCTTTAGTTCGGATCGGATCGGGTCGGATTTTGCCCAGCTCTAGGTACCAGGAGCAATTACACGATGAGTATGATGTTTATTATTATTATTATTGTTGTGTTGTTGTTGTTGTTGTTTTATTTCGTGTGTTTGGTGCATTATATTAGATGGAATTAGGTCGGATTCTGCCCAACTCTAGGTACCAGGAGCAATTACATGATGAGTATGACGTTTATTATTATTATTATTTTTATTTTTTTTTGGTGCATTATATTATATTAGATGTAATTAGGTGGGATGGAGGTGCATTGTATTAGATTGGATTAGGTGGGATGGAATTGCATTTGGTCCTGTGCAAATTCCATTATTTGATGTTTGGGAAGGATGAGAAAGGAAGGGATTAGGTGAGATGAAATTGCATTTAGTCTTCTGCTGGATTTCCACGGTGAAAGACATTTCACATTCAGTGAAATTCAACAAAATTAAGGTGGTGTTGGTGTTAGTAAGATCTGAGGGTCCCACCATGATGTATGGGCTATATTCACACCATTCATTCATTTTTCAAGATCATTTTAGAGTATGATCACAAAAATTAGGTAGATCCAAAGCTCAAGTGGACCACTCCACAAAAACTAATGGGGATTGAAGGCCAACTATTGAAAACTTCTTGATAGCTACAGAAGTTTTGGATCAAGTCAATATTTGTGTTTTCCATTACCTGGTATGTGTGACCTTATGAACAAGTGGATGGCAAATAAACATCACAGTGGGCCCACGGAAGGTTTCAACGGTGGGCATCATTGTCCCCACTATTTTCCATAGTGTGGTCCATGTAAGCTTTGGATTTGCCTCATTTTTGGGCCCACACCATAAAACGACCTCGCAAAATGAATGGATATATAAGATATAAATTATGGCAGGGTCCACAACAATTGTTAATGTCATCACAACATTAGAAAAGTTTGCTGCACATCATTTCTTAAAACAATGTACTTCCTGGGATGATAGATTTTCGTTGCATCCAGGAAGTGTTATAGAATTGCTTTAGTGTAATGCTTACCCACTTTCAGGGATTGTCTTGAAATCCGACATTGTATTCAATTGTATGCTATGTTTTACACATGATACAATGAAAAACTACATCCCAGGAAGTACATTATTTTCAGACAACCAACTAATCTCATGTTGTGATGGTGTTAACAACTGTTGTGGACCCCTCCGTGATGTATGTCTTATATCTGCACCATCCATTCGCTTTGCGAGGTCATTTTTTTGGCATTGGCCTAAAAAATGAGGTAGATCCAGAGCTTACATGGACCACACTATGGAAAGTAATGGGGATAATGATGTCCACCGTCGAAACCTTCCTAGGGCCCACCATGATGTTTATTTGCCATCCAACCTATTCATAAGGTCACACATACCTAGATGAAGGGAAAACACAAATATCAGCTTGATCCAAAACTCTTGTAGCCGTCAAGAAGTTTTCAATAGTTGGCCTTCAATCCCCATTAATTTTTGTGGTGTGGTCCACTTGAGCTTTGGATCTACTGGATTTTTGTGATCATGCCTTAAATGATCTCGAAAAATGGATGAATGGTATAGATATAGCCCATACATCATAGTGGGACTCATAGATCTTATTAACATGAACATTGCCTTTTGCTGGATTTCACATGAATGTGAAATGTCTTTCACTGGAAATCCAGCACCGGACTAAATGCAAAAATCCAGCACAGGACTAGATGCAATTTCATCCCACCTAATCCCATCCCTTCCATCATCCCCAAACCTCAATGGAATTTGCAAGGTAGAAAATACAATTCCATCCCACCTAATCCCATCTAATACCATGTGCTGGACCAAGGTGGACTCAGGCCAGTTGATGGGCTGTTGTACACTGTCCGGTTGCCAACAAATAGGCTATGGGGATCTTCCTTTGCCTCCCTATAGTGAATTTCCAACCCTTGGAGCCTTCCACCGGATTAGCAGACCTCAATCAGTCAACCTTCATGCTTAATTCCTCTGATCTCCATTTTCACTTTATAAGACTAATAAAGATTGCAATTCAATTCAATGATGCATCTAAAACACAACCTCAAAGCTAATTCAAAGAAAATCGCCAACCATTCTTTGCGCCAGACATTAATCAGATAAATTCCAAAACAAACAATGAATCATTTTCCGATCACTCATTAAAAGAAAATATGTCTTTATAGAATTTGGTTTCTATGATAGGAGGGAGCAACTAAAATTATAAATAAGAGAACCTTCACCCTCTCTCTATACTAAAAAACACTTACACCCCCTCCATTGTCACTACACATAAAAGATAAATAAAAGAAGGTAAGCTGAGGGATGATCCAAGCCATTGATCCGAATCATGGAAATTGATTATCAAACCTATGGTGAGAATTAAGAAAGCATCTCATCCAGTAGCCCAATGTTCTTGGCTCAATTTGGATGATTTTCTAAATTCAAGATGAATGAAATATAACAAATACTTACATGGTGATTTTTTGTTATGCTTTTGTCATATGATGATTTTGAGAAATCCCATATGTCCCATGATCTCATGGTTATCATTCGCTTGGTCAGCTCCCTTCCTGGCATAGATTTTAAGTTCAACGTAGCGGAACATATCATATTATCGGCAATGTATGTATGTTATGATATGCGATAATGTGTCAGTGTCGAAATGCATTGAGCAACCGAACATGTTGAATTTTGGGCCACCCCTGATCAGTGGTCAAGATCTTCATCACACATGTGCATGGCCTTTCCCTCTCAAACATAAGTGATCTCAATAGTTCTCTAATTCAAGTTTTGATTATGTTAATTAGGGCTATCTACATGCCGAGATCGGTCCATGCAAGCCTGGCCCGCAACGTAAAGCTAAACCTAAAGTCCGTCATGGTCTTTTGATGGGCGAAATGAAACAGGCCTGAGCCTGAGCTAGGACACCCATTTTTGTGGGTGGTTCATTAAGTGGGCCTCACTGTGCACGATATATGACAAAAATGCCCTTGAAATCAAGCCAGGTCGTGGTGTCATAGACACGGCCAGAGCCCCTCTGATTAATGTAGAGCGGGTCGCGTACAATTTCATGACCAAGATGGACCAAAAAAGGCCTGATCAGAGGCGGAAGTGATCCAGACCATCATATCTCTTCATCCATTGGGCTTTAGGAGTTGTGTCCAACGCGAAATATACTTATAAATATTAAGAGAGTAGCATCATTAAGCTAAATAGGACACTTACTATTTTTGGCCAAAAACCATGATGTCTATTAAAAATCACAACCGTCAATAAATAGTAAGTTTACTATTTATAGTAAGTCGTGATTTCTAAGAGTTTTAGTTGCAGTTTAATTCCGAAACTTCTTCCTAAGTTTTAATGTTATTATTTAAGAAGGTTGTGAGCTCCTTTTAATCATCAATTACTTTATTACAAATTTCTAAAAATTATTATTATTATTATTATTTTCCTCGTGGATTCAGGCTCTCTCTGTGAGGAGTCCAAATAAGCTCAGTAGATACAGAGTATTTACCCCTGAAGAAGACCGTGCTCTTCTACCTCAACATGTCCTTTCCTGCGTCGCCCATTGACAGTCCTGGTGTTAATAGCCAACCTTGGGCTCCAAATTAAATGTCCAATGACCTTTTGTTTTGGACCATGGTTTTAAGGCTCATACATGTCTGATGTGACTCATCTGAGTCAGCTCAGTACTTTGTCTGACCCAATCTGACTCAATACCCTCAGTCACCCTGACAAAGGCGAGTCAGCCCTACACAACCATGACTCAGGTGAGTCCCAACTCGAGAATGAACAAGTCGGCCGGTCTTTGAAACCATGGCTTGGATCTAACATTTTGGCCCGGATAACACCAGACCAGACCCAAACGCGCTCATTGAAGTCTTGAAAAGTCACCGAACCGGGCCGTGTTGTATCAGCTCTCCCACCAACTTGGAAGGTTGAAAATTGAAACTTCAAAGCATCAAAATTCCAACACGGACAGACAGCCCTAGACGTTGACTTCAACGTTTGTGGCGTTCTTGTAATAAACCTAAAACGCGTGCATTTGGGTAAATCCTAACGGACGGATCCTTCCAGATTTGTTAAACCAAGACAAGAAAATAATGGTCTGGCAGTGTGATGGATGATATCCAGGCCGTTCATCAAGGAAACTCTTGGTTGCATGTATCATTTCCAAAATTTTGCCAGATATCATCATCGGACCGACCATATTTCTACGAAATGTAAACCGTTGGTTCCTTTTTCACGAACGGATATGCTTACCCAACTGTTCTACCCTATGAAAACGTACGGGAAAGACACCTGTGGCATTGAGTGGATAAAAAGATCTTCAAAGCTCTAGAGATTTTTTTACATAATTACAGCCAATATAAAATTAAATTTACACGATAGTGGATGGTTAATGAAGTGTTGTTATCGATATAAAAGAAGCGCAGCCAAGCGATTTAAAATAAAAAAGATGATAGAGGGCAACAAAGCTTTTGTTGAAAAAAGTGAAACCTTTGTAAAGAGAAATGTATTAAAAAAATGATTTAAAGAATAAAAAAACTTTAAAAATATTTTGTACTACTAGAAAAGCTTTTGAGCTACTATAACTATTATAGTAATAGAATAAAAAGTTATTGAAGAAATCTACAAGTAACAGAGAAACACAATAGAGAAAATTATTTCTCAACCATCTAAAAAAAACAACCAACTATTCACAAATCTATTAATTTATCTTTTATTTCAACTTATCACAGGATTAGCGATAATTCTTAGCCATAATCTTAGTTGTAATTTTATATGTTGGATTTGTTCTTTATTCAATATTAAGTAGTTATCTCAAAAGAAGCATTCTTATAGTTGCTCCTAGTAAATGATTGTAAGTTTTTTCTTTCATTTGATTTGTATTACTATTTTGAAAGTCTTTTTATTCTTATTTTTTTTGAAATGTATAAAATAACTCATCTTTAAAGAAAGAAATCCACCCTTTAATTATTGCTTAATTGTTATAAACTTTTATTAGTAATTGAGTAATTGACTAATCTTCTTATAATCTAATTAAATACATTTATATTGAATGTATCCATTTGTTTTGGCATCGATTAGTACTTCTTACTGTAGCCTTTTTGTTTTTCTTTCTTTTTAAATTAGTTTGTTAGCACACCCCACTGTCAGTTCACACCTCACTGTAAGCCACCCCACTAGGGAATCGATACATAACCTTAGTGTTGAAACAAGGTATCTTCACTCAGTCTACCACTTGAACTATGGATGGGTATCCTACTAGCCTTTTTTTAGTTATTGTTCCTCTACTTAGATATTATGATGCACTCCCAATGTCTCCAAAAGCAAATGTGCCTATTTACTAGGAATTAAATCATAACACTAGAACATATGAACATATTTAAAAGATTTTGATAATGAATCTTTAAAGTGAGATCGAAATACAATGGCGGGAGAACAAACCGAGCCACTAACCTAACCATTTTTTAGACCGGACGATACAAATGGGGCATCTGAAGAATATTCTCTTGCCCGAGTAGCGATGACAAGGCTCAAAACCAAACATCTGACCGCACTTACACCTGTCATACGTTAACTCAATCAAAACCGACTAAATTGTGGAACCCACTATGGCTAAGTCAATATCATAAAATTAGATTAGTTGAGGAATATTAACCGTTGATTAGGTGACACTTGTTTCTTTAAATTGGACCGTTGGATGTGTTCTTCGTTTTCAATTAAATATCCACCAATCGATTGTCTGATCGAACAAATAACCGTAACCTGTGGTTGAGGCTTCTTCGTACACCTATAGTGGGACCCACAATTCGGAGAGTTTAATTTGATTGTTTGTATAGCCGCGTATGCAATTTCCAAGTAGTTTCTAATGGCCAGCGTATCAGTCATCGCTCTCCGGCAGAGTATTAAATGCTTTCCTCCACCCCTTTGCCGTCCCTCCAAAACCTCCCAAAATTTCCCCTTTCACAGGGAGAGAGAGAAGCAGCGAATTTTCAAAATGACAATATTGCCCTTCGCCCGAGAGAAGAAGAACCGTCGGCCCCTGCGGGCCCCACTCCTGGCCCATAAGCAGTGCGAAGATGCAGCCAGCATCGATCACGGCTTCGGTGGGGCGTCGTTCGCCGGAGCCGTCTTCAATCTGTCGACGACGATCGTTGGGGCCGGAATCATGGCATTGCCGGCCACGCTGAGGGTTCTGGGCCTCATTCCGGGGATTGTGATGATCGTCCTGGCCGGAATCCTGACCGAATCATCAATCAATATGATCTTGCGGTCGGGACGGGCAGGTCCGTCGCTGAAATCGATGGCCGGATCTTCGTACTCGGGCATCGTCGGTGAGGCCTTTGGCGGAGCGGGCCGTGCGATCTTGCAGACGTGCATCGTCGTCAACAATCTCGGGATGCTCGTCATCTACATGATCATAATCGGTAAGAGTTTCGGTTATTTCGTTCGCAGCGGCCGATATTTCGGTTCTGGATTTATTGAGAATATCGGTTTCGGATTTTTCTGATTTTGTCGAGGTAGTGAAATCGATGATGATCTGTTTTACTATTTCTATTTTGGGGTAAAGGTCTTCGCTAACATGCGCCAATGGGGTGCACTAGATAACATGAACTGACGTATATATGGTAGAGCCTCCCCCAGGACCGTGGCAGGTGCCGGTCCACTCATATACTCAGGGAAGCTGATTGCGTGGTGTCCACATTCTCTGGGCCCACCATGATGTATGTGTTATATCCACACCGTCCATCCATTTTGCGAGATCATTTTAGTTTATTGTCCCAAAAATGAGTGAGATCCCACGCTCAAGTGGACCACACAACAGAATGCAGTGGGGATTGAATGCATACCATTGAAAACCGTTGATATAATCCTATTGCTGGTTTGGACCTTAACTGTTTTAGTTTTATGCCGTCCATTTAGTGGCCATAGATCAGATGGATGGGATTTTTCTAATCGGCTTGATTTTTGAGCCATAAATAATCCGTTCTCAGGCCCTGGAAATGGGCCGACCTGATTTTCACATCACTCTGCCATGTACTGTTGAGAGATGGCTCTATCATATTACGGTGGTATCTTCGCCCACCTGGGGTTTGCTTTTACTACAAGTGGGGCCCATTTTTCAGTGATCTGAACCGTTAAATTAATCTACCCCATGTTAATAAAACTCGTTGATGTGACAATTTAAACCTTTGAAAAGGTGGGCCAACAAAGAAACGGTTAGAAAAAGGGAATACACCAACGGTTCCCATTCAACTAGTAAGATTACTAATATTCTATGGCTAGGATCTTCTCCCAATCTAGGGGAGTTTTTGGAGCATGGATCTGTGTGTCCCATCAAATCAACGTTTTGGATCACTGAACCATGGCCTCGTATAAGCTCTTTACGTCAATCGCGTCTAACCCACCAATTTGTGTGTGATGGCTATCTAAACTTTTCATCGTTTGTAGAATCCTGACCAGTAATCAGTTACCTCCTAATGGATGGTTAAGATTCAAAACGGGTTAGACAATGTTAGAAATGTCCATCGATTGCCTAGCATGATCATAGATGCTACAGTTGGACGGTCCAGATCTACCTAACATGCGGCCACGTTAGCAACAGCCCTCTACATGGGTTAGCTGCGTTGGACAAAACAATGCACGAGATTCATTGGTTTTGACTAACATGCGCCTCTTATAGGTTCACACACCAAATACTTCATTGACCGTGTCCACGTGGCGTGATCCAGTAAGAGAAATGCTCCAATGCCGTAATTGCATTTGGACACTTAGAAAATCCAATTGATTGATCTAGACCATTCATTAGCTCTAACATAAATTCCATGTGACATCATATACCAATCTTAATATGGACGGTCAAGATCATTCATACAATACAAGGTTCAATCTACAATTTGATCAATCCATTTGTTGGGCCCACCATAGATTGATATGATTCTAATGAGTCAGATTTATTAGGCCATACTAACCAGTCCATACACGGCCCTGTAAACAGATGGTTCCAAAATTCAGGAAAAATCAGGGATAGATTGGATCATCCAATCAATGTGATTTTTCCATAGTGGCCACTAAAATGTGTTCTAGAACAAATAGACCGTTCAGATTGATCGATCCGACTGTCCAAGTGACCGAATGCAATCAGAAGTACTATACCTTATGGTCCTCTGAGAGGATTGGAGGATTTATTTTATTTATTTTGCACGACTTCAGTACGCCCGAGGAGTACGGATAGTTGGTAGGCACGTCATCTCCTCCGTATAAATATAGCTGGCGGGAATCTATCAACACGTCGGAATTGAGAATTCAAAAAATCCATTTTGAAATGAGAGTGTAAATCTACCACACGGATTATTGAACGGTGGGAGATTTGTGCTCACCAACCCTCAGTGAGCACTGAGTACACACAATCTTTCTTTTTTTCTTTTTTTTTTTTAAATGGTAAATAATAAATAAATAATTCTATCGTGGGTGCAGGGGATGTGCTGGCAGGGAGTTCAAGTGCTGGAATTCACCACAGCGGTGTGATCGAAGAGTGGTTTGGACGGCGGTGGTGGACCACACGCTCTTGCCTATTGCTTCTCACGACCTTCCTGGTTTTTGCACCGTTGATTTCATTGAAACGTGTAGGTGAGTCATTCTTTCAATTAATGTGGAGATTAGGTGAGACCCTTGACTGTGGGGCTCACAGTGATGTATGTGCCTTAAATCCACACCATCCAACCATTTTCAAAGCTCATTTTAAGGCATGATCCAAAAATTGAAGCATGCCCAAATCTTAGGTGGACCACACCACAGAAAGCAGTCGTGATTTGAATCTCCACGATTAAAAATTCATGGAGTCCACTGGAATGTTTATTTGCCATAGATTAATAAGGTCACAAAGATCTATATGAAGTGACCACACAAATATCATCCTGATCTTTGGCCCACGAGAAATTTTTAATGGTCAATTACTAGTGTTTCCTGTAATATGGCCTATATGAGATTTGGATCTGTTTCATTTCCTGGATCATGCCTTAAAATGAGTTTTAAATACAGAATAGACGGTGTAGATGTAGTCACGTATATCAAGGTGGGCCCCACAGTCAGGGGTCCCACCGAAGCTGCGCCCGCATAATTCATCATGTGGGGCCCTCAGTTAATGGGACAGATCAGGCTGGTCCACTCGGAAACGGATTGGCTGCTACCCCTACCACTAGCCAATGGCTAGTGGTCGGTGCTCTATGGACCCCACCATGATGTATGTGTCTCATCCATGCCGTCCATCCATTTTTCCAGATAATTTTATGGTATGAATCCAAAACTAAAGTAGATCAAAATCTCAAGTGGGCCACACAGTGTTGATTGAACTATCACCATTAAAAACTTCCTGAGGCTACAAAAGTTTTGGATCAAGCTGATATTTGTTTTTTGCCTTCATCCAGGCCTGTATGACCTAATCTACAAGTTGGATGTCAAATGGACATTATAGTGGGCCCTAGGAGGTTTTTAATGGTAGATGTTCAATCACTACTGTTTTCTCATGGTGTGGTCCACTTGAGATTTTAATCCACCTCAGTTTTGAGTTTATACCATAAAATTATCTGAAAAAATGGATGGACAGCATGGATGAGACACATATATCATGTTGGGCCCACATAGCACAGACCACTAGCTAACCTGGCTAGTCACAGCCTCACTAGCCAAACCACGTCCGGTCCACTCGTCAAGTGGGCCACCACATGTATATGTTGAGGATGGCCCATCTGATCGACTCTTGATCTCTCTAATAAGGGTTATGTTCATGGTGGGCACCATGTGATGAATGGCTCAGAATTCAGCACGCATGGTAAGGAGAATTTTAATATGATAAATGATCTGGTTTAACACTCCCTTTAGGGCTTTAATGGTTGGCCCACTTGATGATCGGGTCGGGTCTTGCCATTGATTATTAATTAGCCCGACTCCAGCTAGACCATGGACCTACATTTCAAGCCTGGGCCTGACCCTTTGGGCTAGAGGCTGAAGCTCAAGACTTACAAGGCTGAGCTATTGATTAATTAGATTCTTGATTGTTTTTGGCAGACTCTTTGAGATACACATCAGCAGTATCGGTTGCATTGGCCATGGTATTCGTAGTAATCACAGCCGGGGTCGCGATCATCAAGCTGATGAACGGTAGTATTGGAATGCCGCAATTGCTGCCTGAAATCACAGATCAGACCTCGTTTTGGAAGCTTTTCACAACGGTGCCGATTCTAGTTACGGCCTATATCTGCCATTATAGTGGTATTGTTTGGACTCTCTTTTATTTTGTTTTCAGCCCTTGATTTGGTTTCCACATGGGCCCCACTGTGGATGGACCATACCCCCCCAAAAAAAAACACATTGGTTGGATGTTCACCAATTTGCAATTAATGGCAAAGAGATCCGCCAATCAGCAGCTAGGATCATCTGACCATTTTGAGGACTGTATATTCTTCATCCACAGAGGGCCCAGCAGATGAATGGTCCAGATCTTGTACATGTGTGCTACATGTTGGAACCTTTCCCTTTCTCTGAGATTGATCCTGTGCAATGAATTTTACACTGCAAGTCAGTACACGAGCTATCGTGGGAGCGGATTCTGGACATGTGGCAAGCATGGATCAGATCAAAACCGCCTTTAGAATCTCCAGTGGTGAATGGGCCATGGTCCAAAATCACAATGCCATGGTCCATTAAGTGTGGGAAGGCCCATTTATTAGATGGTTAAGATGGTAATTTGGTGGGGGAGCCAATTTCCTGCAAACAAGAGTTGTAGGGAGCCCAGACAACACAACACTCTGTGGTGCCCACCATCATGTCTGTTTGAAATCTACTCCGACCATCGGTTGCACCAGCTAATGATCATAGGCGAGCCAAAAAATCAGTCAGATCTGAAACTCAAGTGAGCCACAACCCAGGAAACATTGGGGATTGGATGTCCAACATTGAAATTTTCCTGGGGCCCACTAAAGTTTTGGATCAGGCTGATATGTTTGTTTGCACTTCATCCCAGTGGGACTCACCTGATGAACGGGTTGGATGGCATATGGACATTAAGGTGGGCCTCCATCCCCACTGTTTCCCATGGTATGGCCCATTTAAGTTTTGGATCTGCCTGATTTTTGGTCTCAGGTCTGAAAATGAGCTGGCCCAACTGAAGGATGGAGTGACAGTGGGACCCACAGAGCCTTTTGTTTTACAGACTCCCTGGACCTTGCAGGAAAACAGGATGCTTGGTTTGGATAATTTGCACATACCCATCATTCCAGACCATCCGATTGATAGGCCACCCTTTCCATCGGTCATTTGCTAAAGATTACGACTTCTACTAACCATCGGGGTGTTGATTGGATGGTTTGGGAGCACCTAATGGGGTTGGGTGGCCTAGATGGCCCATCCAAGAAGTGGCCCATTGAGTGGACGCTTAAGATGTATGTGGTCAGTGGAGACCATTTTTAACTGTATTAACTAACCTTAATTCAATCTGCAGTACATCCCATAGAGAATGTCGAGACGTTTTTTAACTGTATTAACTAACCTTACCTCAATCTGCAGTACATCCCATAGAGAATGTTGAGATGATTTTTAACTGTATTAACTAACCTTAACTCAATCTGCAGTAAATCCCATAGAGAATTTTCAGACGATTTTTAACTGTATTAACTAACCGTAACTCGATCTGCAGTACATCCCATAGAGAATGTTCAGACGATTTTTAACTGTATTAACTAACCTTACCTCAATCTGTAGTACATCCCATAGAGAATGTTGAGACGATTTTTAACTGTATTAACTAACCTTAACTCAATCTGCAGTACATCCCATCGAGAATGAGCTCAAGGACCCCACGCAGATGAAGTCAATCGTGCGGTCATCGATCGTTCTGTGCTCGTCAGTCTATGTGGCCACCAGCTTCTTTGGGTTCCTCCTCTTCGGAGTGGGACGATGGACGATGTCCTGGCCAATTTCGATGGCGATCTTGGGATCCCGTACAGCTCCCTCCTCAATGATATCGTGAGGATCAGCTACGCGGCCCACCTGATGCTTGTCTTCCCCATTGTCTTCTTCACACTCCGCCTCAACCTCGACGGCCTACTCTTCCCGTATGCGGTCCCCATCGCATTCGACGGTCAGCGATTCTTCTCGATGTCTGTCGCTCTTATGGGCCTCTCCTTCCTTGGTGCCAACTTCGTTCCAAGCATCTGGGATGCTTTCCAATTCACTGGGGCGACGGCCTCCATTGCCATTGGATTCATCTTCCCAGCTGCCATTGCTCTCAGGTATTCTAATCCGTTAAATGTTGGGGCCCATCATGTGGTAGGCCTGAGCCATGATAAAAACTACATATTGCATGTGCAGATGAGATCAGGATCTTGATTAGTGACTGATAGGGAACTTCAATGATGTACATAGTTTGTATTTGTGGGGCCCATGGTATGATGATGAAGACCATTGAATTTAATGGTTCCATCATGACGGACCATGCTCAAATAATCTCCTCCGTCGGAAAATCCCAACTTTTCAATTGTCAGCAATGCAGTACATGGTTAAGAAGAATGAGACCAGAAGTCCACATTCAATGGCTAAGAAAGGAAAAGGATTGACAGCTTAGACTTCCAATGCTGGAAGAGATTTGGGGGTGTGGTCCATCCATGATGGATCTTGGACAACACAACCATGGGCCCCACATGAAAGCAATAGGAAGTTGCCTATCAGGGGTGTCAGTGGGTTTGGGCGCAGCCCCAGCTTGACACGTAAGACCCAAGGCTCGTGCCTGGCGTGGGCCAGAAAAATTGGTTGGTCCAGGACTCGACCCGCCCGGACCAAAAATTAACAAAATCCCGATTTCCCACTTGAATGTTCTTAATTTATTCATTTATCAAGTGGGCCACATCCATAAAGAGAGATTTTAGAGGAAAGAAACCAACGGTCTGTATTCAAGATGGAGGGGTTGCTGGAGGATTGGAATGCATATTTGTAGGATATAACACGTCCATATAAAGTTGGGTCTGATTGGGCTAAAATGACTTGAACCCAAGCCAACCCAAAATTGACCGGGCGAGACATGTGAGTCCCAATCCCGGCCGATGGGCCAAGGTTAGGTTTAAGTGCAACCTAGAGCCTGGCCGTGCTTGTCAGGCCAGGCAAGCGACTATTGTTTGGATCAAGAATTACAGTCGTAATGTAAAAGCACCATTATTACGATTTTACAATGTTTGTTTAAACACGTAATTTGGCAGTCAAATGCAGATTGTAATATACATTGTATTGCAGTGGAAAATATCCCATCTAAGCACATATTTAAGTGTATTTTTTCCATTGATTTAACATTGTAAAAGTATCATTATTATGATTTTACTACACCTATCCAAACACAACAATTGTTAGTAAAATTACCTGTTTTTCAGGAGACTGGTATTTTAATTTGTAACCGTTGCACTTTTACAATACATTACGCTGTAATTCGCAATCCAAACAGGGCCTTTTTAGAGCCACTACTGCTGGAGCCATTTTGGTCGAACCCAAGCTGAAGTCATTCCTTTTATGCAGGAATGTTCATGGAGTTGCCACAAAGACAGACAGGGTCTTGTCATGGTTCATGATTGTGTTGGCTGTCACGTCGAGCACGGTAGCCATTTCGAGTGACATTTATGCTACCTTGTCCAACGGAGGTGAGGTGGGCCGATGATCTTAAGGAGTGGGCCATGGTGGTTTTGTTCATGAAGCTCTTGCATGCTTGAATGCTTGAGCTACGGCATCTTCGGAGTGAAGAGAGTTATTGAGACGATGGATCATTGGAATTTCAGGTATTGCATTTGTCCATGGATTATTTACAACACTTTTTGATAGATATACTCTTTATTTTATATTTTTGGTAACAACACAATAAGATTTGTGCTGTTGTATTACCAACAGTAGAAAGAAAAGGGTGTATTTATCAACCAGGGTGGGTGTAGATATCAGTTCTTTGCGCAATGCCTGTTCTCCTTTCTCTCATTGTTATGATTTTGTAAAGCTTATATCTAAAAACGAAAGAAATATTTGTTATACAAGAAAAATGGAGTTGCAATTGTATCAATATGTGGAATTGTGCATTGTGCTAATACACAAAAGGATATGCAATGAAAGTGTAACAAGTAGAACCATGGTTCTAAAACACAGTGACTCGACTCGAAACTCAGTCGAGTCAACTTGACTCGATGAGATTTTGAGCCAATTCATCAGGAAACTCACTTGATCCTGAAACAGACTCGGTCCCAACTCGGGAAGACTCGTCGAATCATCTGATAGACTCAACTAATGGAAATAGAAACCAGAGGCATGAGCCTTAACCTTTGCACCACACATTGATTTGTTGCTTATTTTACTATTTTATATTATAGGAATGTAAAAAGTTTATAATCATTACAAAATCATTTATTTTAATATTTTATAATTATTAGTATCGAGGCGATTTGGGTGAAGTCTTCTAGTCAACTCAACCTGTTTGAACGCTGAGTCGATTTTTCAGGTGTTTGAACTATGAGCAGAAGTCCGTTGGAACTCATCTGTCCAATAATCATATAGTTATAGGACGGCTTCACCAAATTACCTAAATGCATATTATTTTGATTTGAAACTTCCCTCATATCCACATATGAA
Source organism: Magnolia officinalis (assembly GCA_021015155.1). Lineage (NCBI taxonomy): Eukaryota > Viridiplantae > Streptophyta > Magnoliopsida > Magnoliales > Magnoliaceae > Magnolia > Magnolia officinalis. The sequence continues at coordinate 11,818,500 of JAJHSJ010000010.1, forward strand.
AATTTCCTCCTCTAACCATCCGCAGTACTTATATTAGAGATTGTAGGATCATTTGTTGTTTATTCATGTGGAGTTATGCCATGTTAATGGATATGGCACTTGCAATGCACATCAAGAGAGCGAGGAAGCGGTTTGCAAGACATGGAGAGAGGTGGTGGAGGTATGGTTGAAGGGGAGTTATTTTGATAGAATTGCTCATTGCTCTCCGAGCACTTATAAGTTATGGTGCTCCTTGTTGCATTTAGTCGCAATGGGCTACCTGGACTGTAGTCCATTGATCTAGAATGTTCATTAGGTTGAATGTACAGTCATGGGCAACCATGCAAGAATCTGACTAATCTAAGATATATTAACCATTCAATCAGTGGTCTTTAATAAGGATAGCCCAGATCAATTACATAAAAATAGGTCTGACAAACAATTTTATTCATCCATTTGCAGCTGTGTTCTAAATAGCAATAGCTTGTTGCGTGGCATTCAACTCTTTGCAGCGTGTAGTGCAAGTAGCATAGTGTGCAGCACTACACAATCCTTCTATTTTTAAATTTAAGAATTGAAAAAATATGATACATACTAAGGATGTTTTTTATATATATATATATATATATATATATATAATATATATATATTATATATATATATATATAATATATATATATATATATATATATATATATTATATATATATTCACTTTTTAAAGTATAAGCATGTTTAAAGAAGTTATTAATCATCATTTATTATTAATGTCTAATTGAAACCATAAGTCACAAGTATGAAAAGAATTAAAATCCCATAGGTTGAGAGTATTAAGTACAAAATACAAAATATAATTATCTTTAAAAGAAATACAATATATAACTACCATTTATTAGAAAAAGGTATAGCACATGCTACATACGTTACACGCACGGTACATACGCTATGCGTACGCTATGACCATGTAGCATAAGCTACAGGAGATTTTCGCTATTTGCTAACACTGTAGCACGCTACGCTAAAACACTGATTTGTAGAGACCATCACGGATTGCTTATGATTTTAAAGAATCATTTTTGTTAGGTAATAGCCATCCCATCCATGGCTCGAAACACAACGACTATGAAAATAATGCCAAATAAGGGATTGCTTGGATCACCCATGACTTTAGTGTTGAAACTCTTGTGAATCTACCACTAAGCCATGAATAGGGACCCAAAGCATTTCTCGTTGCTTAATACTCATAGTAATATGATACCTGATAGGGTATGTTTGAGAAATCAACCAATGAGTCCTATTCAAAGATGAAATTATCTATATCAGGTGGCATGGCATAAGTATGAGTAATGAATGCCAAATATATATATTTTTATTTAAAGGTTATAAACTGTTCCCAAAAAACAAAAAATTTGCAAACATGTGAAAAACTAAGGTTCAGACACATCCAATAGCACAATGTTCAGATATATTCAAGCAAGTCTCATTTTGATGCAAGTGGTAGCTATGCATGACTGAGGGATAAAATATCTCAATTGAAAATACTGATTTTTATTTTTTTTTATTTTTTTTTAAGATATACCATATAAAGGTTAGACCCATCATATAGCTGTTTGGATCATTGGAAGAATGGACCAAAATGAATACTGATTGTTGGTGCTTAATATTAGAATGGACGGTTAGGAAAAATTGTCAACAGCCAAATAGGCGAAGTACAATGTTCCTATGGTGAGGATCATTCAGAGTCGTTGAGCAATGAAGATGCACTCAAAGGACGGTCTATATTCACTTTCTTTACATGTACATTAGAAAATAACGGTGCAGCAATTGCGGTCATGAATGAGAGAAACGCACATACTCTTGCAGTGTCATGATCCATACTCATGCAGTCTCAGTACACGTGGCATAATGCAACCTCAATCCAAACCGTTCAAAATTCTTCCTTGATTTAGATACAGTATCCTTCCAGAAATTAGGTTGATTGGACAACCATAACCCCCGGTTCATAAACATTTGTTCGTTAAATGTGGACCGTTGATTATTTCAAACATTGAACGACCACAATTTGGTAGTAACTGACTAAGAAGACCCAGCACCACTCTGTGGAGCTCACCTATGTATGTATTTTATCCACGCTGTACATCTTTTTTGCCAGCTCATTTTAGGGCATGAGCCTAAAATGGAAACATATCCAAAGTGGACCACACCACAGGAAATAGGGGATAATGACATCCACCGTTGAAACTTTCTTATGGCCTACAGTGATGTTTATTTGTCATCATCCAACTTATTTGTAAGGTCACATGGATCCTTACTCTTGCTTGGGTGGTAGACTCTCAGGAGTTTCAATACCTGGTCAAGGGTTATAGGTGGTGAAATCCCACTATGGCGTGAGTGTGTGGGGTGTGTGTGCTTGTGTAAAAGAAAAGAAAAAAAAAAAAAAAAAAAAATCACACCGATCTGAGTAAAGGGAAAATACAAATATCTAAAACTTCTTAATATGACTATTATGCTACTAGTATAGAAGAAAAAAAACTAAAATTTATAATTTTGAAAAATAACAAATTTTCAAAAAACTCTTCTAAAGCTAATATGATTACAAGTTATTTTTAAAAATGAATAACATCTAAAACTTTAGAAATAATAAAATATTAAAAATTCTAAATTACTAAAAATAATATATATTTTTTTTCTAAAAATTCATTTTTGAACTAAACCGATGGATGTGACCCATTTTGTGAGTTGCTTCACCTCATATAGTCCATTTAACTAAAAATTAATAGGTAGTGCACCCCGTGACGATACCCGAGTAATGATGAATTTACAGTTCACTCTCTTTTGATCCAACCATGCTAGGAATGTTTCTTGACACATTCTACATCAGAGGGAATTGTAGCTAGATTTGCCTGCCGCACCCTGCTTCATAAGCTAGGTGGGGCCCACCATGATGTTTGTGAGAAATCCACCATGTTTACCGGTTTTGCCCGCGAATGTTAGGATGAGTTGAAATTTTTTGCAGATCCAAAACTCAAGTGGGCTTTCACAACAAATATAAGTACAGAAATGCCTATAATAGAAACCTTCCTGGAATCCACCATGATATTCAAAACTTGTGGCCCCGTGCATGTTTCAACGGTGAACATTTAATCATCACTGTTTTCTTTCATGCGACCCACTTGAGTTTTGGATCTATCTTAATTTTTAGCTAACGTCCGAACATGAGGCAGGGAAATGAATGAAAGGAGTGGATTTCTCACAAACATTACAATGGCCCACTTAGCTTATGAGCTCTATCTCAGGAAATCCGCTTCCTATTTCACATCCCAATCCTAGTGGGCCCACCATTTGGGTGGTTTAGATTGAATTATTCATGCAACGTGTGTAGTACTTGTGTTAAATTTGCTTTCCCAATAAAAAAAGAATGGCTGTCGGCTGTCGCTCTCTGCCAGCGGACCTAAACGAAACGGCCAGGTTTCATTTGAAAACCCTTCAAATTCCGCTTTTCCGACCGAACATATTCCCATTTACAAAGCGAGTTATACTCGGGTTTTCAGTTTGTACGAGCCTCAAGGTTCGATGATCCAGACCGTTGATCTGTTTCAAACATCGTGGATTGACCATCTGAAGAAACTAAAATCCTGACCGTCTATCGTGTCCTGGAAATTGATTACTAAGAAAAATTCACAGCCGTCCATGTCCAACCGAAAAGGCCCATGATCAGATTCTTTTAACATCACGATAACATGACAAGAGTCTAGATCGCTGACGCATGGACCCACCTATACAAAAACAAATGAATGGTTGAGATAAATTGACCGACGGTTCAAATTCTTTGTACACACGCGGCCCACTTGATTACTTTATTGACAGAATCTGGACGGTATAGATCGATCCACGAGCCAATCCAATCTTACACACGTGTGACTCGCGTACTCTAACGACTGCAATTGACATTTCCTGTTTTTGAACTTTGATACTCTGGCACTCAGAAATTGTCCACGTGGAATATAAATAACTTAAATCAAACCGTCCAAATTTGTGGCCCCAATTTATATGGATTGTATGTCTCAAAACATTAATTGATTGAATCACCTGGCTAGCAGATCTATGGATATTTTATTCAAAGGAAATGAAAATAATCAACGGTCTATAACCGAAAAACGAATGTCAGTTAATCAGATGTTAGGATTATCCAATAACCATGATTTTGATCAAATGAACTAATTATAGTTTCTCCCAAAACTTGGACGGTTTTTATTGAATTATAACTTTTTTACATTTACAGTTAAAGAGTGCCTACGTATCAACCATCATGCACCGCCAGAGTATCAAATAATTCCGCTTTTTAACGTGCGAACTCCTGTGCTAATTCATCACCATCTAAAAAATGGTGGTGACTCTCTAAATGTGGATCTTACGTAGTTTTTTTGCAAAATCAAGACCGTAAAAATATCTGATCCAACCGTGGATTGATTATAACCCAAAAACTGCATCGATTGTATGGTACTAAATCTCGATTTTCCAGTTTAAGAAATCTATTTAATATTCATCAATTGGATGGTTCAAATTACTTGACTATTGTATATTTACAAATATGACCCATGATTTGGATGGTATGGATATATGTAAATCATTTTCACACGTGATAAGATGACCCACTAACATTTCCAAAACGGTGGTAAAGTATCATAGGAGATCCTGTTTTTCAACATGTCCAAAGCGCTGCCGCTCCAACGGCTACTTCCTTACAGAAACCCGAGTATAAGTACCTCTTTCTTCCCCAAAACTCTCTCTCTGTAAGAAAAGTACAGAAAACGCTCCGATTTCCCCTTTTATAGGGTTTCCAAAACCCTAATTTCTTCCCCGAAATCCTCTCTCCCTCTCTATACATCCGTAGATTCTACCAGAAATCTGAGAAATGGAGGATTTTCCGACCGATTCGAAGGAAGAGTATCTGATACAAGACTACGGCGACGAGTTTTACGAGGAGATTGAAGCGCCCAAGTTCGTGGATTTCACTGACCCTAATCGATCCCGACCTGATGACAGTTCTTGGTTCTGCGTGCGCATCGGTAGGTCCCGATCTCCCTCGTTCATTCGATTTGTTGTTGTTCTTGTCTGCTCTGATTCGGACTGGGACTTGCATTATCCCATCAGATTTCAATTTTAGTCCATTGATATAGTCCTTTATATTTTCTCCCTCCGTACGAATTCTTGTTCTGGATCTTGTCCGAAAGAGAAATGCTAGATCTGTTCGAGCGAGGAGAGATTGAAGGGGTGAATGATGGCACACGTGCTGAAGTGGCACGCCTGTATTTGATCCGGTCCATGTACCTGTTGTAGTTAGATCTGGACGTTTCCCATCCCAGCGCAGGCCCGGTTGATGAGCGTGTATGGCCTGATTTGAATTATGTGGCATGTTCGCGATTGCCCCATGTAATGACTGGCCCTGATCTCACAAGTGTTTTGAATATGTTCCGTGATTCACATTTTTCAAATTCTTCAACACAAATCGCGGTGTTCCTCTATCTGAATTTAGATCTGTAGAACTGGAGCTCAACTTTTAGTGATCTGGACTGTTAATCTGATGGGCCTGAACTTAGTTGGGCAATGATGAATTGCAGAAGTATATATAACTCGAGAAATAAATGCAGAAAGCAAAGGAGATAGGCTTAAATGGGATCACGTCCTCACAGTAACCCTTTTTCATGACCCTAATCCTCACTATACTTGTAACATGTTCATATGACATTTTCTTGAATCATTGGTATAGCTTTTTTTTCTCTCTCTAATATCCGTTATTGATAGGAAAGTAGTGACATTTTCTCGCATGGGTGTGCTCCTGTGGTACCATTTACCACTTTAAGCCATGGGTAGTACTGGACAGAAGTGAGGCCCAAGTGATGTAATTAAGGATAGTCGTATCGTCCATAAAATGCATTACCTCATGTTTACCCCTGGTACATCTGACGCAGGGAAGGACGTGATGAGGTCGATCACCATCTTCCTCAGGGAATAACTACTCTGAATCCACATAGCTCTCTGGACTCCTCACAGAGCTTCCTCGAATTCACGAGGGATAAAAATAGAAATAATTTCTAATAAATTGATTGATGATTAAAAAAATTGAAATTACAATCCTTAGCTCAAACCTAGGATGGAGTTTTAGACTCAAACTCCAACTCAAGCTTCCTAAAAACGTGACTTGCTACTATTTGTAGATGGTCACCATTCCTACTAGACTTCATGGTTTTCGGCCAAAAATAGTAAGTGTCCAATTTAGCCCAACCATGTTGTTCTCTTAACTTTTCTTAAGCCCTTTTCATGTTGGGCACAACTCCTACCACTCAAAGGATCAAAAGTTATACACCAACTAAAACTTACTATTTATAGTAAAAACAAAATTAAAAGGGACTTTTGACCGTCAATCTGATGTAAAGTCGCAAATCCGGCATGGGTAACCCAGGGTTGGTTGGCTAAAGTAGCTTCTCCTACCCCAAAATCATATATGATACGTCGAAAAACTCATTCCGGTTTGCAAGATACAACTGTTTTAAGGTTCTGACGGTTGATCTGATGTAAACTCGCAAATCCGGCATGGACAACCCAGGGTTGGTTGGCTAAAGTAGCTTCTCCTACCCCAAAATCATATATGATACGTCGAAAAACTCATTCCGGTTTGCAAGATACAACTGTTTTAAGGTTCTGACGGTCCGGATCATTTCCGCCTCCAATCAGACCTTCTCTAGTCCATCTTTACCATGAAAGTGTCTGCGACCGGCTCTACATCAACATCAAACTCGGTTGATCATAAAATCGGGTGGGCCACGCCACAGCGAACAAATTGAGAGTGGACACCTACTGTTGATTTGAATGGTAGACCTACTGCGTAGTTTCTGCAATCCAGGAAATTCATAACCTTCTTCTGACATTGATGTGTACTTCACTATTTCTGTCTTCAGGATGTGACCAAAAGCATGAGAAAGTTGATCCTGATGCTCTTTACAAGAGTTTCGTTCTTCGGGTATGTGATCCCTTTCATGTGCTTTTTCCACCAATGTCAGTATTGTGTAACTTTCACATGTGATGCTTCTGAATTATACAATACAGGTAATGGCAGCAAGAAGTCCCAACCTACGCCTCCGAAAAGCACTGAGTAGACGTGCTCCAAGGTAAACTTTGATACTCTAGCAGAGTGTGATGGATGATATGCAGGCACTTGGAAATTGCCCACATGGCATATAGTTAGTCAAATTAAACAGCCAAAATTATGGTGTGCAGTGTGGATTTATCATGGACCAAAATTAAGCTTGTTTGTTTATCTGACTATCGGATTGGTGGACATTTACTTGATGGTTAAAAATGAAAAATAAAAAATAAAAAATCCAATGGTCCTCTTTCCACAAACGAGTGTCAGAATCAGATGTCAGGATTGTTCAACCAATCTGATCTTGGATTTGTGACTTGAAGACAGTGGAATGCATAATCTAGTATATGCCACTTGTACAATTCGTCAGTGCCTTCATAATTCAAACATCATATGCAGCTGGAGTATCGTATAACTCCTTTTTTCTCATACTAATATTATTCGGGTCATCCAATAACAGAAAGAATTCATTTTTCTAGTGCAATCCTCAAATGCCCTCGTTCTGCACCAGCGAAATCAGCCAAGGATAGGATACCGAGATTGACCATGATGACATCAATCTCTCAAAAGGCCCGTGATAGCAAAGTGAAAGTTTCTCTTATTTCCAAGTTGAATTTGACTCCGAGCAATGGAAAGACAAAGAAATCTTCTATTACAGGAAAGGCTTTGACGACTCCTAGGCACAAAAACTGCCCTCAGAATCAAGAACCTTTTCGAAGTGTTCGGAATCCAAAAGTAACCCCGGCATTGCCTAAGAGTAGCACGGCAGCAAAAGCACTAGTTTTTCATAGTCCAAAGAAAACTGAGAAGACAACTTCATTTAAGTGCCGTAATATTTCTACACCGGATATCTGTAGTGAGATGAGGAAGCTTGCGATAAGCAGTCAAACAAAGAAGGCAGCGGGTCATTTTTGTAAATCTTTGAGAAATGCAGCGCGTGACCCAAATTGTTCCGTGCCCACTTCAAGCCCTGCAAAATCACAGTCGTGTGCTTCCAAGCAACACCGTAACCAGGCCAAAGTTTCATCCATTTCTCGAGGTTTTAAGGGCCGCGAAGTTTCTTCAAAGTATCTGAAGAAGGTAGGAAAGGTGAATTTACAGAAATGCGATGGATCCATGCCTCAAAGAGATGGTGATGACTCTAGTGATATGGAGATTGATGGAAAATCGAGGAATGGCTCTATGCAAGCATGCCCAAATGGATGTGAGGGGAGTCTTAAAGATGCAAAATCTTCAAAATTAGGAGACGCAATCACTACTGAAGAAGAAGAATCCTTGCCGTCTTCAAGGGAGCCATCTATTAAAGAGAATTCATTATCACGGTCTGAGAAGGATCAGACTTCAAATAGAATGGTGGCTGAGACTGAAACAGTGCAGAGTTCTGATACTGAATGTACTTCCGTAGTAGGAGTTGCAAATACTACAGAGGAAGAATCATTCCCTTCTTCAGATGACTCCTCCATTAGAGAGAACTCTCTATCAAATTCCGAGGAAGATTTGCAAGAAAAAGATCCGATAATTCAAACTTTGAGTGTAGTAGCAGAGGAGGCTGAAACTATGGAAAGTGTTGAGAAGAATTTAGAAGAAAATAATCGAACTTCAAACGGTGGAGTAGATGAGACTGAAGAACCCATTGAGATTGCTGACAAAGAAAATGCATTGGCCTCGGATGAGAATAGGTAACAAGCCTAAATAGATTTCATTTCTTTAACCATTTCCCATTATTTATGTTTCTCTCAATGATAATATTCATGGGCTATTTGTAACTGATGCCAGAGATGTTAATGTACGTGGCCACCATTCAGAAAGCAAGGTTGGCCATCAGAAGGTTCATGAAAACCCTCAAAAGGTACATTCTTGTAACTTCATTTTTTTTCTGAGGGGCTGCTAACTCACAAGAGTAGGGTTTCAAATCCTAATTTCCCAGATCCAGGCCATTTATTAGGTGTGACGCCAATTTGTCATGGCCTGAAAATCAGTCTCAGTCCACTCATCATGTGGGCTGTTCATCATCATCTTAGTACACGTGGCCAACCCAATTAATGATGGACTGACCTTACTCTTGGACAAAAACACGTGCATCCCAGCAGCATGGATCTTTCAAGCACGTGCTACATTGGGGGGGAGAGAATCAAAATGACACCTGCATTTTTCTTGTTTTTGTTAGTTTTACAGAAACACAAATATTATTGTGAATTTTCAAGTACATCTGAACATCATGCAGGTCAATACTTCCAAAACTACTCATGAAAGCGCTGCTACTAGTGGTACTCAAGGCGGGAAGTACAAGAAAGCAAAACCAACAAATCCCAAGCCTTTTAGACTAAGAACTGATGTAAGTAAACCCACCCCCCCCTGTTTTGGTCACTCCCACCTTGCATTTTGCACTTGTGTTATTGGACCATCATACAGAAGGACCATATAGCCCAAATATGAAGGTGATCAGATATGCTATAGTAAACCAGTCAATTGCTGGCTGGCCGCTAATGGACGTTCTAAGTTCAAAATGTTACAAGTTTTGGATGGTTATGATTGCTTTCAAATTTTTGGGGCTATGGCCCATCCATATGGTGTGGCTGTCTGCCACTACAGTGAAGACTACACTAAAAAACACTTTTACGAACGACACTTCGGTATAAAATGCCTAGTTGTAAAACTGAAATATTATTGCATTCTTCGGGAACGGGGTATCTAATGAGACGGGTTGCATCAGGAAAGAGGAATTCTGAAGGAAGCAAACTTGGAGAGAAGGCTTCAACTCCTTGCTCCTTCAAAGGAAACCACTCCAGTTTCCAAGCTTCCAAATGGGAACTTGCATAAAAGACTGCCACCTCGGAATGAGTTACAAGTGAGTTCTGTGATTCAAGACTTTTTTTTCATAACAGAAATAAAAGCAATTAAACAATGTTTGGGTTCCTTTTACCTTCTACAACATAGCAGAATGGGACGGCTAATGGACGATGTAGAAGAGACAGCAATACACAGGAGAGCAGCCAGATTGAATCAGATAAAACAGTACAAAAAGCTAACTCAGTGAGTACCAAAAGAGATTTTTGCTAGATATTTTTTCAGAGAGCATGATTGTATAACAACACTGCCACTTGAAAATCCAAACCACCCATCAGGTGGGCCTACTGTCTGGATACCCAACCCTAAAAACCAGGCAGGCTAATCCAATCAGTGCAGGAAACAAACGGATACTTAAAAGGGCTTCACCAAGCTTTTTCAGCTGTTTGTTTGTTTTCAACATTCTGGCCCACTTGATATTGTACATGTGCTCCACATCTGCACGTGGCAGCATGTAGTCGGTTTAGCAGACTTCTTTCTCAAACTCAAACATCAATCCTTTAGATTTTGCAGCAACGAATGAGACCTACAAGCCTTAAGTCAGCAAGAAGTGCAGATTCCAAAACAGCTGCGCGAAGTCCTCAAATACACAAGGTATTGCAGTTTTCTTATCTCTTTGAATTAACCTACCATGTGAACTTTGTAATCATTATTTACATCACTGATATCCTTCACATATGCCAGTTGAAAGATGGAAAGGAGAAAGTTACTAAAGAAATACAGAATGGGAGTCCCAAAACGCCTTCATTGCGGCAACAACTCCTCAAACCCGGCAGGTTAGTTTGTTCTTTCTAACGTAGTTCCATTCACTGCATCCATAGCTCAAGTGGTAGACTGAGTGAAGATAATCTCGTTTCAACACTCAGGTCTTCGTATCAATTCCCAAGTGGGGTGTGGCTAACAGTGGGGTGTGTGTACTAACATGTTAACCCCCCCAAAAAGAAAGTGCCAATGTGGCACACATGCACAAGATCCAGGCAGTTCCCATGTTCAACTGAAGATTCCCTTTCTTTATTTTCTCCATCTTTTGCAGGGCTGCGGCGTCGCCAGGTCAACTTGCCATAATAAAAGAAGCACCCCATGAAGACATTGTGGAGAACAGTACTACTGCCGCTGCAGCCAGGTCTTCTTCACGTGGGAAAAGGCCTGTAACGGTTCCGAAGGAGCCGATGTTTCACAGGATGCATGTACCAAAGAGCTGCACAAAGACACCAGTGAAGGCGACCTCATAATCAGGGTCATGATGTCTCGACCCCTTGTATTTGATTGTTTTATTCATTTTTACCTATGTTTGTAATCTCTAGTGTTCTTTTTTATCCTATGTTTGGAGGGCATGATTTGATGCTCATGTGCCTGATTTTCCTGACATTAAAAAAAATATGAGAATGAAAAGGTCTACATGAGTAGATTGTAGAACATGAATTCCTGATTTGTGATTGATTGCCTGTAATGGAGGTTGTCATTTTGTCCTGTCTGAATTAGATGAAGAAAAACTAAATTGGAATGAACCAAAATTGGCTTCTTTCTTTGGAATCAAGCCACAAATAGAGTTGGACTGCGTTGTCGTTCCAATGTCTTCAATGTATCAGGACCCTTCATCTCCTTGTCGCTCCACAAAATACAACCCGTTGGTTGGTCTGCTGCTGCAATGGCCCACCAGCTGATCAACAACACCAGTTGGTTTCAAAAGCTGATTCCCAAGCAAAAACTAAAAAAAAAAAAAGACAGAAGGCCGGAGCCACTGTCCGTTCCCCACTTACGGCCATATCGAACAGGTTATCACCCTAGGATTGAAAACTGGTTTCAGTGTACCGCATTTGTTGCCACCCAAGCAGCATGCTATGAACACTGATCAAGATGGCAGATCTCAGATCCACAGCGACATCTTGACAAGTCATATGGGGCGGGCTCAGTCAATTTGGACTGAGTTGGACTAGAATAGGGTGATACGAGGCGAGAGTAACCACCTCCCCCCAATAGACGCCGATTAGGTGGTGGTGTGTGATGTGTTGGACGCTGTGGAGTCCTTGATGCATGTGTTTTATTTCCACAATGCCCATCACCTTTTCCAGCTCATTTTAGACATTTAATACAAAAATGAATCAGATCTGCAGCTCAAGTGGACCCACACCACAGGAAAAAGTAGCCCACCTTAATGTTTATTTGCCATCCATCCTGTTGATAAGGTAGGTGGTCACATAGATGTGGATGAAGGTAGAACACAAATATCAGCTTGATCCAACACTTGTGATTCTCAAAAAGTTTTGATTTGTGGGTGTTCAATCACCATTCACCACTGTTTCCTGTATCCACTTCAACTTCAGATCTGCTTCATTTTTTAGTTCATGCCCTAAAACGAGCTGCCAAGATGGCATAGATATTAAACAAATACATCATGGTGGGCCCCACCGCTTGGGGTGGTGTGGGCAACACCACCTGATCTGTGTCCTCACCATAACCATCCCAGCATGTGGGCCCCAATGCACATGCTAGCAATCCTGGGTCGGGACAGGCAAGGCAAACCCTCTTCTTTTTTTTTCCAATCAGGGAGATGATGATAAATCTAGACAGTCTCAGGATGGCTTATGATCTCAAAACAACATCTATCAGACAACCATGGCCCTTACTTTTTTAGCTGCACGATGGCTTATGATCTCAAAATCACATCTATCAGACAACCATGGCCCTTACTTTTTTAGCTGCACCAGGTTAATTAGAGTTGTTCATTAGCTAATTCGATCTTAAGCTGTTGATTTGTAGTGTGCTAGTTGGAAATTTCAAATGCACCATTTCACAACATACAATCCACTTGAAAAAAAAAAAGCATCATCTAATATTTTGGATGGTTTTTTTTTTACAAGCACTCGCCTCTCCCCCACGCACTCTCACGCACTCCACCACAAGAAGTGCTCGAACCTGTCAACCTCGTGTTGAAATTCTGGCGTTTGGAAATTATAAATCCTCTGATTTATGGACACTTGAGTATGTGTAGGACCATCTGATATTTTCATTTTTAGCTGTCCAATAAATGTCCACCAATCTGATAGTCAGAAAATCAAATAAGCAGTCTGGATAGAAAGACGTTGATGGATAGAGGTTAAGGATAATGGAATCATTATTTCCATTATCACTTTCTTGGTCATGTATTTGCAAGTGAAGATCCTAATCTCCACTCCTTTTCTCGAGAAATGTGTATCCCAAAATGGATGAAAACATTATTCTTGGAATCCATGTCTGCATGTCAAATCAAGGGTTACTTGTATCCACATATGTAATTTCTAAGTGCCTGCATATCATGAATCACAGTCTGCAAGTGTAACTTCCTTCTTTTTTTTTCATTCCCAATTGTAAGCTGCTCGACTAAAATTAAATAATACCTCTCAAGAATTCATTGCATTACTTGAATACAAAACTGTGGGGATCAACACCCTGATGGTTTTTCTTTTCTTTTCTTTTTTGCTTTTTCTCATTGCATGGGATTCAAAGATTAAATAACAGAAGGAATTAGAAATTATAGGATTCAGTTTACATGTTTTGCCTTCTTATTGCGTTTATGATTGTCAGTTCCTCTGTCTTTAGTCTCCTTTCTCTTCCCACCTTTGTGGAACTTCTTCCGTCCCTGCCACCAAAGGAAACCCAGGAAGAATAGAAAGTGAAAAAAAAAATCATCCTGTGGTAAAATATGCAGAGAGAGAAAGGGGGAAAATTTTTTAAAACAAAAGGCTAAGGACACATGATTCCAACAAATATCATGTCATGGTATTTCGTGATTAATCAGTCTAATTTGGTGCAATTCATGATATTTTGGTGCAACCAAACGCCTAAACTAGAATCATGATGACAATAGTTTGTGTGAAAGAGCACTATAGATAGCAAAAACATATTTTTGCCCTTTTCTTTTAGGTATGAGAAACGAGTTCTGCGAAGCCCATGAACATGAAACCTAAGCAAAACAACATGTATTTGTGTGCCCTATCTAGTATGTACCCTGGTACAAGAATCATGCCATTCCACTCATCAGGGGTGCCAGTGTACCAATAAATGGACTGTTAAAATAAGCTGATTAAAAGTCCTAGCCCACCTGACGAATGGACTGACCTAATATTGAGCCAGGGAACATGCTGTGTACACCATAGCATTTCAGCATACGGCAAATATAGTACAATAAAAAAATTTAGTATCATCTGGTGTAGACACTGAAAAATACAGTTGAAAATTCAGCCATAAGAAATGGAGACGGCCAAAAAAATAAAAAATCAGAGGCAGATATATTCATGTATTTTCAAACTAGGCCAAAAGTATCAGATGTGTACCACATCGGCATGTTGGTCAAGTGTTAGTGGACTAGGGATCTCACACATGTGGAGTTGGCAAAGCTCATGAGGAAGCATCTACCATCTTCAAATTTCAGTAACATTGGCATGTTTGCTAACTTGGACTGGGTATGATAAAGGGAAATGGTAACAAATAGCACTTGTTTTTGGACCATGGCATATACACAGTGGACCACCAGATGAATGACCTGAATCTCACACACATGCAACATTAGCACATGTGAGAAGATTAAGTTTAATGATCCTACTCATGTAAGCATTGGCAGGGCTCTTATGGATAATTTCATAACCTAAAATAGATAATCATGGCAATTTTATACATGTGAGAATAAAGTGATGGACATGAGCATGAATACCATTTGTAATCCCTGCTAAAAACAACCCTACAATTGCTAAGAGTTCATGGGAGAGAACATATAATCAAAATCGTACAAGGCAGATTTCAAAAGAGAGAGAACACAAACACGCACCTCAGCAGAGAAAGTCTTGAGAGGATCTCTACTTTTACCAAATCTTCTATTAAGCCCCGGGCGACGAGCTGAACTAGTTTTTCCCATTGCAGCTCTGGCAAGCTTAACAATCTTGCTGGCTTCCTGTGTTGTTGGGTCCAAAAGGTATTCGGGCACAGCACGTAAATGAGTGGGTGGAGGCTTCTTGCTGAGTACCTTGTCATGCTTCAGTAAATCTGCAGTATTACAAGCCCAACTCAGAATTTGGAACCACACCACCATGCATGTCAAATGAGAATTAATTCATGAAAAAAAATAAAATCAGATTGGCATTACCTAAGTCCCTTGGATTATCTTCAAAATGGGCCTTTAACCTAAACAAAAGGAAAGAATGTCAGTAACAGATATTCATGTAAATGCAATTTGATTGGAGGCAGAACTGTTGCAACCCATTTGGCTTTTGGCCAGAAATAAACAAGTCACTCAGTGACACGTCAGGAACATATACATGTTACAACTGAATACAGGGGAATGGCACATGCGATATGTGAAATTATGTGCCCCCACTAAAAGAACTTGGTCATCCTTCTTCTGGTCCCATTCCTCTGTACTGTGACAATCAAGTTGCTATTCATATTGCTAGCAATTTTGTGTCGCATGAGCATACTAAACATATTCAGATAGATTGTCACTTCATCTGTGAAAAGGTGGGTGCTAAAGAAATTGAAACTCCATTCATTCGTACGGAGGAGCAGCTAGCTGATATCTTCACTAAATCTCTTGGTCGGGACAACTTGCATCATTTGGTAGACAAGTTGGGCATGATTGACATCAATGCTCCAACTTGAGGGGGAGTATTGAGAATATATGTATTTTTTTAGAGTGTGTGTGTGTGTAATCTGTTGGAGCACAATATGTGCTTTATATATTAATAATACGGTTGTGTAAATAAGTCAACACAATCATTGCCATAGCCGTCTTTCCTTCTCTGTCAACCCCTTCTCTTTTACTTTTTCTACTGATTTATTCTCAAATCTTCTTCCACTATTGTGTATTTTTCATCAAACCTGTTAAGCACGTACAACTCACCAAAGGAAGTAGGATACAAAAATCACCTGATCTAAGACTCAAGAGGCCCACACCGGGCGCGAGATAAGAGGTTCTAGGAGCAATTTCCCATTGGTATGGCTGACTGAAGTCCTCGATTGGGCCGATCTCTTGTAAGTATGGCTCAAATAAGGGTTCTCACCTTACGGACAGTGGGTTCTAACTTCTACCTCATTTTTGGGCTCACCTACTTACATGATCAGCCACAGTGAATGGGCGGAGTAGATGCCATACAGACATCAGGGTGGGCCCCACAGCTATTTGTTTCATGGTCACCCTGTAACAGGTGTTGTAGGAAATCCGCCTCCGCAGAATAAATTGAGAGAGAGAGAGAGAGAGAGAGGGAGGCAGGGGGAGGGATCAGAATCCTCTACACACGTTTTACACAAAGTTCATGTCTCCGCCCATCAAGTTCATTCCTCGGCTCTAGGATCTGGGGCAGAAAATCAGCGAGATCCACAACCTAGGTGGGACACACACAGGAAATAATGGGGATGGGATCCCAACCATAGGTTTTATGCAACTGTTGTTGTAGACAATTCCAGTTGGAGAGAGAGAGAGAGAGAGAGAGAGAGAGAGAGAGAGGTGGGGAGGCTCTCCCCGACAATTTCCTAAGAAATGAAAGAGCCTGTGGGCTCTATCTTAGCCATTAGATGCACTGGACGGTGTGGATTTGTATGTATGTCGCATTTCCATATGTATGTCTTTATGTATGTATGTGTGTATGTAAAACAATAAAAAAAGAAATAAATAATTCCAAGCAATACTCACTTCTCGGAATTAAGGATCTCATTCCTCAGATCCTGTGCTCGTGATTCTCTTATAGCTATTTTTGTCACACTTTTTGCAACATCCTGTAAAAACCACCAGTCATCAGTGATCTGTTCTGGTGCCCTTCCTCGAAAGGGCTTAAAGCAGTCCAAAGGTCTCAAGTTTGCAGGGTCAAAAGTTCATATCAAATGCTATTGACTGAAATAAAAAGGCAAAGAGCATATAGGAAAGAAAGATCTAAAGAATCATCAGCTGAGTCACCTCTTTCAAAATTAAATGAACGTAAAATATAGTCGTAAAGTCAAAAGTTTTGGGAAATTGCAAAAGAAAAACCAATAATTCTCTATTATGATAGACTCTTAAGACAATAATGCATATCTTTAGGATGTTGCTTTCAGGCCAGCTCACTTAGATTAAATGAAGGAGAGAGTAAAGCTCTTCAGAATAGGTTTGAGATCTTTTCTTCAGCCTTCTCCAGAAATCTTATGGCAGAAGGTGATTCAGATTCGAGCAATAGGCATCCAGTTCAGTTTTCCATTCCAATTAGACTCTATTTTAAACAATATCCATGATAAAGCTTCTATGTCAAACATACCATTTCACTTAACTAGACATACCTTTCCTTTGTTTAATAGAAGGTGGGCCCCACATGATGGACAGTCTACATCAAAGGTGGGGCCCACATGATGGACGGTCCGCATCAAAGGTGGGCCCTACATCAAGGTGAACCACATAATTGATTGTCCACGTCAAAGGTAGGCCCTAATGATAAAAGGCCCACATCCAAAGAGGGCCCAGCATGATGGACAACCCACATTGAAGGTGGGGCCCACATGATGGACAGTCTATATCAAAGGTGGGCTCAACATGAGGGGTGGTGGATATTGAAGGTGGCACATACAATGGACAATAACATTGAAGGTGGGCCCCACATAATGGCCAGTCCACAACAAAGGTCGGCCCCTAATGATGAATGGCCCACATCCAAGGCAAGCCCCGCATGATTGACAGCCCACATCGAAGGTGGGGCCCACACAATGGATGATCCACATCAAAAGTGGGCTCCACATGATAGGCGGTGGACATTGAAGGTGGGCCCCACATTATGGACAATTTATTTTGATGGTGGGCCCCACATGATGGACGGCCCACATGATGGATGGTCCACATCAAAGATAGGCTCCACATGATGGGCAATGGATATTAAAGATGGACACTAACATTGATGGTGGGCCCCGCATGATAGATGACCCTATCAAGGCCAGCCCCCCATGATGAACGACCCACACCCAAGGTGGGCCCCACTTGACGGACGGCCCACTTCAAAGTTGGGCCCTGCATGATGGACGGTCCACATTAAAGGTAGGCCTGCATGATGGATAGCCACTTTAAAGGTGGGCCACACAAGGTGGATGGTTCATATTGAAGATAAGCCCCACGCAATGGACAGTTCACATTGAAGACAGGGCTAAGGAGGGCTCAACATAATGAACAGTCCACATCAAAGGTTGAGCCCACATGATGGGCGGTGAATATTAAGGGTGGACCGAACAAACTTGAGGGATAAGTACTTATATGATGTTGGAAACCAAACATACTTTTCTACTTTTGGCTAATAAATATGTTGTTTGCCAAACAAACTTATCTGTTGAATAAGTAGAAACCAAGATAAGCTACTTGAGGCACAAGTGGCTCATGCAAAGTAACTTACGACCCTAACATCCCCATAGGGACATTGCAGTCTTAAAACCACGAGAAAGATAAGGTACTTTCCTAGCGCCCTCATCACAAATTAGTTTCAGTTTAAGAGCCAGTGTGAATCTTCCAATAGCTGCAAGTGGGAAACTAAATAAAGTACTACCAATAGTTACCTCAGCTCTGTATCGCAAAGACTCCACAGCATTTTTAGTAAGTAAAGGAAATGGAGCAATGAACTTTTGGGAGTCTGGGTGCTCAGCATCCCCCAACATGGATTTGATTTCTTCAAAAACTTCCATCTCATCTGGGGAAACCTGTTAATAACAAAAATGTAATTTTTTTTAAAAAAAAGTTACAAAAAAAAGACCATTGTTAGACAAGCTACAAAATATTCATTATCAAACAATTTAAATTTTCATATATAATTTAAAATTTCAAGGCCCAAAAGGATGTGGATGGAGATGCTAAGAAAAGACTTGATGGCCTATCATCTAACTGAAGGATCTGGCCCTTGATAGAGTGGAATGGCATAACAGGATTGACGTAGCCAAACCCAATTAATTGAGATAAGGCTTAGATGATCATGACAATGATGATGATATAATTTAAATTCTCAACAATCAATTACATAAAAGAAAAAAGAAAAAAACATGTTTGGGCAAAAGAAAGAATCTAACAGCCATGAACATCTCAAACTCATCATTTAAAAGACTTAAAGTGGCTGATGCCAAATAAAACAAAGGCAGCAGCTATCCAGTAATCTGGATTCTACTTTTCCTATTTAGAATATTATAAGCTCTTAGTTTGGCTTATACACATCTTTAGTATGAAATTGGCACAATTGCACCAAACTCACAATAGAAACAGATGCACCAGTGTTATAAGCTCTTCCAGTACGTCCGATCCGATGCACATACCCAGCAGGACTTCGAGGCATGTCAAAGTTTACAACCTGCCAAACAAAGGTGAGCACAAGAACTGTGAGTTGTAGAAATCGATGCTGAACAACAAGACAGTTGTTGTTGAAAATAAATGACGAAAAGCATTCAAACAAGACAGAACTACTACATTGTATACTTCAAACACATATCTAAAAAAAAAAAAAAAAAGGAGAAGAAGAAGAAGAAGAACTTTCTTGCAAGTCAGAAAAACAGCATATTTTAAATGAGGAATTAATACCCAAGGATATGAGGGCATCTTTGGGCCTTGGCTCTGTACAAGTCTGCACCATTGTTCAGTGATCCAGACCATTATTCACAATGGAAGGATCACGCACCAAAAAACTCGCAGATTGAAATCCTAGTGATCACCATGGATGGATCATGCACCCGAAAACTCACAGATTGAAATCCTCGCAATCACCGTGGATGGATCCAGACCATTTTTCACCATAGATGGAGCATTTTTTTTCCATATTAATCTTACTTAAGAATTGCTGCCTAAACCCCTCTATTTCCAGGTATGTTTGCAACCAAAATACCACCGTAATTTGTCTATCCTTAATAAAAACACCTTCAGAAGATCACAAAGCAATACAAAAAAAAAAAAAAAGGAACACCTATGATGGGAGGCTTGTATTGATAACAACAACAACGACAACAATAATAATAATAAATGATGATGATGATAAGAATACGAATAATTTGTAATGGGATTCCCTATTAGTCTAGAGGAATAAAATTGAGCCACTTGCATACCGTATAAACATTTTTGAAGTCAATTCCTCGTACTACCCCAAATTCTGAGTCCAATTTCTGCTTTGTATGCTTCTTAGATTTTTTGGATCCAACAGGATTTTCCCCATTGATTTGTTCTTTATCTTTTATCTGGGTGCCATCAGTCGCTATCAAGTAATCAAAAAGTCCTGCATTAAATTCCTGATGAAAACAATAAAAGAACAGTAGTAAGAAAGGGAAACTGCAATGCCTGTAATTAGCTACCACAAATCAAATGCCTATCCCACACCTAGCCAAAGGAAAACAGTGAGTAGCAAAAACAGATTTTTGGTAGGAAACTCTTTGATAATTTTTTTTAGAAAGGTGAGAAACACACACACACTACCACCCCACACGCGTAGGTTCTCAAACCCTTGACCTCAGAAATGAGACACACGGTGTCTACCACTGAGCCAAGAGGAGATCTGAAACTCTTTCATAGATAAGTATGAACAACATAAGAATCAAGAGGATTTCCTGTTATCCTCCTAAAATGTCTTGAGCATTTTTAAGAAAAATTGACAGCCTTGAAATTCTATCAGATATAGAAACCACAAAACCTTTTTGTGCAAGTTTCACATAAGAGAAACCAAAAAGGAAAGTCGTTATGCATACATAACCAAACAAATGGAATGGAAGGAGTCCAGAGATAATATTACCTCAAGGATATGGAGACGTGAATTTTGTGGCAACTCAGCATTTAAAACAGCAGATCTGATCCCGAACTGCCACAGAAAGCAGAGCCTACTCAATTATCATAACAGTAAATAACAAAGATTCCAATGCAAGGACAAGTTGATGATGTTCCAGTCAAAAAAAAAAATGTGCAGATTGTTTCTCACATAAGCATACAACCACTAATCTTTCATTGGCAAGTGGCTTTTGCAGACAAATGGAAATAGAGTACGTATTTGAACACCCAATCCTACATTAATTGCACAACAATAAATGGCACTTCCCATTTTACTTGGTGACCATTTCAGACATACCCTGTCATCCAAAATTGAAGCTTTGGTAAATTCCATGTGTCTAACTGTAATCGATGATCTTATTAAAGAATTGTTAGAGTACATGGCTCTGTGTGTATGTGCAGAGCACCATAATGATGGTGTACACAGGTTTGTGTCATCCTGATGAATACCAAGTCGATGTATATCTCTTAGTTATTATCCTTTAATTATCTTTTAGATATCTTTTGGTTATTTGATTTGTTTTGGTAACTCTCTTTGTAAATAGAAGATTATCTTCGTAATCAGGGGATTATAAATAAAGGATTCTAGAGGAAGAGAAATGCACATTATCTCCTCTTCTTTCTCCCTATTTCTACAATATTTAAATTTATGAGTGACTCAGAAACTTATGGCTTAAAAGAGCCATGCAAATGAAATTCACAGAAAGAATGTCACATCAGCCACAGATAACCTTATAGGATCAAATGAAATGATTCAACCTGTTTCTTCCTATAAAACAAAAACATGTCACAGGCAACAAGATGCCAAGATCACCCACTCTTATTCAAAAGAGTAACCTTATTAGAAGATTTCAGAATCCCAGGATCTCGGAGTAATTTTCTTTCTTTCTTTCTTTCTTCTTTTTCTCTTTTGTCTTTTTGTGTGTGTGTGTATGTGCGCGCGTGTTTGTTGCTGAAACTTCTATTTCTCACTTCCTTTTCACTGGAGAGCCAAAAATCATCCACATAAACCCCAGATCGAACAATGCTTGAGAACACTTCCATTCAGGGCTTTTCCATGATTCCACGGAATATTTGCAATGAGTTTAAAATAATAGAGTTGAACAGAGAATCATGTGGGCATGCGAACAACCACATTTGCCTCATAATGACCAGAGGTAGGTACCCTTAGAGAAACCCAAAGGCGCTGAACAACAATATCCTCAGCTAAGAGAACAATAACAGCCTAATATATATATATATATATATATATATATATATATATATATATATAGGAGGAATGGCCGTAATCGGACCTGCTTTTTACATATCATTCGTTGTTTAGGTACACGTTAACTTCTTTGGACTTCGATTGAATCAAGAAATAGGTTTGATTGTACATCTTTTTTATATATATAAGGTATCCTCCAGATAATTCAAATCAAAGCAATTTGATGGAGTAACCACGATGACATATCTGGGGAGACATCAGCGGATACAGATCTACCATAAGCAAAGGTGGCTACTGAGGCCGAACCCACATGGGCGGAGGTACCACCACCAGCAGCTGCGGTGTGCATGTAACTTTTGCAAGTTAGAAATGTAAATTGCAAGAATTAAGGATCATGACATGGATTGTAAGTATTGTTTCTTCCTCTAAATTATTCCACATAACATTAGAAAGAATGCCAAGAAATGATATATATAAAATAAATGTGTGTGAGCACAATGAACATGCATACCTGTTCCAGAAAGAGTTTCAATCTGAAACCCATGTCAATAGTATTGACAAATATTAGCACTTTCTTCTGAATTAGTTCCAATTTCAAAAGAGCAAGGATGTAAAGTTGCTTATCACGAGCACTGCATGAAATCTGAGGAAAAGACAGAGAGATCCAATGATTGTGACTAGTGTAACATCAGTTAACCTGAGACTTACTGACTACTGAGCAAAAGAAGGCATGAAACTTAACACATGTGGGCATAGTGGCAAGCATCATCGGATTTGTACAAGCAATAACAGTGCAAGGAAGTCATTTAAAGTTCAAGTTTTTCTGAAAATGTTGCTGGAAAAGGTTATGGAATATATTTATCAAGAAAATAAAACTAAAAAGCTGCAGAAAGTGGCAGACGACTTTGAAGGAGACCTTGAGTGAGGTGACTCATCACTCACTGAAATGAGATATTTCAAAAGAAGTCACCTTGACAAGGGCAAATGACTAAAATGAGGTATTACACAATGCTGGGCCCAAGAATATCTAAAGGTACGCAGTCTGCAGTTTGTACAAGAATGTTCCAAATTGCTGAAGTGATGGGCCTCGCATTACATTCCCAATGCTCCAAAAAATCCACGGTGGGAATTCAATTGGTGATCAGAAAATTGATGGTTAAAAAAGGAAATGCAGCAACCATCCACCATCAACCAAAAATGGCTAAAGGCTAGATTGCTAGATGTTCCCATCAAGGGAAGTTTGGTTCATGGGTGATCCATATTAGGGCCCATCATATTAATGGTTTTGATTAGTGAACCATGGAAATTACTTGTACAAATTGAAAACCCAGGCATACTTCCAATATTCTCATGTCAAATATCATATGTTGAAAAAGAAGATGAACAAGATAAAAAATGAGAAAACTTTCAAGTATGAACAATAACAAATTTCTGGGAGTGGGAATTATGGAAATTTTGTTGTGGCGTTTGGGTTGCATTGATGCTATGGTCATGTTGCTTTCTTTGTGCCTGTTTAAGTAATGTGATGGTATCATCATGTCAGGTGAAAGTCGTGCTGGTGATGCTACACTGGAAGTGGTACAGTTGGAACAATATGCAGGCGAGTGGTATGGTAACTGCCAAATGTTGTGGTAGCAGCACCATGGTTGTAGTGGTTGAAGGTGGCATGCTGATGTGCTGAGGTCATAGCTGTAGTGTGTTGGGCATAGTATCGAGTCCTTGGAAAAAGTTTTGGGCGACAACATTGCAGTAGTATATGTACTTGTCGTAGCTTGGCAAGGTTTAAATATCGGTATTAGGGGGCATATCAGACAGGCCCAAAAACAACACTTTGCAAGTCATATCAGGCCATATTGGGACTGTATCAGCCGAAATTTCCTTCTGCCAAAAATATGTATCCAAAAAATAAGAAATATGTAAGACACCAGAATGCATCACTTCTTTGTGTTTTAAACATATTTAGTGGTGAATCATACTGTTTTTTTAATAATATTATCTATCCACACGACCTACTGAAACTGAAAGTCAACAAATTAGGACCTAATCGAACACAAATCAAACACAATTTGGTGGATCACGGCCCATTCCATTGAATTACAACAAAAAGAAGATGGAAAAAAAAAAAAAAAAGAAGAAGATGATTGTTTAACCCCTCCCCAATTTTCCCCAAAATGGTCCATTCCACTTTGACTTTGATTCTTCGTCATATTAGCCTTGTCTAGGGGGGAAGGAACAGCACATCGTTGTCAAATTAGCCTTGTCTGAGGATCTGGACTTAGTAAATATTGAATAGTTTTGTTTTTTTTTTTTTTTTTTACAGCACAGGGTGTCCCCGCCCCATTATGAGGTGAGATTATTCCCTGCGGATGCATGCAATCACCAGCAACCATGTGCATCAGGTAATGCCGGGGAGGGGAGTTGAACCCACGCCTATAGGGAGCAAACCCACAATGCTGGCCACTCGCCTAAACCCCAACAGTAGATGACTGAAACTGAGCCCCATGGTTTACAAAGATAAAGACACCTAAAGAAGACTATGAACTTGAGCTTTCATTAACTGACTCAATTGTGAGATCCAAATGGCCCACATTTGAAGCTTCACCATTTAAATATACAGAACAATGAAGGTTCAGTTCATGAAAAAAAAAAAAAAAAAAAAAGAGAGAGAGAGAGAATCCAGAGTGTTCCTTCCAGCTATGTCACGATATCTACATTCTTCAGATCATCTGCATCAGGTAATGCAGATGATGGATGCAATCACCAGCAACCATGTGCATCAGGTAATGCCGAGGAGGGGAGTTGAACCCACGCCTATAGGAAGCAAACCCACAATGCTGGCCGCTCGCCTAAACCCCAACAGTAGATGACTGAAACTGAGCCCCATGGTTTACAAAGATAAAGACACCTAAAGAAGACTATGAACTTGAGCTTTCATTAACTGACTCAATTGTGAGATCCAAATGGCCCACATTTGAAGCTTCACCATTTAAATATACAGAACAATGAAGGTTCAGTTCATGAAAAAAAAAAACAGAGAGAGAGAGAGAATCCAGAGTGTTCCTTCCAGCTATGTCACGATATCTACATTCTTCAGATCATCTATTCCAACAATGAAACTTGATCTGGAGCATTGCCTGCTTTGCATAAAATTCTACTGGAATCATAAGGGCCAAAAATAGTTATGTCATGATGGACTCTCATTTGATGACTTGCACAACCCTTAAAGGTAAAAAAAAAAAAAAAAATGCTATTCTCATTTGTATGAAAACCATCCTATAAACACGTGACAATATTTCAATATGGAACTATACATAAACATTGGTGGGTTTGCATAAGAGAGAGAAGGCATCTGGGCACTATTACTTATCTTTCAAAAAAAAAAAAGTGGACACCATTACTTTATGGGAAGATATTAACCATCAAGACAATTGCTATGGAAGGTTAGGCATCTCATCCCCACAATGAGCAACTTACAAAACTGTCAAATTTTTTTCTTCACTTCAGTATTTATACCACAAGTAACAATTCTTACCCAAAATTGTTGAACGCTTTTTGGGATAATCTCATCCTTGACATTGCCTACTTCTGGTAGAGTCAAAATGTATGGATTGTGCAGCACAAGCTTCTTCAATTTCTCAACATCAGCACTGCCAACCATGAAAGAAAAGACAAAAATAATTGACATTGGCCAGATTATACAAGCGCTGGCAAGAAAGAAATGAAATAAAACAATTCAAAATAACATTTCATGAGTAAACCATGAGTAAAGACTGCAATACCAATATGCAGAAAGGCATTTTATTCATGAGAGGCAATGACTAAGGTGCCGCTCCTACTTTGGAAACTTATGATCCTAGATGCTTCAAGTCCTAAAATAGCTTATACTGTGCTTTTTGCTGCCACTCGCTTTCCGCCACCAAAACTCCTTGTAATGCACTATTGAGGAGATTGGCTATAATGTGGAAGATATGCACCCTCCAGCAGGAGAAAGGAATTGGATGGCAAAGACATAGCCTTGTTGTCTTTGATCTCAATGAGATTGAGTAACTTGAGTCATTTGGTATAGTTTATGTTGTTTTATCTTCTTTCAAGCTTTACCCATTCTCTAACAAGAGAGAAAGTTCCTGTTTGCACAGGGAGACATTCTGAATTCTTTGGATTTTTCTGCCAAAAGGATTTGGAAACACAAATTGCATGCATTTGGCTCATCCAAAATGTCAGTAGCGGGAAGCAAGACAATGCTAAAAGCACAGAATTTTCAAACACAATTGTATCCCGTCCAAAAAGAAATGGATAGGGCTATCGTATCCTATTGTTCAGATGTACCCATGTCCAAGCAAGCCCCAAGGCTTTAAAGCACTATCACTTAGAGAATGTTGGATGGAAGACTCCATGGATTTCTTTTGTTGTTATTGTTATTACTACACTTGGTATTTTGACAAACACATCATTTTAAATTTCACACATATGATTTATGCACGGTTATTATTAGTCCATTTACTACCACAAGAAGTACATATCTATCATGCATTATCTTTGATTCATTGCTAACACATGCTTGCTCATGCCTTTGCTCAAGAAAATGCCATGAATACAATGAAATCCATATGCATTAGCATGTTACCACGATGTCCTTTTTTCCAGGTTTAATTAAAAAAAAAAAAAATAAATAAAAAAAAAAAAAAAAAAAAATCCTAAAACCGTGCTGTGAAGTTTACACTTTGAAAAAAGAAGTTTACACTTCAAACTTACGTCAGACCACTCCCAGTATTGCTTCTCGGAATACTGGATAGGTAACAGATATCCTCGAATCAGAACTGGTGATGAAATGCAATGAAAAATTGCAATAAAGTAGCTGCATATGGACCAGGGATGGAGCTCTGGTGATGGGTTAGATGGACAAGACAGTACGCAACGGGGCTCAAAAATCAAATAGTTGATCGGTCATGTGTGTAGATCACCAAATGGAAAGTTCAAGAAAGGGACAATTTAAGGAAGAGGGGAATGTTCATTACAAATATTTGTCTGTGTTGCATGGAACATGAAGAAACAGTGGATCATCTCTTTATCCACTGCCCATTCACATATCGGATATAGACTGATATTCTGCATCGTTTCAACATTCAATGGTCCTTTCCTCAATCTGTTTGTGAGTTGCAGCAGGCTTGGCATGGTATTTGTTTTGGTAATTACAGGTCAAAGCTGTGGAAAATGTCCCTTTTGGCAGTTTGGTGGGCTGTGTGGGAAGAGAGAAATGGGAGATGCTTTAATAACATGGCAAAATATTTAAAGGGAACTGTTAATAGGGTGATCTACTTCATAGTTGTGTGGGCTAGTGCTGTTGACAAATTGAAAAACTGTAATTTTCTTTTTCTAGGGAAGTGGCGAAGGGGCTACCTCAGATCCTCAACTATCCTTTCTTGTGTATTTTTTTGTTCCTCCTATATATATATATATATATATATAATATATATATATATAATAATATAGAGAGAGAGAGAGAGAGGCGAATATATTGATAAGAAAAGAACTGATTACAAGGAAAATAAAGCAAAGCAGAAAGAAAAGAAAAGCAGGAAAAGCCGAAAGCTGAGAGATCCGCTACGATTGCGGATCAGGACAGCTTAACCCTAGGAACGACATTCAGAGTTCTTCAGCGCGTCAACCTGATGGCCCATTCAATCAGGGCCTTCTTAACCTTGGAGACACGAACTGCACAGGGTGATCAGAATCCCTGAAGCATCTTTGAAGCATCTGTTACTTCCCTGAAGTAACAGAGATACATCACCTATATAATATATATATATATATATATATATATATATATATATATATCTGTTACTTCTCCAAAAAAAAGTTCAAGAAAGGACAGGCCCATGAAACTCTAAATGGGTTACTAAGAATGGGATTGAAACAGATCATATAGCATGGATAGTCCATATGGGAACTGTATGGTTGATGAATATGAACTGGCTGCAACCAAGGTATTCCGTAATGGTAACAGCGGCCATAACGGCACCACCACCACCTTTACAATACGGGCCATAACGACAGTTAAGACTCCCGTAACAGCCATTAAGGTCTCTCTTTTATTGGGGGAAAAAAAAAAACCTGGAAAACCTGTATTTGCACCATAACAGACAATTATGAGGCCATTACAGCCTTTACAAGGGGCGTAACGGGCCGTTTCGGGAGCCATAACAGCAGTTACAGGTCATTTTTTCCATAACAGTCGTTACGACCCCGTAATGTGTAATGGTTGCCACCATTACCTTTACATGACGGCCTTTACGGCCCCGTAACAACCGTTACGGCATACCATGGACGGCACAGCTCAATAATGGATTACATGGACAAGGGAATGTCGTGAAGAAAGGGCAAAAAAACACCAAATCATTGATCAGCCTTTGGCAAAATTGCCAGGCAAAGGCATCAAACAAGATCAAGCATGCAAAATCCTAAGGGGTGGATAACAGATGAATATAGGATCCTCTGCCTGACAAAATTAAAGTGGCCTTCAGTCCAATCAAGTGGGGGACATGATATGATGATCCATACTGTTGATCTGATAAGCCATCCCACTATGGCCCATGCCCTAAACTTATCCCAAGTGGAATGATTTCTTTTTTTTTTAAAAAAAAAAAAAAGCAACTGCAATTCATTGAAAGGAAAGAAATAAACAAAGAAAAGAAAAAAAGAAAGAAAGGAAGCGAACTGCTGAGATGGCAGGAGGCTCCTAAACACCAAGAACAGACAAATCAGCCCTCTTTAAACCCTTAACATTAACAGCCCATTCGATAACTAGCTTTTAGCCTTAGAACCTATTATCCTTCCCGAGGACAGCTGATCGTTAAAACACTTGTTATTCCTTTCTTCCCAAACCACCCACCAAATGGCTAGGAGGGCCATACGCCATATGATGGAGTTGATTTTTCCAAGTTTGAAGCCATTCCAATCGGATATCATATTCGCTGCGGACTGAGGCGCACACCAACTGACTGAGAACTGTCGGCAGAAGTCTTCTAGGATAGAGGAAATGAACGGACAGTGGACCAATAAGTGGTTGACCTATTCGGCATTACGCATGCAGCAAAGACACACATTAACCAGTTGCAGGCCTCTCTTGGATAGGTTATCAATAGTGAGAATCCTATTGCGACTAGCCAGCCACCCAAAGCAAATGTATTTTGGCGGGACGTTGTACTTCCAGATGAAACAGGGGAATTCATTTGAGGGGCGCGCGGTAGGATAGATAACTGTGTACAGTGACTTAACTGAGAATGAATCTGATTTCTCGAGAGGCCAAATGATTCTATCAGGCTGGGAGTTGGGAGTCTTGATTTGGTAGAGACGATTCAGCAATTCTGTATATTCATCTGTTTCACTTTGGTTTAGGTTTCTAGTGCACCTGATATACCAAACTGGCTGGTCTGACAAAGAAGAGCAGCAACTGTGAATATTTATGTTCCTTTCGGGAGCAAGCCTGTAAATCTGAGGAAATAAAGTCTTAAAGGAATTGTCCCCACACCATGTATCTTCCCAAAATCTGATGGAAACTCCATTTCCCAACTCAAATCTAGTGTTAGAGTAGACAAGATCTTTCACCTTCAGAATACCCCTCCATATGTGAGAAGCTTTATAATAAGAGGATTGTTTCGGCCACCAACCGCCGTAGGAAGCTCCATATTTGCCCCTAATCAGAGAAGTCCACAAAGCTTCCTTGTCCGAGGCGAATCTCCAAGACCACTTCCCCAACAAAGCCTGATTCATGAGTCTCAGATTCTTCACGTTAGCACCGCCCTCACTAAAAAGTTTACAAACTTCCTACCATTCAAGCAAATGGAACTTCCTCTGATTTTCTTTGTCATACCAAAGGAAGTCCCTTCTAAGTTTGTCGATACTCCTAATTACTGACCCAAGGCAGGTGAACAGCGACATGAAATATAGGGGGAGGCTAGAAAGGGCTGCTTTTACGAGAGTCCGCCTCCCCCCAATTGAGAGATATCTACATTTCCAGGTAGCCAGATATTTGTGGAATTTACTGATAACCCTGTCCCACATGTATTTCGGCAGGGACCGATGCAGAGAGGCAGTCCCACAAAGTATGCTAGAAAGGATTCGATTCGGCAGCCCAACGTGTCGGCGAAGCTCTGTAACTTCTGATTGGGAACATTAACACCAAAAATTTTGGATTTAGAGAAATTAATCGTGAGACCGGATACAGCTTGAAAGCAGCGAATTGCCGTAAAAAGATGATCGATTTTCTCTTGAGATGCCTCAGAAAAGATAAGCATATCATTTACGAACTGGATATGAGTGAGAGGGACCGCCAGACCTGGCATAGGGATGCCACGC
This sequence comes from Magnolia officinalis, assembly GCA_021015155.1. Taxonomy (NCBI): domain Eukaryota; kingdom Viridiplantae; phylum Streptophyta; class Magnoliopsida; order Magnoliales; family Magnoliaceae; genus Magnolia; species Magnolia officinalis. The sequence continues at coordinate 11,848,798 of JAJHSJ010000010.1, forward strand.
AAAATGCCGTACTCTTGGCCCCTTTTCAGCATTTGATCAAGCGCCTCTGCCACAATAAGAAAAAGATAAGGAGATAGAGGATCTCCTTGGCGCAATCCTCTCGAACTCTTGAAGACACCTCAGAAGACACAGGATTTGACTAAGTGGAATGATTCTAACTGATTGATTGCTTGCAAATAGATCATAAGAACAAAATACTGAAAAGATTCACATTCAACAGATAAAAGAATAAAAAACTGCATGTCTAGGATCTTTTAGCAGAGAATTGGTTGGAGCACATTCCATCCAAGGTGTGGCCCATCAGATCAACAGGCTGGATCACCGGACCATGCCCGCACTTGTAAACAAATCTACACTGTCCATCATATACACTTCCTCGGGCCAAGGATCATACAATTACTGTGGCTAATAATGCATATTAAAATATTAAAATCTGTGAGGCTTGGTAGAGGCCTATTAGTCCCTTGGCCATCTGTGCAGCATGACAGGTGATGCACCAGACTTCTCGATTTGCATATGCATATCCGGTGGCAAATTAATTAGAACAACCAACTGTAACAAGGAGATTAACAGTTTGCTTTTGTCTGTTACTTTACGAACATATCCAGCCAAACCTTGGTCAATTTGTAACATAAACCAAGCTTAGGAAAAATTCAGAGTAAGATAGACACCTCAGAAGAGCAGAAATGTTTAGAGCTGGTAAATAGGTATAATTGATTTCTTCTACATGACCATTTATGGCTATTGATATTGACAGCCATTAAAGTAGTCCAAGAACTTTTTATTTAGTACAAGAACATAGTTTGAAAGCTGGTAGCAGTAAGTCATGAATGAAAAGGAATGAACTTTCAAATCCAGTACATAAAGAATTAAGATACCATACCTTGAAGTAGCAGACATGAGAAGGCATTGACAGCGTCGAGGGACATGTGGGATAAGGGCTTTTAAGTCGTCTTCATAGCCATATGACAAAAGGAGATCTGCCTGGAATCAAATATAAATCAAGTATTATTCTTGCAAAAGAAACCACACACACACAAAAAAACCCACATTCCACGGTTGAATAAGAGAGGAGACAAATAGGTAAAACTTAACATCAATAAAACCTTGATACCATCCAATACAATCTGAAATGCATTCAGATGAAAAAGATAAATATAGAAAGCAGAATCAGAATTACAAACAATTCCTATTGTGGCAAAAATCACAGCATGATAGCCAGAGCTAACTCGTTCTTTCTTTTCTTTTTAGTCCAGATATTTGGCACATAGAATATATGTTTTATGAGGAAGAAATAACCACTATGTTTCCTTGTTTGGAGTCTCATAGCAAGCAAATGCTTTTTGGTCAGTTTTATCTAAGTTATAACAAACTCAACAAACTCACAGGCTATAAACAACAAGAAAGTAAAGAACTTAAAGACCATAATAGGTAACAGTTAAAACTACACCTCATCCAGAACTAGAATTGAAAGTGAATCCTGAAGGGATGTTGTTTGAAGGGCGTCTTTTGAAATGCACGTTGAAACGCAAGCCGGTGTTGAGACTAGTATATCAGGAGGCCCTGACAGCACAGCCCTCTGCAAAAATACTAATGTATTAGCCAACCAAGTATATAGAACACATCACTATAGTATCTCAGATTTCCAATAACTATGAAAGCAAACCAGTCCGTGTAGTAATATCGCAAAGACTATCTAGTTGCATTGACTGAAAGATAACTCTTCATTGAAGCATCCCCGGATTAAAAAAGTCGAAGAGAAACAACCTACCATATCAGATAGAGGCATGTTGCTCGTTAACTGTACGACTTTCAGTTGAACTCTACAGAGTTCAAGGAGCGATAAAGCTTCTGAATAAACCTGAAAAGGTGTAATGTCAGCTACTTCAGGGAAGACGTGTGTGTGTCACAAAGCTATAAATATAAGAAAAACACAAACTGTAACAATGAGGGACTCATTTTGAATACTCGCCGTTACTTCAAACAAAATAGTGACTTGCCCAAAATACAACATGGAGTTCAGTAACATAGTGATTGAGTAAATGGCAAGAATCATAACCAAATAACAGGGCCATTTTTCTCGTTTATTTTCACCAGTGCCAACAATATCAAGATGGTAATGCACATCACAATCATCTTACCCTTTCTCCCAACAATCTGAGCTTGACTCTTAAACAGTAGGTTGGCAAAAGCTTTGCGATCATCTGCCCACCATACATCAACCTCCCTCTTTAACCCGGGTTCTTGGAACCACTGAGGCAGGTGCTCACATTGACAACAGTCACATGCCAACACGGTCCCGCACAATATTGACCCCAGCCCAACTACTACTGCATGCCCACCCCATGGGGCAACCAACCAATGTATGGCCATGGAGCAGGTGCAGTTGCCAGGCAAACAGCTAAGTGAAAAACACCAAACGCATGAAAAAGGTCATGCTCGGATAGTTGCCTTCTCAAAATAGCAAGGAATTTACCGATGTATGATTACCAACGCAACTCACAAGCCAACATGGTCAGATCAGGCCCCACATAAGCACAACTACTGTGATCTACCCACGAAGGGGAAAGTGTGAACAGTCTATGACTAGAGCATGCAATGCCAGACAAGCCCATTGAGCAAGGACCATTGTAATGCTTTGTTTTTAATTAAATAATCAGGTCAAAAACAAGGACATTCTCTTAACACTGAAAAGATTGATATCAATAGAGAGACTGCCCTTATCAGACCAGCTCACAATGGAAACCCTCACAAGAAAATGCATAAAATTTTGAGCCAACTTATTGTAACTTCAGGTTCCTAATTTTTATCTTCAATACTAGTAACATCTTTTAGTATTTGAAGCCTGGTCTTGAGAGTGATATCCAAGAAGATTGCCCCAGGGCCCAGGCCACAATGGCTTGATTGGCTTTTGTAAGGTTCACTCATTTCCATGTTCCAATGGAGGCCAACTACAATTCTTAGCCCCTACTCCCTAGCTGAATGAGTTTCCAGACTTGAGCATTCTGTGGTGACTCATACCCATTGTCTTCATGGACTTGTGCATCCCTTGATAAATTTTATGTTGTTACCTATCAGAAAAAATAACAACAAAATTTTCTATTTTTGCCAATCAGGAAAAAAAAAAAAAAAAATCTTAAGGCCGCATTTGGAAGTCTCAACTTTTTCAGGCGAAGTAGGATTCTTTTCTGCCATTAATCGACATTGGGTAGGTTTAGGTCAGACCAGGAATGTTTCAAATAACAATTTGGACAGAAATGATGGCAAAAAAGGAAGCTCATGTGATGTTATTCCCTTTTTTTCTGGCTGGACCGCCAAATGCACATTGGAGCATATGGTTGCCTGTTCCTCCAAGACATTGGTTCAGATGTCAAGTGAACTGCGCTGGTGTATTGTGCTAGGTTTCTTTCGCTAATGGAGAGCCACACAGATGGAACTTTCATAAAATCCACCCCGTCCATCAGGTACACTGCCTCACATTCACCAAGGAACCCAAAAAACATGATAATCCAACACTCAGTTGGGCCACACCATAGGAAACAGTTGGGATGGGACGGCCACCATTAGTTGTGTAGGGCTAACCGTGGTGTTTATAGGCTATCCAATCCATTCATCTTATGTGCCCCATAAGGATGAAAGAATTACGCAAAAATTAGAGTATTCCAAAACTCAGGTGGGTATTCCGTAATGGTAAAAGTGGATGTAACCAATGTTGTCGAATTGCATATGCAATCATGTGTGATCGAATATGCATGTGCATATGCGATCATGTGCGATCGCATATTTTTATTTATTAAATTTTTAAAATTAAAAAATATATGTATATGGAAAAATAAAATAAAATAAAAAATTGTAAAAAAATATAAGAAATTAAGGGTAACTTTACTAAGTTAATAGATAACTAATTTTGCATATTTAAAATATATTTGAGATAAATAAAATCAATTAAACAATGAATTAAACATTAACTGCTTGAATCTTGATCTTCCAACTTCCAAGACAGGGAATGTAGGAGAGAGAGAGAGAGAGAGAGAGAGAGAGAGATTAAGACCACTTGGAAGTAGGAAATGTAAGAGAGAGAAAGAGAGATTACGACCATTTAGAATAAAGAAATGTAAGAGAAGAAGAGAGTTTTGGAGTGAGAATATTGCAAATGGGGGAGGTTTGGAAGCCTTTTTTATAGACAAAAAGTTATTTTTTTTACAAATAATAATAATAATAATAATGTGCCAACCATTGGCCAATATGCAATCGCATATGCTATATGCGAATTGCCTAATCGCATATTTTCGCATATGCCACATATGCAATCACATATGTGCCAAATCGCATATGGATATGCGCATATGCGATCATCTCATAAGCGATCGCACATAACCACAATGGTTGTAATGGCCACCACCGTTACCTTTACAATACGGGGTGTAATGGTCCATTACAAGCATTGTTGTCATGTATCAACCCTATAATGGACCATTACGAGGCCATTATGGCCTTTACGGGGGACATAACGGGCCGTTACGGGGGTTGTAACGGCCTTTGCGGGTCATTTTTTCCATCAGGGCCTTTACGACCCCGTAATGTGTAATGGTTGCCACCGCTACCTTTACGTAACGGCCTTTACATCCTTTACAGCACACCATGGGTGAATCATACCACGTGAATTTAGAGGTTTTTGGTATAATTTTATGGGGTAGCCCCACCTAAGTGTTAAATTAGCAAAAAACTATGGCTTGGAGAATGGGTTTGCTGGCAGTTTGGTGGTTGGTGTAGGAAGAAAGAAATGGGAGATGTTTCCGTGGCACTTCAAAATCTCCGGATCTTTGCTTCTTAAGAGTGCAGCTCCTCTTAGCAGATTGGGGAATAGTCCATCTCAGCTCTTAATCAGCCTTAGGAGTTGATTCAGTCCAGTTTTCTTTTCTGTTTTCTTTTGTTTCTTCTGTTGCTTTTTCGGTTTTTTCGTTTTGTTGGAAGCTTGCTCTCGTCCTGCTATCTCAGCAGGAGAGCTCTTCCTTGCTTTTGTACATTTTCTCGGTTTCTAATACATCTTCGTAACTTTTTTATTAAAAAAATATATACAGCCTGATTTTTTAGATCAAGGCCAAACAAGGGGTGGTGTACCTGATGGATAGCATGGAATTCATACAAGTCATCCCCCCACATCAGAGAAAGTAAACGTAGTAGGTACCTAGGCGAGGTTTGCGTGCATTTTCCATATTGATTTGGCTACATCCAAAAGCAACCTAAATCAATCCTTACCATCTACTGTTGCGTTAGCTGCATCTTGCTTTTTACTAGTGAAGTCTCTCAATGTACATAATCAAATTCCTCAACGTAGCAATCTTACAAAACATTTCATCATACAATTCCAAAAGAAAAAAAGCTACAGGGCATCGCTGAAAATACAGAGTCAATCACATTTAAACATATTATACCTGCTGGCACAGTTCTCTGGTTGGCACAAGAATGAAAGCACTTGGGGCAGTCTTTCTAGAACTAGACTCAGTAAAAAGCTTTTGAAGCAAAGGAAGAAGGTATGCATAGGTCTTTCCTGAACCAGTCTTTGCCCGTGCAACGACATCCTTACCTTCCTACAAACATAATGAGAAATTTATGCGTGAACATATTAGAACCAAATGAAATGAATGATCCTAACCAACAAACACATGACCAAACGGCCAAACCTAATCTAATTGACATAAAATCTAACAAAGAATGTGTTTCCACATATGCAAGGACTACATTAGGCTACTTTTGGACAGAGATGTTTAATTTAGTGGGCTAGCACCTGCCATCTTTGACTTGTTCAGAAGGAAGAACCCTGAAAAAGCAAGAAGTTTGAAATTCACATTCCTCCTTGAAAGGAAATTTTGTACTACCTGGGGTTTTGCAGTGTTCTCCCACAAACAACAAGAAAATCAGGCACTAGCCCACTAAATTAAACAAGACTATCAAAAGCTGTGTCCAAACTAATTGGATTTAAGAAGCAAAATACGAATCCAGGTCAAAAGTGATAAACATCAAAGAAGAGTATCCCTTTTAAAAAAGCAACAGTTAAGTTTCAAAATATTTCAAAAAAGGGGTTAATCAAACTAACCAAGATCAACGGGACAGCCACACGTTGAATGGGTGTTGGTTTTGTGATATCCTTCTTTGTCAAGGCACGAACTAGGCGGGGATCCAAACCAAGCTCCTCGAAGCTCAGATCCTCCTCTTCTTCATTCTCATTGGGCATGTTCTCCACAAGACTAGCCATTGGCACCTGCACATAACCATAAACCAGTTTCCCAACGTCACCCAAACAGGCCCACCCAACAGATCAAACCACAATGAGATTTCTGTAGTTCTCAAAAATGAAAATTAAAAAGGAAGTCCACAAGAAAAGGGGGAAAAAAGAAGAAAGTATTGAGAGAAGCAAAGCAGAATCCTTTTAAGTATTGATAAAGAAAAGCAGTTGAGGAGAACCTGAAACAATTGCAACAAACTAAAATTGAAAAAAATAAACAGAGATACTTGAGCACAGAAGCTATGTGTTTGTATTAAAAAATAATAATAATAATAACACCAGAATATGAGACACTCAACCTGAGAAGCATTCCCATGCTCAACCCAAGAAGCATACCTAGGCTTTCAGATTGTATAACTGGGGCCTAACCGCCTAAGTTTCAGTAATTCATATCATCAGTCTCCTGGGCCCCACTTGAATGGGCCATGCCCTCAAAATTGTCCATAATGGTATAATCCTAACCTTTACCCTTAAGTTAGTTGCTTGAAATAGAAGGTTAGGGAAAGAAATACAACAAGACATTCAAGTAAGTGATGCAATCGTCCCGCATCCCACATGTGCATGCTCCGCACGTGTGTACAAGAAAAGGACCACCTTCCTTTTTTAGCCATCATCACTTTCCATTTTTTCAAATCTCTAAATTAGGAAATCTACTCTTTCTTTCATATCTTTATGTTTTAAGCAGAAAATAATTTTAAATATTTTCTTATCTAAGTATTTTCTTATTTTAGGCATTTTCTTAATTATATAATGCTCTGTTACTTAGGTGCTTTCCTATTTCATAGATTTTTAGATTTCATATCTTTTATTACAGATCGTAAGGTCGATTATTAATAGGACCTATGTCCTACGGAATAAGTCAAGTTGATCAATATTCTCTTTGTGAAATTTTCTTCTTTTTCTCTATGGTGGCTATTGAAGGAAGGGAAAGTAATCTCTAGTCCTAGACTAGAGGACAGTTGAGCTTGCTCACAATCTTGCATTTGTGATCTCTAGCATCCGCTAGAGGATTGTTGGATCTTTCCCACAATCTCTTTCTTTTCTTATTGGTTTATTTGCTTTCTCTTTCAGGTTTGCATCAGTAAGCTTACAATTAGATGGCTGGAGTCTTCAAACCTACAAGACTTTGGGTCATGGTCCATTGACGCAATAAGATTGACAAGACAAGGGAGAGGGTAAACACAAAGCCAGAACTATAGAATTAGTTGGCCTAAAATAGAGAATATAGAATATAATTTTAGTAACAATGGGAGTGGAAATGAAGTATCAGTAAAGATTATTGACCGTTAGAAGTACCCAAAAATGGCCATTTTCGATGTCTTGGATCGATATTCAAGGGGGCAGAGAGGTTGAGAAGGATGTTGCTCATAAAATTAGATCTAGGGGTGGTAATGGGTCGGGCTGCCTGGCCCAGCCATGTAGAGCTAGAGCTTGTGCCTCTAAACTTGACCCAGGGACCGGGCTAAGGCTTGAAATCTAGGCCCAATGTCTGGGTTGGGCCGGGGCAAGGCCAATAATGACTATCTCAGTCCAATCATCAAAATGGGCTGGTATTGTACAAAAGAATGGATGAATTGAAGACACTTGTGAGTAGCCCCATTAATGTTCATGTGTAGCTTAAAAGCAGTTTTGAATTCAGGGTCAATTTCTATGATTAAAGCCATTTACGTAAAAAGATTCATCATGGATGGCGGCGCGCGCGTGTGCAAACACACAAACAAACAAATCTTAGATTCGGACTATTTCAAACCTTTGATCATGCCACTCCTTTCCTAGGGCCAAGGTCAAGCAAGGCCTTTTTAGCCCAATTAAGTCCAAGGACAGGCTTAGGGGACTAGGGCTGGGCCAGGGCTAAACCCCACCCCACCCTCCCCCAATTAGAGCTAGATGGATGTAATTTAAGGCCATGGGCCATCCACTGTGAACCCCATCATATCAACAGTGTGGATCACTGAACCATCAGTCCCACTTGTACAAACTAAAACCCCAAACTTTCTATAGTACCTTAGAGCAGTGTGACAGATATTGCCGAGAATTTGAAAATGTCACGAAAAATACACTAAACGATAATATCATGGGATTTTCAAAATCCCAGCAGATTTTAAAATATCATGTTTTATCACAACATTTATCTCACAGTATTAACTCAAAAACTAGTAAAAAAATCTTTAAAAAATTTACATAAATATTTATTTAAGTTTTAAATTTATTTACTAATTTCGAATAAATATTTTTATTTTTGGCAAGATATTCCCAATAAAATCCTGAGGAAAACCTTAAAATTTGAAAACCTCTCAAGAAATTTCTGGGCCGAGAAATTGCAGAGAACATGGTTTGTCACTATGCCTCGACGAGTATCAGATGGTTCGGAATCCAACACTTATGTCTATGGGAAACATTCTATTCAGAGTCTCAGACTAGAACAATTGCTACCTAGAAAATTCGGTCTAAACTAAAAAAAAAAAAAAAAAAAAAAAAAAAAAAAAAAAATTAATGGCAAAATAAATGCGGTGCAAAGGTGTGTTTGGATTCAGTTGAGCTGAATTGCAATAATTCAACAAAGAAAAGAGGCGAATGACGCGAATTGAGTTGAGATCATCTTAATTCGTTTACCAAACCAGAAATCACGATTCCATGGATTTCAATTCGTGATTGAAGCCGTCAAATCGCGATTTGTTTCTGAGCAAGTCCCATATGGACATTTCCACTCTGTGGAATTTAAGTATTGCAATTCAATTCGTTTGAGCATCCAGACGCTGCCTAAGGAGAGAGAGAGAGAGAGAGAGAGAGAGAGAGAGAGAGAGAGACTGACCTTTTCCTGTGTGAGGCTGCTGAGAGAGGTTTTAGGTTTTTGAGAATAACCGGAGTGGGAGGGAAGAGAGGTTTTAGATGGACGCATATTAGCTACTGACAGGTTGAGCAGCAAGACTCGCTACTGAAGTGACGTGACCAAGTTCTGTGGGCCCCACTACGATGTATGTGTTGTATCCACACCGTCCATACATTTTGAGATATCATTTTATGGCATGAGCCCAAGAATGAGGTAGATAAAAATCTGTCGTGGACCCCACTACAGAAAACAGTGGGGAGAGTGACTCCCACCGTTGAAACTATCTTAAGGCCCACCATGATTTTTATTTGAAATCCAACCTGTTCAAAAGTTAAAAAAGACATGAAAGAGTCCACTGGAGTTTTGGATTTAATTCATTCTTTGGATCTTACCCTAAAATGATCTCTCCAAATGTATGGACGGCGTGGATACAAAGAATACATCATGGTGGGGCTACGGAACTTGGTGACGTTACTTTAGCTAATCCGCGTCCGTTTTAGGTTAGAGAAGCTTGGTACTCGGGCAGATTATGATGGATGATACGCAAGAACTTAGAAAACGCGTACGTGGAATTCAAATCATTCAAATTTAAACCGTCCATATTATGGTCCTTAGTTTGGATGTGTAATAAACCAAATATTACACTTATTTATTCATCTGATTCTATGATTGATCGGCATTTGTTGGACGGTTAAAACAATAGAATCCAGTGGTCATATACAATAGACAGGGGGTTCCGCAATTTAGTGGGGGTAATTTTTTATTATAGACCCGACGTACCACCACCTTTTTTAATTGACCTGAACAACATTTATCTTACCAAACTAGACCTCTACCTACACGAATAAACCCATAAAAACAAAAATACTCCTACTTTTTATAGCTGCTTTACCCAAAAATTAGAGGTATTTTTGTCATAACCATCTTTCCGTACCCTAAAAATCTACTTTGGTAACATAAGTTTTCGGGTGTCGAAAAAAAAAAGCCATATAAGGGAAGAGTCTACGGTGCTAATTTTTTCTTTTGTCGAGAGTAATATATGCCATGTGTACATTTATCAGGGCATGAATGCTTGTATGTAAAATGAAAAGATATTTGGCTTAAACTTGAATAGGCTAAGACATGGGTTGTATCATGATCAATTCGGGCTAGACTTGAGGTTTGAGATGGTTGGGAGAAGACTAAGAGGTAGCTGAAAAATCTGAACTTTAAGGCTTAGGAGCCCCTTCTTACCCTCTCTCTCTCTCTCTCTCTCTCTCTCTCTCTCTCTCTCTCTCTCTCTCTCTCTCTCTCTCACTTGGATTTTGGAAATGAGAAATGGTTGTTTAAAATGTGAAGAGGATATAACTATTTATAGCTTTTTCCAATGGTAATGTGGTCATTGTTGGGTTTGAGAGGGGTAAATGCTGACATGGCAGCTTATAAGTGGTTGAAAAGATATAAATGTCACGTGGTGGGCTCTCATTGGCTCTTGGGGTTAGTATAACTGTAAATAAGGTAGGTTAGAGGGGTGGATTCAGAGGAAAGTTGACTTTCAGGCTAAGAGACAGTTGTTGCTTGGAGGACGTACGGGCCCCGTGAGCGGCGGAAATCGGAGTACCGCCAGCAGTAGTCTAACTACCTTGTCAGGCTGGGTTTGGTCCAAAACTCATGCAACTGGCTTCGCACACATTTTTTTAGAGAAATCGGTAGTTTGACTACCGCCAGCATTAGACAAACTACCGCTCGTGTGCAGTTTCTCCCACAGTTTGACCATTGGGCCTATTTCAGGCCCGGATAGTGACTCAAAACCCACTTTGGATATTTGGCTCAAAATTGGCTCTATTGTTACCTGAAAATGGCTCGAGAAATGAATCGTTTTGGATATGGTCTGGCTTGAATAATGGCTCGTAATGGCTCAGGTTTGGTTAGTGTTTGGATCAGGTTTGGGAAATGGTTGCAGTTTTGGGTAGGGTGTGGGGTTCGGATTAGGGTTTAAGCTAGAGTTAGGTTGGGTTTAGGGTTAGGCTAGGGTTTAGTTCGGATTTGGTTCGGATTAGGGTTTGGTTCGAATCGGATTAGGGTTTGGGTTAGAGTTAGGTTTAGGATATGATCATAATTCCCGGATGATCTTAACTTTCTCAAGATATTAGTCTGGGTGAGGTGTCTACACGATCCTAGTTTTTTTTTTTTTTTCGCATTGTATGTTGTGATCAAACTATAAAAACTCTAGTTACGTTGCCTGCATGTTTGTTGTTATCTATCACAACTTTTTACTTGGACCATAATACTCTCTGTTATATTACATGTAGCTATTCAAGTATAGGTAATTGCAATCCATGATCTATCCTATGATGGAGCATAATTTTTCTTCAAATCTCCCTCATTAATTGGGTGTTAATATAAATTAATTGCCGAGGTGAATCAATGGTGTGGATTATGAACAACATATGCGGGTCATGTACAATCCAACTGTTGCAATCCCAAGTCTATTTCCAAGTAGAGGTGGGCATCGAGTCGAGTCGGATCGGATTGGGTCCAACTCGACTCGATCCGAATTTTTAAGTAACTAATCCGAACTTGATCCTATTCGGGACCGAGTCCGGGTCAGCTAACTCAATCCGATCCGATCCGATGCACTGCTGGCCTGACCCGAACCGAGTCCGACTCGGTCATGGAAACTGAATCGGATCGGGTTAGGTACGGTTCGGATCAGGAGAGAGGAGTGGGTGATTCCAAAACGGAAGCGGATTGGCTGGTGGTGTATTGACGTTACCAAGTTCTTTGGGTCAAACTATGAGGTATGTGTTATATCTAAATCGTTCATCCATTTAGAGAGCTCGTCTTAAGGCTTGAGCCGAAAAATAAGATAAATCTAAGGATCAGTTGGACCACACTGCAAAAAACTGTGGGGGATTGAATGTTTACTATTGAAACCCTTTTTGAGATCACAGAAGTTTCGGATCAATACGTAATTTGTTTTTCCTCTTCATCCATGTATTTTTAACATTATTAACATATTAGATGGAAAATAAACGTTGTGATGGGGCCATGTAACTTTGATCTCATTTGAGCCGTTTGTACAACTCGGAGCTCGAGGCACGTACGCGCTCGTCTTCGCACGACATGTATCTACACAGCTGTGTAGCTTGCATGTGATACACAAAATCCCAATCCTAGCAAGGAAAAGGAGGGAAATGGATAGATCCAAAATATTTCATCGAAGGATTGCGGTTTATCCTGGCGCGTGATACAACCTGAATGCATGTGGGCCCACTATGAATGCATGTGGTTTATCCACACCGTCCATTCGTTTTTCCATAACATTTTAGGGGTTGAACCCAAAATTGATGCATATCCAAAGCTCAAGTGGACCATACCACAGTAAAAAGTAAAAAGTATTGATTTTCATCGTTGAAAACTTTATAAGGCCCAGTGATGTTTATTTGTCATCCAACTTGTTCATAAGATCAGAAATGCATGGATGAAGGGTCAAAACAAATATCGGCTTGATCTAAAACTTCTTTGGCCCTCAATAAATTTTCAACGGTAGATGTTCAATTCACACTGTTTCAATGGTGTGCCCCACTTTAGGATTGGATACACTCCATTTTTTGGATAGAGCCATAAAATTATCCATTAAAAGAGATGGATAGAGTGGATAAATTGAACAAATGATAGTTGGGCCCATAGAGTTTACTCGGTATGCAATCTGCTTCTCACCTGCGTGTTACATTAGTCAATCCATTCCAAACCAGGTTTCAAGGTACCTACTCAATGCACGCTTCATCAATGCTCCACCCACTGGTCAATGTCCTCACGTCACCTTTTTTTGGAAAATGGTTTAACCACACCCTTTAATTTCTCAACGGTTAAAGATGCAAATATCTAACAGCTCTATTTTAACTTCATATGATTTGACTGGATCGGATCAGATCAGTTTGGATCCCAGATTGGATCGGTCCGGATTGGCCACTGATCTGATGTACGGTTGGATTTGAGTGGGCCTACTCGATCCAACCCCGATCCTGGCCTTCGGTTCGGATCGGATCAGATCCATCAGATCGGGTCGGATTTTGCCCAGCTCTATTTCCAAGCATGAATAAAGAGAAATTGTATGTAACTCTTGCAATCCCAAGTTTATTTCCAAACATGGATTTAATTCAATACCACGGGATTAAAGATACTCTCATATCTTCCAAACATGACATTACAAAGCGTGGGATGAACACAATCCATAGACAATACCTTACACATGCATTAATTACAACATTTTCAATTCCATCCACTTTAATCCCACTTAATGCAGGTGGCTAAACAGGCCCTCACTGGATGCGGATTACGTCCTACCCCCCGCACTCGAACTGTAATCCGTCCGAGTAAGGCTCTGTAGGGCCCACCATGATCTAATTGTTTTATCCACGCCATTCATCGCTTTTCTCAGATAATTTTAAGGTATTATCCAAAAAATTAGGTAGGAAAAGGGATTAAGTGGACCACAAAGAGGAGATTGAATGTCCACCATTAAAAACTTCTTGAGAGCCTGAGAAGTTTCCAACCAAGCTGATATTTGTTTTTTTTCACTTCATCCAACCCTACATGCCCTTATGAATATTTTGGATGGTTAAAAAACACGGCAGCGGCCGTTGGAAAGGTTTCAGCAGTGGGTGTCATTAGGTGGGGGTAGGACGCAATCGCCGTTGGAAAGGTTTCAACAGTGGGTGTGGTCCACGGAAACTTTTGACCTACTTCATTTTTAGAATCGTACCTTAAAATTATCTAATAAAAGAGATTAACGGCCTGAATAAAGCACTTTCATCACGGTGGGCCCCTCATAGCCCTGCCCCGAAGGTGGGGGTAGGACGCAATCGCCGTCCAACCTTGGCGGCCCAAAGAAGCACTTAACGGTGGGAATTCAATCCCTACTGTGTGGTCCATCTGAGATTTCTATCTGCGTCATTTCAAAACGGATGGATGACGTGGACATACAACGGATACGATGAAGCGGGCCCGGCGGTTGGGGGCGTAGCCAATCGGCGGATCCGGGTCGCAGCTAATCCGCGTTTCCCTTTACCAGCTAGCTTCTCAACGTGCCCATGCCAGCGGAAACGGATTGGCTACTCCCCCGACACTAGCCAATGGCTGATGGTCGGTGCTCTGTGGGACCCACCATGATGTGTGTGTTTCATTCATGCCTTTCATCTATTTTTATAGACCATTTTACAGTGTGAAACCAAAAATTAGGACTATCCCAATTTCAAGTGGACCACATTACAGGAAACAGTGTTGAATGAGCGTCGACCATTAAAAACATTTTGGGGGCCATCAAAGTTTTGGATCAAGATGATTTTTGTTTGTTCCCTTCATCTGGCCCTTTATGACCTAATAAATAGATTGGATGTCAAATAAACAGTACATTGGGCCTTAGGAGGATTTTAATGGTGGATATCCAATCATTATTGTTGTCATGTGGTGTGGTCCACATGAGATTTATATTCGTCTCATTTTTGATATAAAGCCATAAAATGATCTGTAAAAATGGATGAACGGAATGGATGAAATAAATACATCATTGTGGGGCCCACAGAGCACCGACCACCAGCGACGGGGATGGTGTCAGGGGGAGTAGCCAATACGTTTCCCCAGCATGCCTTGCTGCATTTTGAATTTTTGAACCTCGCCATTTACTTCACCGTCACGTGATATAGGTATGGTCACGTGAAATGGTTTCTCTTTTAAAATCACGTACGTGAGCATCTGCAGGCACCAAACAAAATTTTCACACGTGCCTCCTTGGCCAGAATTTAGTATATCTCAACCGTTCATCATTTAGACCTCTTCATGGATCTACATCACAGTGTAAAAATAGCAAAAAAAAAAAAAAAAAAAAAAAGCCATCATATTCTTTATTCATTTAAGCTGAATGTGAACAGCTGATATTCTTTTTCATCATTTTATATTTCTAGCTTAATTGAGAGGAAACCAGGTAGAATTATAGTTCATTGAACAAAATCTATTGGGCCCACATAATTAACGGTCTGGATTTTGTACAGTTATGGTTAGGCACGTGTGGGGAGCTTGCACTTGGTGCTTGAACATGCACTGCAAATAGCATTGTATAAATACGTGTTCGGATTTGAAGTTCTTGAAAACTGATCCGTACACAGCGAAGAGAAGCAGAGCGTGGGGCGCTAACGTTCACGTTTAATAAAGAGGAGTCATGTGATACTCGAGCAGAGCATGACACTTCATACGCAGGTGCTCAGAAAAATGTGCATGGGGCGTACGTTACTCACTCATGATCAAATAAGCTTTAATAAATATGGGACGCGGATTGGCTGGTGACCCCTTGTGACCCGACTCTTTGAGGAAGCAGATTGCGTCCTGAACCCACCTCTGGGGTAATCCCTCCAGGCAGGGGCTTTGTGCGCATGGGTTTTTATTTTTATTAAAAAAAAAAAAAAAAAACCCAAAAAGGGTGTGATGAAGAGGATTACTGTCTTCCTCTAATGATAAATGCTTTAAATTCATAAAAGAAATTCTCACGTTCACGAGAGAAATAAGAGATATTTTATTTTATTTTATTAAAAGCTATTAAAATAAATGAATTTGGATGCTTAAATTCTCTTAAATAAATTTTTAAAATGTAATTTAAAAAAAGTTAAACAAATAAGAAATTAAAAATTAAAAAATGTGCAAATTTCCGCATTATATCAATCTGTTGGAATGGTGCAAAATGTTCATAAACTAAAACCTATAAGTTTGAATTTATGCCGATATATTGACCCGATCAATCAATCGATCAAACTAAATAAAAAAAATTATCCAGCAAACTTTTCATCTAAATCCAAATTTCAATTGATCAATCGACTCGATTGACCGATCGATCAATTGACTCAATCAGTCTGCTCATGTTGAATCTTTGTTGATTTGTTTTCAGATTTCTTCCGGTCTATTTGTAATGGGCACGTGCTAGCTCCATGTCCTACATCAGATCCCTTTCGCTTGAAAAAAAATCATTGTCGAGTTATGCTTCGGCTCCAATTCATGATACTTACACAAGTCCTCTACATTGAACGTGTGTGAGATTTCTATGTCTTTAGAAAGATCAACGATGCAGGCATTGTCATTGATCTTACAGAGAATGGGCATCAATTTGATATTTTTATTCTTTAGCTTGTTATACATCCCAGTTGAAAATCCCTCCTTGCACAGGTGATCCATAATGTTTTCGCCCCATGTTGAACACCATCAAGCACCGATGTGTGTCAGCATTTTCCTCGTACTTGTTGTTTGATGCTTTCAACTTGGCCTAAACATTACTGTGTACACTTATGATTCGGTCCACGATATATTCTACAGCAACACTCACGCCTGGTAGCTTGGGCAATAGAACCAAATTAAGAGCATGTTTAGGTACTCGTTCATACACAACTTCAAATGGGGACGCGAATTCTATATGAGTCAAGGCAAAATCCAACTGTTTAGGCTTATCACCCAATATACATTGTATAAGGTTCCCAAATGTTTGCAAATGATATGCATTGCTGAACTATAACTTGGTGTCAAATCACCTCCACAAAAGTCCTCTAAAAATGACTGAAGAATTTAGTGTCATGGTCTGAGGTGATAGATTTTGGGACTTCATGTAATTGAACAAGCTTTTGAAAAAAAAACAAATTTGCGACATGTGTGGCGTCAAGAGTCTTCTTACACGGTATAAAATGAGTCATATTGGAGAATCTGTTGACCGCAACAAACACCGAGTCCATTCCACACTGGGTCCGTGGAGGCCTAACACAAAGTCTATGTACAAATCCTCCCAAGGGCCGTCAGGTATTGGCAATGAAGTGCATATGCCAATATTATGTGATCTTCCCTTAAAGGCCTGGCATGTATAGTATCACTGAACTGCTTTTCCAGCATCCTATTTCAGTTATGCCTAATAGTAACACTCCTCCAAGAGAGCTACTATCTTGTCTCACCCTATGTGACCATTGAGGCTACCTCTATATAACTCCTCACGTTCTCACAACAAACTCCATGGAATGCACAAACGATTTTCATTGAAAATGAAATCGTCTTGAATATGGAGGTCACTAGACTAACCCTCCTTGCATTGAATCCACGTGTCATTGAAGTCGTCGTCATCGACATATAAGTTCTTGAGGTATTCAAACATGAAAACCTTGTTACTCTTGGTCACTGACAAGGCCAGACGCCAACCAAGCGCATAAACCACCTTGTTCTGCTACCTGGCCTTATGCTTCAACATGAATGTGGATTTCTACAAGAAAAAAATCCTTTTAGCATGCACATGGTTAACGTTAGCCTGATTGTTAACAAACTTGAGGGACCGATGGTATGTATAGAGTACAAATTCTCGCTGAATCAAATAATGCATCCAATGCGGCAAAGCTTGAACCACTGTGTACAATTCTAGCTCATACGTCAATTATTTCTTCTGAGCTTCGCCAAGTTTCTCATCGTAGAAAGCTACCTTCTTAAGAGAACACACCCCCAATGCTAACATACGAAGCATCGCATTCAACTTCAAATAATTTATTAAAGTTGTGAAGTACAAGGATTAGGGCTAAAAGTTGGGCTGGTTCAACCCGACCGACCCGACATTGGGTTGGGCTTGGGCAGGATGTATCGGGTTTGGTCTTGGGCTTGGGCCATACAAACATCAACCCGATAAAACTTTGGTTGGGCTCGGGTTGAGGTCTCGGGTTGCCTGACCCAACTCGAACCCGATCAATATATAAGTTCCTTATAAATTAATTATAATTGAATGTGGATCGTTTGTGTTCAAGGCATATGAAATTCCAATGCTGTAGGGTTTCATTGGTCCACATCATTTTCGATGACTCAAGCTAACAAGATACGCTGGATTTCTCTCTCCTAAATAGATTGTTTGATATAAAATACGACTTTTAAAGGAGTAGTTGTCCTATATATTAGCTTGTTTGTTTAGAAAAAATGAACTTTTTTATAACAAATGACTGCATATATAATCAATAAAATTATAAGTATAAAAAATAAGACGTGTATTGAAAAATATAATCGACTAATATAATGATGAAAATATTAGCATATACCTACCCGACCAACCCCGCTTGGGTGAGAATTCCCAACCCGAGGTTGGGTTGGGTTGGGTTGAGGTATAGAAACCTTAGGTTGGGATAGGGTTGAGCACCAACTCAACCCAACCTGCCCAACTTTTAGCCCTAACGAGGATCAGAGTAGTGGACAACCTCCAACTTGTTCACAAGGTTGTATTGACCCGGATGAAGGGAAAAAGCAAATATCGGCTTGATTGAAAACTTCTGTGGTTGCCGGGAAGTTTTTAATGGTCTGCGTTCAATCCCCACTATCTGGTCCGCTTGAGCATTGGATTTGCATTGTTTTTGGGCTGATACCCTAACACGTTGTGGCATGGGCTCTGGGAGGAGGTGGGACGCAATCCACTTATCCTCTCTGAGGCTCACTATGATGTATTTGTTTCATCCATGCTATTCATCTATTATGCCAGCTCATTTTAGGGCATTAGCCAAAAAAATGGTAGATCCAAAGCTCAAGTGGACCACACCACATGAAATAATAGGGATTAAATGCGTGCCATTGAAAACTTCCCAAAGCTATAAAAGTTTTGGATGGAGCTGATATTTGTGCTTTACCTTGATCCCACTCATTGTGACCTTATAAACAAATTTGATGGCAAATAAACATCATGGTGGGCCTAAGTTCGTTCTCAAAGTAGGCATCATTATTCTAACTGTTTCCTAGGGTGTAATGCACTTGAGCTTTGGATTTGCCTCATTTTGTCTCATGTCCTAAAATGACTTGGCATTGATAAAACACATACATCATGATGGTCCCAAATGTTGGATCCTCTAAAATATTAATAGGAAAAAAGTTTTTATTTATTTTAAAGCTCTACTTGTGGACCGTCTTAGTTTGTGTACGGTATCCAACCTTTCTAGAAGGGTTAGCCCACCATGAAAGTGGGACCCTCTTGGGATGACCATCGCTTAGGCCACCAGGTGAGTTCGAAAGATTTGGCAAAAGTCAACTCCTTTTTCTATAGTTGATCAATTTTCATCATAGTGAGACTCACTTAATATATGGTTAAATGATATATTTTCTATACAACCATATGCATGCAAATATTACCTACGAGTAAATGAATGATTTTGACACATGGTTATAAAATACACTTACAATGGCACTTTTTGGATCTCTAAGGAGTCTCAATATTGGTTCATGATAAATTTAAATTAGGACTCATATTTCAAGCAATTTATTTTGAATAGGTGATTTGTAAATACATTCCCTTTAGTTTGGATTATTGCAAGTCCCCTTATGTTATGGAAGTTAAAAGGACCTATACTAAAATGACAAAAACCCTTGTATTAGAGTTTATTTTACCTATGTGGGGTCCATCATTACTTATAAATGGTAACCAACTTATCCATTTGGGTCCTTTAATCATAAATATTTGGATGTCAACAAACTCAGGCTAACCCAATCATCAGGAGGGCCAAGCCATATAAAATAATTGAGAATCCCCTCAAACCTCTTAATTCACATGGTGGCCCATTTGATGGTTACTCAGCTTAATTTCTAGCTCATGTCATTTTTATGGTGATGCGATCATGTAAGAAAGGTTAGATGACATATACATGTGGGGGATCAATCAATTACTTACGATTCTTAGTGTTCACCCAAGCTTGATGAAAAAGATTGGATTACTTCTTATAGATTCATTGAGAATGATTCTGATGCCTTAGTTTTTCCAGCTTATTTTAGGATATTGGCTCAAAAATGAACCGGATCCAAATTTTAGGTGGACCACATCACAAAAGTGATCGAACGGCCACCATTACAAACTTCCTAGGGCCCACTAGAATTTTTATTTTCCAACCAACCAATTGATTAGGTCAGATAGACCAGGATGGGAAAATAATAATATAAACTTGATCCAAAACTTTTGTGGCTCCTAAGAAGTTTTTAATGGTACAGGTTCAATTACCATGTCTCCCATGGTGTCATCCACCTAAGATTTGCATCTGCTTTGCTCATTCCCTAAAATGAGCCAGCAAAATGGCTGAATGGCATGGATACATAGCACATACATGATGGTCATTTCTGGACCGAGCACAGATTGCAGGGTAAACCCAAGGCTGCAATGCGATGTCTCTTAGAAATCCACCCCGTCCATCCGTTTTACCATATCATGTTAGGAGGTGGGCCCAAATTTGAGGCAGATTCAAAACTCAAGTGGGCCACACTTAATAAAACATAAAGAAGGACAATTATGCAAGTAGGGTCCACCATGATGCATGTTAGTAATCCACCCATGCATATGTTGTTATAGCTCATGAGGGTGGGTGGGCAAAAAAAATGAGGCAGAGCCAAAGCTTGTGATTATTATATGTCATCCGACTAGATCATAAGGTCATTCTGGCCCCATAAGATCATTTGAAGAACTCGGTGGACAAACGGATACTTTAAAAAAAATGCAAGCCTCGTGACTATTTTAATAATGGAGGTTGAATACCACTATTTCAAGTAATATGGACCGATGGAGTGTTGAATCTACTTTATATTTGGGCTAACACCCTAAAATGAGCCAGGAAAAATGGTGTACAGATTGGATTTATAACAAACTTCTTAGTGGGATACTCTAATTTTATGAACTCTTCTATTTTAATGATGGGTTTTAATAACACAATCTCAAGTTTTGTGGCCCACTTGAGTTTGTTTTTATTTTATTTTTAAAATTTTTAAATTTATTATTATTTTTTAAATCTTCATTATATTTAGGCCCATTGATTAATACGAGTTATAAAAATTGGTGGACGAGGTGGATTTTTCGGAAATATTATGGTGGGCCACATGATAGTTGGCGTAGTTTCATAAGTGGGCGTTCACTACCACTTTGCGTGGCCCACTTAAGTCTTGAATCTACCTCATATTTGGATCCACCTGCTAAAATGAGCTTAATAAAATAGTTGGAGTGGATTTATGATTTTAAAAAAAAATTAACATTTAGGTGAATTCCCAACATGGCACAAATAAAGTTCCAATCCATTTATTACTTGAATTATGATGAGATTTTATCGAATTGTATGTCGGAATTCAATTATTTCCAAATAAAAAATGAAATCCTAATCACAAGATCTTTCAAATATGATTATGTATAAATTTTTTAATCGAATAACTAACTTGAGAAAGTTGGATCATACTTGAATCTGATGATATGTGTTGATGCAATGCCGATGATGGTTCTCCAAATTAAGAGGTATTTCCTCGATCTATACCAATACTAGAGATATTTAGATAGCCAAATGAATTTTCTCAGATAGTTGTCAAGGAATCCCACAACTATCCATAATGATAAACTACATATAAATAATGAAGATGATGAAAATTTTCATTTGCCTGGTGTACATATTTTTCTTTCTTTTCTCTGATTTACACACGTAGGGAGAAAGGTGTTTAGGGCCTCTTTACACTATACCTTTGGAATATAATCAAATAAATAAGGATGGAGCTAGGATTTAAGTGGAATAACAGTATGATACTTCGTCATCATACACATAACTTTGTAACCTATTGTGAGGGAAGTGCATCAATCCACCCTATTTATACATGCATTTATGATCTAATCCCTCTACTATCATGGTTATCTAGTAGTGATTTTATCTCACGCCAATCAGAAGTTGACATTCAAGTGCGATTAAAGTAGTTTTAACGGTTACAATAAAACTTCAACGATTAAAAATCTTATTAAAACAATTAAAGTGTTGGGCTCAACGGGAAAAAAAATAAAAAATCATTCGATGAGTTCTTGATTTATCCAAATCAAAGCCATAAATATGTTCCTATGGAAACCAGTGAATCTCTTGTTGGACTATACAATAATCATTGGTTGTTGATGGAAGTACCCAACTACATCCACTTTATTGGCCAATGCATGGACCTTATAAGAATAACTAAAATCGACCAATTAAGATCATGACTCTTACATATTATTATGTCTAAGGATTAATCATCTTTTATGCATGATCAAGTCATGATCTCACAGTCATAGTCGAGGCTAATGAGCTTATTATATTGTTAACTTGATCTCGATCTACCAAAGTAAGTGACAAAATGTCCGAACATAGATCATTTGTTCATGCCACACTCACTCTCCTATATAAGGTAAAGGTAAGGCATAAATTAACATCAAGTCAGTTCTCAATAGGTGGAGACTATCCATCCTAAACTAGGTCAGTCATCTCACCAAGATGACCTTACATTTCATGAACTAATGCCTACATGCATGACGATCATAATTTAATAATGTACTGAGATCTATGGATCATGACTCTGATGTGCCAATGACAGTGACTTACTATCTTAAATTATAAAAAAATATTAAAAAAAATCACTTCTCAATAAACCCATAATGACGATTCAAAGCAACATTATTAATTGATTGTTAATGAGATATCCACAAAAAATTTACAATCATCATGATCTACAACCGAGATCGTTCTAATCCCATCCACATGATTAACTGATTAGAGATTGGGGTGAAAAATTCCAGGGCATTGGCTCAATAGAGGATCATCACGGTTGGATCACACCAAAACTTAAGTCCCGATTTCAAAGATGAGCTCGGTTCAAAACTTAGGTGAGTCACACCAAAGGGGCGAGGACGCCCACAGTAGAACCATACTCGGCCATCCGACCATTGAATCAGGTGGACCCTACTAGGATGAAGAAACCTCTAAAAAAACTCAGGTGTAACACAATGAGTTCATTTTGAAGGTTGGTGCAGCTAAAATGAGGGAGATATCATCAAGGTGGGTGGGCCCACAGAAATGGGAGATTACCTCATCCAATGAAGATTGACTACGTGTACGGTTCTGATGCAGAGGATGTTGATGTACCGGACGTGCACCGGATGCAGAAAGCTCTGGTACAAAGATGAGCTCGATTCAACGGAAAGGCGACCGAGTCTTCTCCCTTCAGAAAAGCCAACGGACATGGATTCATCTTCCCCATTTCTCCTTTCCTCACCATAGAAATTCACAAATTTATAAAAAATAATAATAAAATTCCATTTTTTTGGTTTTCCCATTTCGATCTGTGTCTGTTCGACAAAACAACGCCGTCTCCTTCCTTGGACTTTCGCCCTTGTACGCACGTCCAAGGTCTCTCTCTCTCTCTCTCTCTCTCTCTCTCTCTCTCTCTCTCTCTCCATAAAATAAAAACAAAAAACCCATTTTTCGAAAAAAACAAAAAAACCCCATTTTCCAGAAATCCAGACGATTTCAAAACATAAAAAACCCGTTTTCCAGAAATCCAAACAATTTCAAAACATCAATGTCTCTCTCTCTCTCTCTCTCTCCCTCTCTCTCCAGAAAAGTAAACAATAAAAAATAAAAAAAACCCATCTTCCTCGCTTCCTTAATCAAAACAATTTCAGAACCTCAATCCAACATCAATGCCCTTCTCTCATCTACTCCACCATTGCATTCTCTCTCTCTCTCTCTCTCTCTCTCTCTCTCAACTTCTTAAAAATTTCACTCTTGCCCTCCACTCTCTGACCTTGGAACGTGCGTTTTGTTAGGTTCTCTTTTAGAATCAAAGATGCGTTGAGCTCTCTCTCCCCCCCCCCCCACCCCCCCCCCCCCCCCTCTCTCTCTCATTATAGAGAGTTTCAAAATCCTTCAATTCCATCTCGAAACTGCTTTTTTTTTTTTTTTCTTTCTCCTTTTCCCATTCTACAATGTATCTTCCACCTTCATTCTAAAACCCCAAGAAGAAGAAAATACATTGTACGGAGGATTCAAGCATTTTTCGAACGAAATCATGGCTCCATCGTTCAATTGGTGGGGCAGGGAGAGCCACCAGAGCACGCCTTTAATCATCAGAATGGAGAACCCCAACTACTCCATGGTCGAATTGGAGGGCCCCAACGACGAAGATTTCATCTCTCCCACTGGAAAAAGGAGCTCCGGCAAGACCGGCAGGGGGAAAAACGCCAAACAGCTGACATGGGTCATGCTCCTCAAGGCCCACAAAGCCGCCGGCTGCCTTACCTCCATTGGCTCCGCAGCTTTCGGGCTTGCAGCCGCTGTCCGGCGGCGGTTCGCCTCAGGCAGGATGGACTCGGAGACGGCGAATGAGGTCGAAGAGAATCCTACGGTGAAGGGCAGGTTCTACTCCTGCATCAAGCTCTTCCTGGTGCTGTCTGTCGTAATGCTGGCGTTCGAGATCACCGCTTACTCGAAAGGGTGGCATTTTGCGGGGCCGCAGTCGCAGCTGCCGAGGATATTCTCCTCGCCATTGGAGATTTGGGGTATGTTCAATTCATTGTATTCTAGCTGGGTTTCGTTGCGGGTGGAGTATCTCGCTCCCATTCTTCAGTTTCTCTCCGACGTCTGCACCATTCTGTTCTTGATACAGAGCATCGACCGACTGGTTTTGTGTTTGGGGTGCTTTTGGATCCGATGGAAGAAGATAAAGCCCATTCCGAAACAGACAGTTGAGGATCTCGAAGCCGGTGGAGCAGAATTCTTCCCCATGGTGCTTGTACAGATTCCCATGTGCAATGAGAAAGAGGTGCTGAATTCTAACCAATTCTGCCATTTGGGTTTTCGTTGATTATCCATTTCGCATATGATTTGGTTCTGAATTGTGTTTCTATGTGATTTCTCAGGTTTATCAGCAGTCAATTGCTGCCTGTTGCAGTCTAGACTGGCCGGGTTCGAACCTGCTAATCCAAGTCCTCGATGATTCGGATGACCCCACGACGCAGATGCTTATCAAGGAAGAGGTGTTGAAGTGGCAGCATAATGGGGCTCACATTGTATACCGGCACCGTGTCATCAGAGACGGGTACAAGGCCGGGAATCTCAAGTCGGCAATGAATTGTAGTTATGTCAAGGACTACGAGTTCGTTGCCATCTTTGATGCCGATTTTCAGCCATCTTCTGATTTCCTAAAGAAGACCATCCCCCATTTCAAGGTCTGGGTGATTGAGATCTTCGAAAAATTCCCGGTTTCTTTAGTTGAAATTGTAGTCTCGATTCTGACATTGTGGTTTGTTGCTGCTGACAGGATAATGAGGAAGTGGGGCTAGTGCAGACGAGATGGTCGTTTGTGAACAGGGATGAGAACTTGTTGACGAGATTGCAGAACGTGAATTTGTCATTCCATTTTGAAGTGGAGCAGCAAGTGAACGGCATTTTCATCAATTTCTTCGGGTTTAATGGGACTGCTGGGGTGTGGAGGATAAAGGCGTTGGAGGATGCTGGAGGGTGGATGGAGAGGACAACGGTTGAGGACATGGATATCGCTGTCCGTGCTCATCTGCATGGTTGGAAATTCATCTTCCTCAACGATGTCGAGGTATGGTGCCGCAACTGTCATTGTCATTATCAACTACCGCTATTTGAATCTGTGGAACTTGATTTCTCATGGATGGGTGTATGTTTTGATAAAATAGTTAAATTGGTTTCTAAATTGCAATTGGTTGGCAGTGATTTTGGAAAAAAATGGTATTGACAATTGAATAAAATCGAAAGCTTTGAAGGACTTAGTTATGATTGATGGGTAGAAATGGTCGAATATGAAGTGGGTGTGTTTTAGAAGTTCTTGGATTGTACATTTGCAATAGGTAGTGGCAATTTTGTAAATAATTGGTATTCATTTGTAGATAGGATTGGTAGTCTTGAACGTGGGAGAAAGGACTAAGTTTGGAATTTTGTTGTGGTGTGAATAATAGTGGTATGAATTGGGGTAAATTTGCAAAAAGTGGTGGCAATTTTGGTAAATTTTAAATGAATGGTTTTGCTAATGTTCCCACCTTTATGCGGGACGTTGCTACCTCCCCGAACCTTTTGGATGACATGTGGGATGCTCAATCATTAGTCAGGACGGTTCATTCAATGGCACCATTCGGAGAAAGCTATGGTGAAAGAATAACGCTGATTGGATGATCCTAACCCTTTGAATGAGGCCGATTTGTTGCCACCATCTGTTGTTTACGAGCCGTTCACGAGCGGGATCTATTGAATAGATATTTCAAGATGGTGAATAGACCTATTTTGTTCCTCTGGTCAATCTTGACTGTCCATTTTCCATTCTATCAATTGGAAACTTAGGATAATCCTATTGGTATGATTTTTACATCATGGCTTGCTTCTATTTGTGTGAATGAATGAATGGTTCAAATCGATGATGGGACATTGCTAACATCCCCATAAAGGTTGGGTCATTAGCAAACCCTTGAATAAAATTGGAGGTTTTGAATGTGGGATGTAGGGTTTAGTTTGGAATGTTTGGGTGAATGTAAATAGCCGAGAAGGCTTGAAAATTTATAATGTAACACATTGGTATAAATAGCTGAAAAGGATTGAAAATAGTAAACTAACACATTGGTATAAGTAGCTGAAAATGATTGAAAATTTGTAATCTGACATGTTGGTATTTCTTAGCTTGAGTTATTCTAATTGTAATTGGCAAGACAGGACTGGTCTGAAACAGCTTTTGTTTTCATTTTTTCTAAGAAAAGAAATCACCAGAATTGCCCTTTTCTGATGTTGTATAAGATGATCGTGTCTTCATTAGTATTTGTTGGAGAGAAGGGTAATCTTGTCTTTTGAATAAGTGCAAAATCTAGACTTTTGAGTTTTAATTTTCCTTTATCAGTATATATTTTCAGCCACTTTATTTGCCCAAACTAGGAGGTAGGTTCGTTCTGATTTTTATTTTATTTTTTTAATTAGGAAAGATTTAGTCTGCTCGACCATGGCCCACCACAATATCCACTGTCTACATTGACTGTGTGTGGTTATTGGGACATTCATCCATGGGGAATGATCACAAATGTTCAAGTGTATGTGAGTTCCTATAGGCTCAACTCTAGTGGGACCCACTATGGCGTGTGTGTCATCCAACCCATCCATCAAATGCAACTAGGGGTACAACTTGTGTAGGTTGGGTCGGGTGAGGGTCAACCCGAGACAAATCCAACCTCAAGAGGACCCAACCCACAGCCCGACCCAAATTCCAACCCAAGGTGCCTGCCTGAAGGCTTCTAAACCCAATCCAACCCGACCCAACCTGACCCAAATACATGTGAGTACTCCCAACGCGACCCAAATTTGCTCCACCTTAACCCAACCCGAATTCAAATCGGACTGACGTTTTTCAACCCGAACCCAACATGAGGACCTTGACAATCTGACCCAACCTAACCTGAATTCGGGTTGGGTCAGTTATTGCATCCCTAGATGTGACCTTCCATGTTATGTGTGGAGCCCAATAATAAGCCAAATTAAAAACTTAGGTGGGCCACATCATAGGGAACAAATGGGAGCAATGGAAATGGGGATGCTCACTGTAGAACTTTCAGATTGTGTGTGGGACACAACTTACTATGTATATTCCATCTAATCCAGTCATCAAACGTCCGTTGGTATGAAGGGACACCTCAAACATAAGGTCATTTCATAACTCAGTCGTGCCACACCACGTGAATTTAGATGTTTTAGGCGCAATTTTACATTGTTCCCTATGGTGTGGCCCACACGAGTTTCAAATTGGCCTGCTTTTTGGAATTTGCACCGAAAATTCGGTGCACACCTGCTGAGCCATTTAAGTTCCGTGTAAGCATCATTGTGGGGTCCACAGAAGCTCGAATGTGTGGGAACGCACATACCCTTCATCCATGGCATACAAATTGCTTCAGCTGGACAGTCCTACTTGCTATCCAGCTTCTCAAATGAGTTCTCCCATTGAATGTGAACCTCTGTTTTAATGCCCGTCTGCTGTCAAGGGATTGGATGGTGCAATTTTTGAGGCGTGGACCATCCATGGTAGGGCCCACCTGCTGTATGGTAGGATAGATATTGGGAAGCTGACCAATATGGGTAGCTGCAGGCTTCTTGTTTCCAATAACCAGCCTTCATTTTTCCACCTTGAATTTATAAAACCGTTTCCAGCTCTTCTAATAAGTTTCCTTCCTGTTACAGTGCCAATGCGAGCTACCGGAATCATATGAAGCTTACAGGAAGCAGCAATACCGGTGGCATTCTGGTCCAATGCATCTGTTTCGACTATGCTTACCCGATATCATCCGATCCAAGGTAATGTCGATTTCTCTCCACTCTCAATTATCTCAATGCTAAGGTGGTGTTTGGGTGTGCTGCAAAACTGTTATTGCCGGGGCTTTCCGAGTGAGCTTAACACTCTCGGTGTTTGGGGCAGCATGAAAAAGCGGACCTGCATTGTGCCGGCTCGCATTTTCCTGCCTTTTCTGCCCCAAAACACAAAAGAAACAGTAAAAACAACGGGAAGGTTCTGTTCTTATCTCGAACATGATACAAAAACATCCCATCCTTGGGAACCGTGAGCACCCAAACAGACCCAAATTGAATATAAGGGATCATTTCTTAACATGAAATTTGGGAATGTGGTATTAGGTGATATGGAATTGCATTTGGTCTAATGCAAATTCCACCTAGCGTTTGGAAACGACTGGAAGGATTGGATTAATCCAGGTATCATATCATCTAGTCCCAACAATTGGTACTGCGGGATTTCTGGTGGATTTCAAAATCTACTACATCTATGGGCCCCACATTGATGCATGTGCTTTATCCACACTGTCCATCCATATGTGCTCTTTACACGTGACAATTGAGTTGCATATGCATATAGGTGACTAGCATCAGTTGTAAAATCTGGTCCGTTGATTTCAATTCCATGGTCTACCAAATGCAGGTTTCACTTAATACAATGTTTTTTCCAAAAAGGAAGAATTTGATCCCAGACATGTGATTGGATGGTCAAAATACCATGGTATTTCCAGATATGTAATCATTGTGCAGTAATGGTGTTAATTCCATCTTATGCAATTCCATACCATTTAATATTGTATTCCAAACAGGCCAGAATTCAATTTCAGGAATTGGATTCCTTGAGAAGTGGATTTCATGTCTCGTAACTTGGAATTTGATTATTGGAAATGGACCCGGAGTTGGGAATCTGTGTTTGGATGCTGTGAAATGAGCCTTGCATTTCCAAGCAATTCAAAATACGACTGTTGGACTGGAATTGGCAAATTTCCTTTTGCCCAAAGAATTAGATTCTAAATCTAGATGCCCCAAATTCCAGTTTGCCAAACGATCCCGAATGAGAATGTCATTCTCCCCTGTTGTTTATGTTCTTCTTATGGTGGGCTGTGCAGATCAGCATTTGGAAGAAGGCCAATCTCGTATTCCTCTTCTTTCTACTAAGAAAACTGATCCTCCCCTTCTATTCCTTCACCCTCTTCTGCATAATCCTCCCAATGACCATGTTTGTCCCTGAGGCCGAGCTCCCCATCTGGGTCGTCTGCTACATCCCCGCCACAATGTCCTTCCTCAACATCCTCCCCGCCCCAAAATCCTTCCCTTTCATCGTCCCCTACCTTCTCTTTGAGAACACCATGTCCGTCACCAAGTTCACCGCCATGATCTCAGGCCTCTTCCAGCTCGGCAGCTCCTACGAGTGGGTGGTGACCAAGAAATCTGGACGCTCGTCTGAGGGTGACCTTGTCTCGCTGCTCGACAAAGAGCCAATGCACCATCGAGGCGCCTCCGCACCCGATCTCGATGCCATCGAGAAAGAGGCCTCCCTAAACCAACAGCTGCAGGAATCCCAAAAGAAGCATAACCGAATATATAGAAAGGAGCTGGCATTGGCGCTTCTCCTCCTGACGGCATCGGCCAGGAGCTTGCTTTCCGCACAGGGCATACATTTCTACTTCTTGCTCTTTCAAGGGGCCTCTTTCTTGGTGGTGGGCCTCGACCTGATTGGCGAACAAGTCGATTGAGAGAAACAAGAGATGCCCATTGTCATGGGCCCCACCTAATGAACATCCCGATGATCCAAACCGTTGATGGCGAATGGCATGTGTGGCCTATGAGATGGAGAAAAAACGATACTATACATCACCGACATGGCACATGAGGCAGTGCAGCCGGTAGACGACGATGAGGAGGACGGCTTTTCATGTTCTCTCCCTCCCTCCCTCCCTCCGTCCCTCACCCAAAGAGAGATTGTTAGAAGGAAGAACTTTTTGTTCTCTCTATCTCTCTCACCCAAAGAGAGAGATTGTTGCAAGGAAGGACTCATCTTTGTAGAGAGGTGTAGATAAAATGCTGCCCTCTCTCATCTGTAAGATGTTTTTTTATTCTTTTGTAAAAGATTTTTTTTTTCTTGAAGGAGATTTCAGTTACTACAGTTAGATTCCTATGTAGAAGAGGATTTCTTATTTGAGAATAGGAAATGGGTAGTTAGAAAAGAAGTCCCAATTGTCTGAATTCCGCATTAACATGTCTTTCACATTGCATGCTACCTAATGAATGGTCCAGATTGATCACCCGTGTGGGGAAGTGGCCCCTCATGTTAGCTGTGAGGTGGGCCTCACAGTCATGTGGCGTGTTTGTATACATGTATGGGAAGCGGATTACGTATTGAGTAAATGAGTAAACTGTGGGGCCCACCATTGATGTACGTGTCTTATCCATGCCATTCATCTGTTTTTTCAGATTATTTTAGGGCATTAGCCCAAAATTGAAGCTCATTCAAGGCTCAAGTGGACCACACCACATGAAATAGTGGGAATAATGAGGAAAAGCTCTGGGAGCCCCACCATGATTCCATCCATTTTTTCAGCTCATTTTATGGCATGAGCCCAAAAATGAGGCAAATCTAAATCTCAGGTGGACCACACCATAGGTAACAGGGTGTATTGAATGCTTACCTTTGAAAACATTTTAGTGGCCATGAAAGTATAGGTAAACTTGATATTTGTGTTTTCCCTTCGTCTAAGTCCGTGTGACCTTATCAACAGGCTGATGGCAAATACACATTACAGTGGGCCCTAGGAAGTTTTTAATGGCGTTCAATCAACACTGTTTCCAGTGGTGTGGCCTACCTGAGATTTGGTTCTGCTTCATTTTTGGGATCATGCCCTAAAATGAGCTAGGAAAATGGATGGACGGCTTGGATAAAACATAGACATCATGGTGGGGCCCACAGTTTTGTCACCATCTAGCTGGCTGGTGTAGGGTCCCTATCCAATAGAATGTATACTCGAACCCAGCCTGCAGGAACTTTCTGTAGTCGGAAGCTACGTGGAGCCCACCAAGATGTCCGTGAGAAATCCAACCCGACCATCAGTCTCCTATGTGGGGCCCACCGAGACGTCTGTGTGAAATCCACTCCGTCCATCAGTTTTCTCCCGATCATGCCAGCTCCAAAACTCAAGTGGGCCAGACTACAGGAAACAGTGGGGATGGACTACCTACCATCAAGACCTTTTTTGGGACATTAAAGTTTTGAATCAGGCTAACTAATGTTTATGTTTTCAGTTCATCTCAGTTAGAATGACCTTATGAACGGTTTTGCATGGCATATAAACATCATGGTGGGTCCCGGGACGGTTTCAATGGTGGACATTTCCATGCCCACGTTTCCTGTAGTGTGGTCCACTTAAGTTTTGGATCTGGATCGTTTTTGGGATCATGTCCTAACATGAGCTATAAATACTGATGGACGGAGTGGATATCTCACTGACATCTCCATGGCCCCCATGTAGCTTCGATTGCAGGAACTTCCTGCTGGTGGGATCACAGGCAACAGGACGTCCGATTCTATCTGCCCCAAGGCTATCAGATGGAAGAGGGATTGGCTACTCCCCCTGCCACTAGCCAATGGCTAGTGGTCGGTGCTCTGTGGACCCCACCATGATATATGTGATTCATCCATGCCGTTCACCCATTATTCCAGATCAATCTATGGTAAAAATGAGGTTGATCTAAATCTCAAGTGGACCACACAGTGTTGATTGAACGCCCACCATTAAAAACTTCTTTGGGACCACAAGTTTTAGATCAAGTTGATATATATATATATATATATATATATATATATATATATTCCCTTCATCAAGTCTGTATGACCTAATCAACAGGTTAGATGTCAAATAACCATTACAGTGGATCCTAGGAGGTTTTTAATGGTGGGAATTCAATCACTACTGTTTTCCCATGGTGTGGTCCACCTGAGATATATATTTACCTAAGTTTTGGCATAATGCTCTAAACTTATCTTTCAAAATGGATGGACGGCGTGGATAAACACATATACATCATGGTGGGGTCCACATAGCACCGACCAGTAGCCACCTGGCTGATGGCCGCGTCAGTAGCCAAACCGCGTCCTATGCATGCTTGACGGGCCTGGCCCACTTCAGATTGAACTAAAAAGGCCCACGGGCCAGGTGGGCCCGCCCCTTTGTTGTCTTTTCCGGCCGAGTGCTTGTTAGTTGGGCCTGGTCCACTTACGATATCAAGGGCATTTTTGTCATATATCATGCATAGGTGGGGCACACATGATGAACGGCCAAGATCTTGCAAAACAGTGGGTGGGCCAGGCTATGGTCTGTTTCTTCTGGTCGTCATGGGCTTGGCTGTGCTCGGGCCTGGGTTTACTTTGATGGACCTGATCTGCCATGACCATAAGATGGGATGAGATTTTTCTCAATGGACGGTCGGATTATCAGCGCTCACAATCGAAGGGCCTAGATTGGTTCTGACCCATATTTGAACTAGTTGGGCTGGGCCTATTCAAAATATTTAAGGCCCAGGCCCATCTACTTCCAGCATTCTCAAGTCCACCGCTTCAGACTGTCAATGGTCCGGATGATCCGTCGGGCTCGTGGGCCAACCCTGTTGAAAGGGGAACGGATTGGCTACTCCCCCGGACACCAGCCAATGGCTAGTGGTCGGTGCTATGTGCGCCACACCATGATGTATGTGTTTCATCCAGGCCATCCATCTGTTTTTACAGATCATTTTACAGTATAAGTCCAAAAATGAGGTATATACAAATCTCAAGTGGACCACATTACAGGAAACAGTGTTGAATGAGGGTTGACCATTAAAAATATTTTGGGGGCCATAAAAGTTGTGGATATTTATTTTCTCTTCATCTGAGCCTGTATGACCTAATCAACATATTGGATGTCAAATAAACAGTATAGTGGGCCATAGGAGAATTTTAATGGTTGATATCCAATCACTATTGTTTTCATGTGGTGTGGTCCACCTGAGATTTATATCCTCTCATTTTTGGGATTAAGAATAAAATGATCTTTAAAAATGGATGAACGGAATGGATGAAATACATACATCATGGTGGGGCCCACAGAGCACCAACATCAGCCCCGGAGCTGATGTCAGGGGGAGTAGCCAATCCGTTTCCTGTTGAAAGGGGACGCGGATTTCGTGCTAAAGCCTTTCGCAGGAAGTTCCTGCGCAAGGATGCTGGGTGGGTCCCACCTCCATATTTGTGGGAAATCTACACCGTCCATCTGTTTTACTAGCTCATTTTAGGACATGCGAACAAAAATAAGGTGGATCCAAAACTCAAGTGGGCCACACGAAAGGGAAAATTGGGGAAAGAAATGCCTACCATTGAATCTTTCCTGAGCTCCACCTTGATGTTTATATGCCATCCAAACCATTTATAAGGTCATTACCTTTTAGTCCGACAAAAATTTTATGCCCACAAGAATGTTTCAACGGTTCTCATTGAATCCCCAATTTTTCCTCTCGTGTGGTCCACTTGAGTTTTGGATCCACCTCAATTTTTTTTGCCACATTCACTCAAATGATCTTGAAAAACGAACGGACGGTGTAGATTTCCCACAAACATGAAGGTGAGCCCCACCCAGCATCCTTTCACAGAAACTTCCTACTAAAGGCTTTTCCAAGGAAATCCGCGTCCATTGAAAGGTCAGATCGCGCATGCGTATTTCGCGCGTGCTTGCGTTTGAATGGACAGGTCTCCTACACGCGCGTGGAGTTTGCAAATCTCCGTTGATTTTGACATTTTCCGAACCATCCGTTTTCTTTTCTCCTGCACTTTTGGCGTACCTGCTTTTTATCCACCGCATGCTCACAGTGGGCTCCACATGATGAATGGCACGGATCACACACGTGTGTACACTTCTCCTTTCTATTTTCAGCTCAAAATTACGTTTGCTAATTCCACACGCGAGCACATGTGTAAAAGATCTGAGCTTTTGATGAGGTCAGAAATAACGGTTAGATCTTCCACCTAAATCAACACACAATCCAACTCTTCCGGTGAACCACAACATAGAAAGTAAATTGACGGTTAAAAATCTTTAGTCGCCATTAATTTGTAGGGCACGGATTGGGTTAATATTGTAAAATAATCTTAAAAAATGAATGGACGGTGTAGATAAGACTCATATATTATGGTGGGCCTCACAGAGTGCAGGATTATCGTCCGCAATCCGCTTACAACCGGAACGGACGGTCATGCGAGGGTTCACGGATTGGGAAACGGACTGCGTACTGAGTAACTCATATCGTACCGAGTAAAGTCTGTGGTCCCCACTGTCATTTATGAATTGCATCCACTATGGCCATCTGTTTTACCTCATGATTTTAGGGCTTCTTACAAAAAATGAAATACATTCAAATTTCAATTGGACCACACCACTGAAAACAGTGTGAATTGAACATCACAGTTGAAAAATTCTCGGGGGCTACCGAAGTTTTAGATCAAGCTGATATTTGTTTCTTTACCTTCATCCATGTCTATTTGATCTTACGAAACCAGTTGGATGACAAATAAATATCATTGGAGGCCTTAGAAAGTTTTCAGGGATAGAAATCAATATTTCTACTTTTTCCAGTAGTATGAACCACCAGAGCTTTGTATATGTATCAATTTTGGGTTGAACCCTATGAAAAAATGAATGTACGCCGTGTATAAACCACATGCATTTTCAGTGGGCCCAACAGAGTTTACTCAGACGGATTGGGTACTACTCCCACCGTGATCTTGCAAGTTGCAAGAGACTGACGGTTTAGCCGATGGCTTTGTGAGGCCCACTCTATATATATATATATATATTATCGGTATTGTTCATTCATTTTGACAGACCATTTTAAGTCATCAATCCAAAAAGGTGGTAAATTAAATTCAGGTAGACCACACCACAGGATGCGGTGGGGATTGAATTTATACTGTTGAAAACTTCATAAGGTCCACCGTGGTGATGTCTTTTTGTCAGGCAACCTATTCATAAGATCACATACACTACAATGGTAAGAGTTCAATCCCCACTATTTTATGTGGTGTGGTCCACTTGAACCTTTGATTTTTTGAGGCTCATGGACTAAAATAATACGTCAAGGTATATTGATGGCGCGTGGAAAACAAATCGATAACCAGCTAGATTTGACGTAGGATGAACGTAATGAGGCTAATCCAGTGGAATTTTGCAGAATCGGCTTATGCAACCTGGCCTAGTGGGGTTGGGTGGATAAAGTAGCTCGTTCTTCTTCGAAATTATATATTTTACGTTTAATAACTCATCTGCTCAGTGGATAAAGTAGCTCGTTCTTCCCTTAAATTATATATTTTACGTTTAATAACTCATCTCAGATTATAAGATTTAAGGTCTGATGGTCCTGATTTCTAATCCATCTCGGCTAGGAAATTATCCGTGACCTACTTTACATAAGAGCTCCTGATATGACCGTCCATCTCTAGTTACGTCCTAGTGGGGTATAGTATCCAATCTGCTGTCGATGTGCGTGGCACACCTGATGTGTGAAATGGCCTGATTTCTATGCCTGAAGATCTAAACAGTGGGGCTCACCAGATAGAAGGCTCAGATCACACATACATTGACATCATAACACGTGTGCCCACATGTTGATGTATACGTTCCCACACGCGCGTGGAATTAGTAAAATCCTAGAGGCAAAAAAGGCCAATTTGGGATGAAGTCACATTCATCACTTTCAACTGTTAGGCCACGCTTGGCTAACGGACGGTGCAAGATAAAAAGAGAACTAGAATTTCTATACACACCCACCCCATTGATTTTCATCCACCCATTTTTCATTTTTCGGTTTTAAATTAGTACACTTTGTACCAATCCAATTCCAAAACTGACAAATAAGTGTTTGAAAATCAATCAAGGTGGGTCTAATCTATCAAAAAAATGCACCACTGGCTAACAAAAAAACAAACGTCTTATCTCATGAGTCAAACCTTAAACCATGCACCGTCATCCACCATAATACTTATGTCTTTTCATACCTACCCCACTCGCTTCTGTTTTTAAATTCGGTCCACGTGCGGAGTACGGAGCATTTGGTTCCTCATCTGCACGTGCCAATCACAAGAGCCCAACATTTCCCTACGTGTCATATTCATGAAAGATCTGGATCGTTAGTGATTTTGATCTCATGGTGGATTTTTCATGCCACAAAATCTGGACGGTTCGTTCATAGATGAGCAAACATATATATGAAGAATGCTTATGTAGCTAAGTTGATAAGTTGGTCGACTTAATTTTTATTATAGGGTGAGTTCATCAAATGGCCCCATTGGTGAATGGATGGGATGTTGTACACGTGCGTCAATTTGGCACGTGTGGGGAATTTGTGTATGTGAATCTACACGCGCGGCTGGAAATAGTATGCTTGTGGTGATCGACATTTAAACC
The DNA here is from genome assembly GCA_021015155.1 of Magnolia officinalis. Lineage (NCBI taxonomy): Eukaryota > Viridiplantae > Streptophyta > Magnoliopsida > Magnoliales > Magnoliaceae > Magnolia > Magnolia officinalis. Next base: position 11,885,506 of record JAJHSJ010000010.1, read on the forward strand.
ACGTATCGACACCTGTGACTTCCGTGCAGCTTTAACGGATTCCTATGAATATGATAGTTCACCACTGTTTCAAAAGTAGTGGTGACTCATCCGCCGTACACCTGGAATGCTTTTATCGCAATCCAAACCGTTCAAATTATGACCATATGGTAGATGAATCATATACCAACACGTGGAATATGATAATTACCTTTCATTTTCCACCACTAAATCTGGAACACTTTCTATTTCATTTTAACCATCCAATTGATCGCCAGCAACTGGACGGTTAGGATTTCTTTAAGTTTATATTCGAGCTATGATCAAACCCCAAATTCGTATGATCTGGACACCTGTACATGTGGGCCACACGTAAGGAAGATGAGTCAGCACCATTTGAAAGTGGGGAAGCTTTATGGAAAGACCAACGTGTCCTGAATTTTGAGGGCACACGTGAATGAGATGATTTTGGGACAGTTCTCGATGAATAGTAAATGAGGAGTTATTTGATACTCAGGCAGAGAATGATGGTCTATACACAGGCGATTGGAAATTTTACAGGTAGCATGATTTACATCATACAAATCAAACCGTCCAAGTCATGAAATCCATGGTTGATAGATCGTAAGTCTTAAATAAGATTGGTGGGATGATCCAAACCATTGATTTTTTGAAATCGGATTTTATGGTACTGAGTAAACTCTGTTGGGCCCACCGTGAATGTATCTGGTTTATCCACGCCGTCCATCCATCTTGTCAGCTCATTTTAGGGGTTGGGCCCAAAATAGAAAAATATCCAAGGCTAAAGTGGACCATACCAAAGGAACCGGTCCGAATAATGATTTCCACCGTTGAAACCTTCCTAGGGTCCACAGTGATATTTATTTATTATCCAATCTGTTCATAAGATTACACAGACAAAGATGAAGGTAAAACACAAATATCAGCTTGATCCAAAACTTCTGTGGTCCCTAAGAAATTTTCAACGGTAGTGTTTTAATTCACACTGTTTCCTATGGTGTGGTCCACTTGAGAGTTGGATATACTTCATTTTTGGGGTCAAGACCTAAAATTATCTGTTAAAATGGATGGACGGAGTGGATGAATACATAAATCACCATGGGCCCCACATATTTTACTCAGTACTCTACCATCTAAAGTGGGACCCACCATGGGGCAGTCTAGCTTAAGTCATGCATATGCCGTGTATACAACATCTGAGTGCCGTCGTATCATCCATCACACTCCGACAGAGTATTATACTGAATGATGCTTTGTGGGCCCCATGCTTCTTCAGTAGGTTGTGGGCCCCTCCGTTTGATTAGAGTTTAGTCCTGATCTGACGGCTATAATGCCGGTACAGATCAACGGTCCAGTGTATATCCATTCTATGAAATTTTATTTGGTCAGTAGGCGTTATTCTCTAATCAAACGGATGCAATCAGCTAAATACAATGAATGATGGGTGCTTGGAGTAGTGGGTCCCACCACTTTCTCGACATATGAATTTGATGGGGTTGGGCAGCTCCCTCCAAAGGGAATGATGGGCCCACTCATCATTATCAAAGGGGCACAGGCGGTTGCATGGATATTGACTGAATGTTGAATGATCTCAGCATGCCTCCTCCTCCTCCGGAGGTGTAGTTTGAATGGTATTTAGGTTTTATTTGACTGATTGTAAAGTAAATAAAACCAAAGGTAATTGAAATATACAATTTTAATATATTTTGAAATTACATTTATATTATGTTCCTAAAACAAAATATACAAAAGAATTACACGTATAATAAAAGCATCGCTATACTATTGTACATGTGGCACATTGATGAAACCCAAAACAATTTAACTAATAGCTGCATGTCTAAAATTACATCAGTAGAATGATTTGAACAATCCAAACATTGAACACAAAAATTGATGATTTAAAAATGTTGAGAGTTACACCCAGATCCATAGCTCAACTGATAGACTGAGTGGAGATACCTCGTTTCAACACTTGAGGGGCTAACATGGAGTGTGTGTACTGATATGCATGGGTGTGTGTTCTAACAAGCTAACCAAAAAATCAATAAAAAAAAAATGTTGAGAGTTAGTCATTTGTGATCCTGAAATTTTATAATTTTTTACTAGCGTATATATTTCAATGGATTTATTATAATTCATCTATCAAATACTATCATATGAATATTAATTTTTAATATTAAAATTGATTTAATAATTAAATTCGAATGTTTATAAATATATTATAGAATTTTAATGCATTTATATTTTTGGATTTCACTATATTTCGAGTATAAGTTGCTAAATATAATTGACGATTTAAAAAATCAAGTGTATTTATGACTTGGATTCCTATGCATTCCAAATATAAGCTTCCAAACAAGCCATAAAGATGCATATAGAAAATCTATTGGAAATAGATTAACGGCGGAGAACATATGAAACAATGGGAAGTCATTTGTTGAAATATGTTATATTTTATTTTATTTTATTTTCATGGATATATTGAAAAGCTGATGGTAAGCAACATTAGAGATGTCCCGCGCCATCATGGAAATGCTCATGGATAAAGATGTGATTGGGCCAGGTCAGCCATGTGCTCTGGGTTAGAAAGATATAGGAGTCTGAATTTGGAAATGCCTTATAAGTTCATAGGATAGGCTTGGGCTTAAATATAAAAGTTTGAACAATTTCAAGTGGAGCTTGGGCTATCCTTGATCTGGCTTGATTCAGTTTTGGCCCATATATCTATAATATGTGTGCAAATACATGTGTTGTAACACACGCAATGGTTTCTTGTGAATTGGATTATAAATAAGTAATTTATGGTCAGGTGCGTTGATTGGAATAGGTGGGGCCCATAATAATGAGTATATGAAATTTACTTTGTATATCAAATACATCTGGCCACGTTAGGCTTAGGGTCCAAAAATCAATCATATTCGTGATTCAGGTGGGCCATAGGAGTGAAAATAGTGTGAAGGAGGACACCTACCTTCCAAATCATTTCCCTTTGTGTTGCCCACCTGAATCATAGATGGGATTGAATTTAGATGGCTTTTAGCTCAATTGGGCCCTACTATAACGTGTTTTTTTTTATAATATATTTTAACCACTAGACATGTCAGCTCATGTTAGGCCTAAGGCTCAAATATCAACTACATCCATGATTTAGGTCGACCAAAGGAAACAATCGGTAGGGGGAGGCCCGCCTCTGATTCTTTAGAGATGCAATCGATGTGCATACATAATCCACTCCGGTCAACAGTTGCACCATCCACTGTTAGTCCTGAGGCCTAATATTATGTTGACTCATGATTTTAGGAGCTACACTAAAGGAAATAGTTGGGAGAGAGACATGCACATATTACTTTTGACAAGGCATACTATGATGATTATAAGAAATCGGAGCGAACTATTAAATGCCACACATAAATTTAGGCCTATGGCCTAAAAATCAACCCATCCCTGATTAAATAGGCTACAATAGAGGAAACAGTTTGAAGGGTAGGCGTCACCTTATACACAATTTCTAATCATGTAGTCCACCTAAATCATAAATTAGACTTGTTTTTGAGCTCTTAGACTAAGGTCACGCCCTCAATGGTAGGAGTAAATCTTAGAAAACATCACGGTAGGGCCCACTGCCAGCCTACCTCAGGTCTTCTTATTTGTTCCAAATAATAGCATCAATAACATTTTGAATTGTAAAAAATGTTGGTGTGACAATGTGTGGGCGCGCACAAGGGCATGCTTTTGTGGGGTAAATGATTTCATGTGCATGAAATTCACATTATCCATCTGGTGTGCCACCTAGTGTTTAGCTTTGACTCAAAATTTCAAACAAATGCAAATGCTAGGCTAGCACACTTAGAGAAGCAATGTAAAATCATGCCTAAAACCTAATGTTGCCAATTTGAATTTCAGAGCAATATTATTTTCGGGACATCACTTCATCCTGCTAGTTTGCTTTAGATAAATGGATTGGATGGCATATATAAACCATAGTGGCCCCACACGTAATAAAATGATGGGTGTCCCATCTTAACTCTTTCCTATTGTATAGTATACGTAAGTTTAGTATACCTAAGTTTAGGGTTTTAGCTTGAAATCCACTCTTTCCTATTGGATTGACCTGATTTTTTAGGGTTTTAGCTTAAACATCAGGCAACTCCCTCGATTGGATAGGGTGGATTTCATGCATTTTGTCCCCGGACGGCACAGCGATGTGTGGTCAAGGTTAGGTGGGTCTTTAAATTTCCAATCAGTGGTGCATCCAACCATCACCTAAACCCATCCGAATCATGAATTTTGTGATTCTTTATAGACCCTACTCAACATGAAAAAAAATAGAGCCCATTTAATTGCCAGTGCATTCAGGTACATGGATCATGATACTCCGGCAGGGGATCCACCTTAGTAAATAATACCTTAACCCAAACTAGTCAATCCAAACCACTCATCACATGATCATGCATGTACAAAAAAAAAAATTAACAGCGGAAAAAAAAATCGACCAGCTGTTATAATTCAATGTACTTGTCTGGCCACCGGACGTGCCGAGTGGCTCGATTGTTGGGCGATAATATCTACGTGGTGATGTGTCATCCTATGAACGGTTCGGATCTTGCATTAGTGTGCCACTTTGGCATGTTTGGCCCCACTTGGGGTGTAACTCATGGATATAAAGAAAAATATAGGGAGGTGTATGTTGTTGTGAGGGGGAAAGAGACATAAAGCCAAAGATCCCCCACCCACAGAACACCATTATGGAAACCACACGCTTCCTCATCATCACCAAACCTAGGGCACAGTCCTTTGAATTTTCGACACACCAAAAGTCCTCTGGGGAGTACAATGGATCTGTGCACATGCACTCATCACATGTATAACTCAAATTATACCATCCAAATCGTGGGGCCCACTATAAATATGTCATAACCTAAAATCAGATAGATCGAACGATCCCGAATGAACATTTTTAGTATATAATTTTTATTTCGATGGGCCCCACTAATCCGCCCGTTGGGAAAGTCAGTTTAGTGTAGCTTTTAGTTTGTACCCCATCTAGAGCTGGGCCCCTTACATGGATGGTTTGATTTGATCTCAATTTGTACAAGTTTTGAGTGCATGTGTATGGATCATCATGCTCTCTTAATGTATTTAAGCTTTTTCTAAGAGCTATTATTTTCCATCTTTCATTTCAAATGGGCCACTTTAATTTAGTCACAAGACCCAAAAGTTGCCACTGTACCCTCTCTGGCTAGGAAGGCTTTTGAGATTGGTCTGATCACTCAAACTACAGATAAACCTAAGTAAATGCATGAGAAATATCAGTTATGGCAGGGAATGTTTAAATGCACTGGCAATTCCAGGTAAGAAAATACCAAGCTCAAGCCAAGAGAAGCTAAGGCATTTGAACCCTCTTATTTATTACAATCAGCAGGCAGTGACAAATACTTAAAGATTTTAAAATACTGCAATCATATTGTTCTATTTTCATGAAATATTGGAAAGAATTTCAAAGTATAGCTGGACTTTATGATGTAGAGCAGGTTGCAGACACTTTCACGACAAAGATGGATCCAAGAAGGCCCGATGGGAAGCAGAAATGATCTAGACCGTTAGAACCTTAAACTAATTGTATCTCGCAAATCAAGATGAGTTTTCAGTGTATTATAAATGATTTTGGGTAGGAGAACCTATTTAATCCAACAAATAGTCAGGTTGCCCATGCCGGATTTGCAAGATTACATTAGATCGACGGTCAAAAGTCCCGTTTAGCTTCGTTTTTACTATAAATTGTAAGTTTTAATTTAAGCATTAACTTTTGATCATTTGTGTTGTAGAAGTGCCCAACATGAAAATGACTAAGAAAAATTAAGAGAACAACATGGTTAGGCCAAGTTGGACGCTTATTATTTTTGGCTGAAAACCATGAAGTCTCGTAGGAATATAGGCCGCCTATAAATACTAAGTTTACTATTTATAGTAAGTAACACTTTTAGGGTATTTGAGTTGGAGTATAAGTTCAAAACTCGGTCCTAGGTTTGAGCTCATTATTTAAAGAGTTGTAATTTTATTTTTTAAAATCATTAATCAAATAATTTTAAATTTATTAGAAATTATTCCTACTTTTATCTTTAGTAAATTCGAGGAAGCTCTGTAAGGAGTCTAAAAAGCTCCATCGATTCAGAGTAGTTATTTTTTGAGGAAGAAGGTGATTGACCTCATCACATCCCTCCCAGCGCCACTTTATAATATCACGTTTTGTTGTGATATTTACCTATAAATACTTAAAAACTTTAAAAAATTATTATATAAATATATATATTTTAAAATTTAAATTATTTATTAATTTATAACATATATTTTTAGATCTTTCATTTTCCATGAGATTTTCCCGACAATATCTTATCCCGGAAAAAAAAAACCTAAGAAATCTGAAAATCTTCTCAAAAATCTACTCGCTGGGGAATTTTCAAGAACAACATTTGTGACTATGGTAACAAGCACCTATGATATAGAGCACATGATTTTAATGGTACACGTAATCTTATTGAGACTTTGATAGATATGGGTTTTTCTAATGTAAGGTTGGCTCCTCTACAATTATTATAGAATAAGCTTATTCAAATATTTTGTCTGTGGGCCTCACCATGATGTTTGCATGGCATCATTTTGTCTATCATGCGAGCCCTCTCACATTCGTATCCAAGACGTAAAGTCAGGTTAATCCAAAAGTCAGTTGGGTCACACTCAGGAAATCATGCATTGAATTTTCTATTATATGGGGCTCACATGAGTTTTGAAATGCCTGATTTTTAAGTGTCCATTAATGCTGGTGGGGCAACATCTTTTGAGTGTATTGGATGGAATGCATAGAACATGGTGGGCCCCACTTACTATGTAGAAGGTTTTTAATGGTGGGTGTCTGACCCACACATGAAATATTGCAGTTCTATAACTATAGAGGAATTGGCCTCTTCTGATTAATAATCCAATGGGTGGGGGGTGAGGGCCTCATGAAATGGAAAAAACAGAAATTAATGAACTAGAGGTTGGGATAAATACTAAATAGTGAGATAATGAATGAGGGTATTTTGGGAATGAATTGTATAAATGCCCATATGGCTTGAAGTAACATCCCTAAAGCTGATGTCTTTTATGCCAGGATAATGCCGTACAAACACTTATGTTTTGGTGGAATTTCATAAAATAGCTATCTTTTAAATCGTTTCTTTCTTAAAATCTGCCTAAGTTTTTTAAATACGACCAAAAAAACTACTTTGACTATAAGAATTGGGTTTGTCATATTTGAAAAAGACAATCATACAGCTTTCAAATTCACTCCAGAGGTGGACTGTACCGTCAGCCCATGGGTTTGTTTGATCCACACTATCTATTCTTTGTTAATCATGATTTTGATGAGGTCATGAGCCTAAAAAAAAAAAGATACAAATCTTATGTGGAGCCCACAAGAATTAACAGCTTTAATTAAATCCTATAATAAAAAAATGCTAGGCCCACTATAACTGTTTTTTTTCTTTTTTAAACCATCCTAACATAAATTAAGGTTTATTAGAATTCTTTTTTAGTCCATCCAACTTGTTTGGCCCCAAGAAGTTGTCAAGTGTAGGTATTTAATCCCTTTTCCTTTCTTATGATGTGGTCCACTTGAGATTTGGATTTCCATTATATTTGGGCCCATGCGACCTCGCAAAATAAATGGATGGTGTGGATGTACGACATATTATAATGGATCCTACAACTTGAGAAACTGCAGCTGAAATGTGGTGTTGGTGGAGCGCCACGTGCTGCCACCCCGAACGACCCGTGGAGGACGCGGATTAGATACGGACAGGTCGAGTAGCGAGTCGGCTACTGAAGTGACATCACTAAGTTCTATGAGCCCCACTATGATGTATGTGTTACATCCACACCGTCCATCTATTTTTATATATTATTTTAATTCATGAGCTAAAGAATGAGGCAGATAAAAATCTGTAGTGGACCCTACCACAGAAAACAATAGGGAGAGTAATTCCCACCGTTGAAACTATTCTAATGCCCACCATAATATTTATTTGAAATCCAAACCGTTCAAAAGTTAAAAAATACATGAGATAAGAGAAAACATAAATATCAGCTTGATCTAAAACTTTTGTAGCCTTTAAAAGTTTTTAATGGTGGGCGCCACTGTCCCGACTGTTTTCTTTGCTGGGGTTCTCTGGAGCTTTGTATTTAATTCATTCATTACATATTTCCTTAAAAATGGATGGAAAGTGTGGATAAAAAACATACGTCATGGTGGGGCTTACGGAACTTGGTGACGTCACTTCAGTAGCGAGGCTAGCCACTCAACCTGTCAGTAGCTAATCCACGCCCACCCGAGGAAGATTTCCTGCCAAAAGAGGTATTTGGGAGTGGATTAGGTGAGACCCTGATCTCACCAAAGATGGTGCGACCCTTACCGTGGTGTATCCACACCGTCCATCAGTTTTTAAAATCATTTTAAGGCATTATCTCAAAAAATGAAGCAGATAAAATTATCAGGTAGACTATACCATAGGAAATAGTGTTGACTGTTCGTGATATTTTTGTTATAGCTAAATCATCTGTCCATTTGGCTTAATTATTTTAGGCATGAACTAAAAAATGATGCAGATCCAAGGCTCAAGTGGACCACATCACAAAAAGTGATGAGTACAATGATTCCCACCATTGAAACCTTCCTAGGGCTTACCATGATTTTTATTTTCCATCTACCCTGTTCATAAGGTCACACCAACCTGAATGAAGGGAAAAACCAAATATCAGATTGATCCAAAACTTCTGCCACCCACGAGAAGTTTTCAACTGTAGACTTTCAATCCCCACCGGCTGTGGTGTGGTCATTTGTGCCTTGTATCTGTCTCATTTTTGAGCTCAAGCCTAGTAACAAACTCACCAAATTAACTAACAATTTTGATATAACACATGTCATGGTGGCCCCACAAAACTTGGTGATGTCAACACACCATGGACGGTCGAGTGTGTCACACCACACATTATGCTTGCCTGTAGCAGATTAGGTGGAACTCCGGACTCACCTAAGATGGTGAGGCCCTTACCGCCATTATGCATGTATTTTGTATCCACGTCGTGCATCCGTCTTTACAGATTATTTTATGGCATTATCCAAAAAATGAAGTATATTCAATAATCAGGTAGGTCATACCCTAACAAACAATGGTTATTGAACATCTTACCATTAAATATTTCGTAGGGGTGCACCTTAATGTTTTGTAGTGTTTATTTGCCATCCAATTTGATGATAAGTTTATATTAGCCTCGATGAAAGGGGAAAACAAATATCAACTTATGAACGCTGGAGGGCGGATTTCCGGGAGGATGAAAGATCAACTCTCTTTTCCATTGGTTGTCTTGCTCGAGGGCTTTTGTTTATGGATAAGAGGGTATTATATTTGACTGGAGTTGCCACTAACCAATTATTATGATCCTATAGTTGATCAGACCTTCTAAAAACAATTATGATTGAGAACCCAGAGAACCTTAACCCTAAGTTAACTCGTGAGTTTGTGTTCTAGAGATTCTGAGCAATGAACTACAGTTACAGAGACGGAAGGTGTTACATACCTACTTTGCCCGTACAGATGTATGACCATTACTTCACAAGATCTGACTAATTTTTGAAGAATATGATTAGTTCTTGCATGCAGGAGATGTGATGTAATGCCATATCAATGATGATTGATCGATCCAAATTTCTGATGAGTAGTATCTGATTATATCGGCAAGCCGTAACGTATACGTTTGAAATGAACTAGTGCAGGGGTGCAAAGTATGCAAAAACGTGATGTATGGGTTGCTTGATGTAGTATTAATGTTTATGATATAATGACGGTCAACAAGCTAAGGTTTTTGGTGGGCCAATTCCAATTATATCGGCAAGCTGCAGAGCATACGCCTGCTAGTTAGATACAAGAAAATGATGGAATGCGGCGTATATGACAAAATGATGGCTAACTGGCTAAGGTTTCTAGCGGATCTATTCTGATTATATTGGCACGCCTCAGAGCATACGCCTACCAGTTAGATGCGAGAAAATGATGAAATGCAATGTAATGCTGATGTATATGAGGAGAAAGGGGGTTGAGAAGGGAATGCGTGTTACACGATGCTAATACTTTAATTTAACGAAATTAATTGAAGCTTGAATAGTTGAATGAACGGCAATATCACAATGTTAGATTGAGTGGCTCAGATTTGAACTTAGATGGCTCAGGAGGCTTGAACTCTAGCTAGGCCAAGCTAGACCAAGGATGAACTCTCTTTCTCTCACTCTCCTTAATGGAGGGATGACTATATAGCTAAGGCCCTAAGGGATAAGGGGGGATGCTTAATCCTCTCTGAATGCTCTGGATCTTCTAAACTTAATGGGATACCTGAAATGAGAAGGGGATTGGACTATTCATATCCTATAAACTCAATTTTCTAGTAATTACTGATAATCCTGGGGGCAAAAGGTGGTTAAAGGGTTAGGATTGAAGATTGTCATATGACATCATCTTATAGGTTGGATAAGGTGGTAAAATGATAATTTTGGGTAAAGAGATGGGCATCAAAGTAAATACACCTCAACCGCACACTTAGGGTATTAAAAAGGGAGATTCTAAATGCTTGAGGGATGCCACCTTAAAGAGAGGGAGTGCCATGTGGCCGGCGGCAAGCTAGTTACCGTGGGTCCCCACTTGGATTCCTTGCTTTGGTAGGCAGCCTCTCCAAGCATGTGGAGGCTCTGCTATGAAGATTGTTACTTTGGGGTTTTTCATATTTCTCCGATTGGGCTTGCTTTTGGGCTTTGGTTCAGGTTTGGTTTTGGGCTTAACTAGGTGAGTTAATTGAATTGTTGGATTGTGTAGGTTAACCGGGTGAGTTGACTCGTCGATCTAACTGAAGGCTATAGGGTTATAAGTTCTTAGGGTTTAGGAATAGGGTTGACTGGGTTGAATGGGTTGACTAGATTGAGTTTAGGGTTTATGGTTGAGGTTCTTACAATTTAGGCTTCTAGGGTTTAGCGTTTAGGATTAGGGTTTGGTTGACCATCCATCAGTTCAAACTCAATCAGCTTATTAGCCTGGGAGTGGGGCGTCTACACAACTTCATCCAAAACTTTTGTGGCCCATTAATGGACAATCACCACTATTTCCTATGGTATGGCCTTGTAACGCCCTGAAAATCGGCACCCGATTATGAAGACCTCGATCCTGAGTTCCCGGGTGTTAACCCAATGAGAATGCACATGTAACATTGTTCAGATTCACAATCATTCTGCATACGGATAATTAGAGTAACACAATTCACTTAGCGGATCCAAAGCGAGGTAGAGATAACGAAAGATTTAGAATTATAGGGCTAATAGTTAAAAATACAATTTCAATAGTGGTGATCGCCCAAAATGGGGATTATACAAGTCACAATCCATAATATACATACCTACAATGGTTAAAATATAAAGCTTTCAATTTATGCCCAATTCTCCAAAACATAACGACGTTGACATAACCCAATATAAGCCTACCAATCTGAGGTCTCACTAGTACTTACATCAATGATATGCTTGGTTGGTATTTTAAAACACCGTCCCAAGTGGGAGTGAGTAATTAGATCAGTGGTTCCATTAGTTCTAAGTTACACATGCTATCGAAACAATCAACGCAGTTAATGATAAACAAGAAATCAAACAATTCCTAAATACTCTTGTTAAATGTGCATATGAAGAAATGACATGATGCATGCCATGTCCAAACAACATTCCCTCACATGCAACTTCAACGCCTATTTTGCAGCCAACACTTCCTCATCACACGACACCAACGCCAGGTCGCTACATCCCATCTAATGCAATGCGATTGATGCGTATGTTAGCCGAGTAATTATTAAGTTCCATTCATCAAGCATATTGGCGAAGCTAGGATACTGATGCTATATCACAAGTCTTTACCCGGATCACGTGGTTCGTTGCCGCATGTAGCGACTCCTTACCAGTGTCCCTTGATCCAAATTTAGGTGTTACCCATTTATCTCACAAATCAACAATTATAAAGGTACGGTATGATACCTAAATGTATAAAGATCAATCCGATATAGGTTGTCACCCAAACCGAGTATGATCACTCAGTTCCAAGGTTGTAACTGTAAGTGCTATGATTTGATTCCTCTTTGATTGTCAAATTTTGTGTATCAAAACTTATCTGTTTGTCATATGTTTATATCTTGATAAATTTGTTCGAGACACTTCGTCAACAATTGAAGACTAGCTCAAAGAATTCTTCAAGCTTTATGATAGTTCAAGCTACGATATTAAGAGAGAGCTCAAGGTCAAGACTCAAGTTCAAGTGCAAATTCAAGATTCAAATCTAAATGCGAGACTCAAGTACAACTTTAATATTACATTGAAGCTTCTGAATTAATCAAGCTGCATCGTGAAGAAATCAAGCTTCGTAAAGATCAAAGTCTAAGCTAATGAAGTATTCAATGTCCATACTTCATGCTCCAGGTTTGATAGACCATTAGATTGACCTTAGGGTAGGTCACTTTGGATACATAATCCTAATGAACATTATTACATAATTTTAGTCTACTTTAAGACCAGTCCTAGACCTTGTTCGACCAGTCCTAGCATTGTCTCGACTAATCTAAAAAGTTCTAATACCAGTCCTAGAATTGTTGCAAATTATCAGATTTTTTGGTTCGGCCACGACCAGTCGTAGAGTCTGCTCAACCGATCGTGGGATGGTCTCGACTCGACCTTCGACCAGTCGTAAGACTACGACTTAAACTTCAGCGACTAAATCAAGTGTCGCACGACCAGTCGTAGAGGAGTCTCGACCGGTCATGGACTGCCTTCGACCAGTCGTGGACTACCTATGACCGGTCGTACAACGGTCTTATGCGATCGCGCTAAAAAATTTAAAAATCAGTTTATTACAAGACCAGTCGTGGTGACCCTAGGACCAGTCGAAGACGAACTTCTTCTGCTATAAATAGCACACGAATTTCAGAGTTTATATATTGAAAATTAAGTGAATTCAAGGCTCCACTCTGAGATAAGTTTGTGTTTATTTTAAAGTTATTTTGTGCATAATTTCTTTCTCTTTTGATAGCTTATTTAATTTGATTTTGTTTCTGTATTCCAATCTAATTTGAAAAGAGGAATTGACTTATTCCTTATTCTTGGAATCAAAATCAAATATAGCTACGCCCAACTGGTTTAAATCTAAAATCAATTAGAACTTAGAACCATATTAAAGTGAGTAGTGGACATTAAACTTCTGTATTCGAACGTCTACTCCAATTGGTTCTTCCGGACAGCTACAAGAGGAGAAATCCAGGTATTTTATAATTTTGTAAATTCCATTCCATTTTGGTTTTTGTTTGGGATTCGCCAGAAAAATCTCAATTTGTGTGGTTATCTGAGGAGAGTCAGAAAAATCAGAAGTGTGGGTTTTTGAATTGTGTAAGCCCAAGTTAAAAAAACACAATTGTAAAGTTTTTGGTGAACCTGTGAAAACCTATTTGATAGTGAACGCTAATATCCCCTATGTGAGGCTATAAGGAGTGGAGTAGCATTCTGTGTGGCTGTTGAAGAACAGTTGGTGTACACACAGGCGAATCACTATAACTCTTTGTCTTGTGGATTGAATGCCTGCTTAATTTCCATATCTTTTATCATTCAATTGTGTGGAATGTACATGTGGATGTGAATGTTGTAACAATTTACATTTCAAGCAAGTGTGGGGATTGGTGTAATAAATTAGATCTATATTTCTGCATTTGATTTCAATTCTCTGCTATTCATTTATTTCTATTAAAATTGAATTTTTGATTCAAAAGATGTTTTAGAAATAAGGTTGTCCTACCATAAGCCCTTGTTTATTATGGTGTAAGGTTATCCTTAGAACTGAATTTGTATCAATCTCTCAATAATTATTTATTAAGGTGATTTGATTTTAGCATTGTGAATTGTAAGGCTATTGATTTATTTTATTCCGCTGATTTTAATTTAATTTGGCATAGTCCTATTCACCCCCCTTCTAGGACATATAGCTTGGCCTTTTCAAGTGGTATCAGAGCCTAATAGCTTGTTCTTATTTTTTTTGGATTTATTTCTTGAGCTAACGATCTAAGCTATATTAATAAGATGTCAAATTTTGATAGCCTATCAGTCACTAGGCCTCCACCATTTGATGGCTCCAACTATGCCTATTGGAAAGCCAGAATGAGGATCTTCCTCAAATCAATGGATGAGAGTGTGTGGCGAGCCATAGTGACCGGATGGAACTCTCCTACCATTGAAGTAACTGAATCTGACGGTTCAAAAACTATGTCTGTACCTACTTACTATTTATGGACCACTCTTCAGAAAAGTGAGTATAGTGCCAATGCTAAAGCACTAAATGCAATCACTTGCGCACTATCACCGGATGAGTTTAAAAGAATTATATCCTGTGATATTGCAGAGCAAGCCTGGGATATACTAGAAATGACACACGAGGGTACATCAATTGTAAAAAAGTCTAAAGTCCAACACCTCATAACCAAATTTGAAGAAATTCATATGGAGGAAATGAATGTTTATGAACTTTTACATTAGACTAAATGACATTGTAAACTCCATGTGGGGTCTTGGCGATAAAATTCCAGAAAGTAAAGTGTGTGCAAAGATACTACGCTCACTTCCTGAACGGTTCAATTCTAAAGTAACCGTGATCCAGGAACTTCGTGATACAGATAATATTAGGGTAGAAGAACTAGTTGGTTCTTTACAAACCTATGAATTAAATTTTAAAGCTCTTAAAGGTAAATCTATAGCTTTGAAATCTTCTAAAGGTATTTCTTAAGAAAACTCAGATTTAGAAAGTTCTAAAGATGATATGGCTCTTTTGGCGAAAAAGTTTTACAAAATTTTTAAAAGCAAGAAGAGGGTCGACTTTCAAAAGGGAAATGAAAAGAAACGACCTAAACCTAAGTCCAAAACTTGGAAGTCTTTGAAAGACAGTCAATGTTACAACTGCCAAGAGTAGGAGCATTTAGCAAACAAATGTCCTAAAAGGGACAGACCCAGAAGGAAGGGTATGTTGGCTACTTAGGATGAATCGTCTGATTTTGAAGCATCTTCTGAATCAGAAAATTCTGAAACCGAGTTGGGCAGTGAAGTTAAAGCCCTTATGACTCTAGCCAAGTTTATTTTTTCTGATTATGATGATTCAACAAGTGAAGAAAATTTAAATAGTGATTATGAAAATGAAGAAGATTTTTAAGATGCTTATAATGCCTTATATAAGGAAGGTTGTAAAATTGCTGTCAAACTTAAGCTTCAAAAAGAAAAGTTTTCTAAACTCAAAGAATGTTTTGAAACTCTTGTTTTAGAAAAATCGCATATTTCAGATTGTTTTGAAAAATCAAAATGTGATTTGGAATTCAAAACCTCCTTGATTAATGATTTGAAATCTGAAAATGAGAAACTTAAAAATGAAGTATCTTCTCTTCTGAGTTTGAAGGATACATGGAGATATGCCCAGGGTGATCTAAAGTTAGAAAAATTATTATCCGGATCAAGAAAATGTGGCGATAGATCCGGGTTGGGCTATGAGAAAAATACATCTCGTAATCAGAAGCATACTTCTCCCAACTTTGTGAAAGGAGAAACTTCTAACTCAAAAAGAAAAGGTACTAGTCAAGTTGTTTCTAAAAATACAAAAACTTTTCATAAACCTAAAAACAGCTACATGAATTTTAACAAAAATCCTCTTGCTGAAAAAATAGTTGATTTACTTAAGGAGCTCTTAAAATCTAACTCAGTAGGTCATTTTTACAACATTAGACAAAAGAAGACAACCATGTTCCTAAAACCAAAACAATTTTGAAATGGGTTCCTAAAGTTGCCTGCTTGGTTGCCAACACTGCATTCAAAGCAACAAGTCATTCAAAATGGTACTTAGACAATGGATGTTCCAGGCACATGACAGGTGACAAGGCTTTATTCACCGATCTAAAAGATATGACTGATGGATCAGTCACATTTGGTGATGGTAGCAACTGCAAGATTATTGGCCAAGGTATAGTTCAACTTTATAATCTTCCCTCATTTAAGAATGTTTTATATGTTGAGGGATTAAAACACAACCTGTTAAGCATATCTCAAATATGTGATAACAACCATAGTGTTAAATTTTCTAATCAAGGTTGTGAAATTATAGATAAAAAGGGTTCTGTAATATTAACTGATCGCAGAACTTCTGAAAACTGCTATATAGTATGTAATGGAAGCTCATTTAATCAAACGTGTTACATGGTCCATACTGATGATACAGAGTTATGGCATAAACGCCTTGGACATGTACACTACTGAAATTTGTACAGATTGAGCAAAGGTGAACTAATTAGAGGTCTACCTAAAGTGCAAAAAGTAGACAAGATTTGTGGTGAATACCAGTATGGTAAGCAAACTAGGAGCTCTCACAAAAAGGTGAACTCCAATACCACCACAAGACCACTCGAGCTTCTCCATATGGATCTTATAGGACCAACGAGAACGGAAAGTCGAGGTGGCAAAAAATACATCTTGGTTATCGTAGATGACTATACAAGATACACTTGGGTTTCATTCTTTAGGGACAAATCAGAAACCCTTGATGAAGTGAAAAAGATTATAAAACGGATCAAAACTGAAAAATGTTCTGAAGTTAGTAAGATCCGTAGTGATCATGGATCCGAGTTTGAAAATAGCGGTTTTGAGAAACTCTGTAGTGATCAGGGAATATCACATGAATTCTCTGTGCCCAAAACTCCACAACAAAATGGTATTGTGGAAAGAAAAAATAGAGTGCTTCAAGAAATGGAAAATGTTATGTTAAATAGCATGAAGCTCCCTAGAAATTTATGGGCTGAAGCAGTGAATACCGCTTGCTACATTATCAACCGTGTTTATATATGCAAATCTAATAATAAAACGACTTATGAAATGTGGTTTGAGAAAAAGCCTACTGTCAAATATTTTTGAATTTTTGGCAGTATGTGTTATATTTTACGTGACCGTGAAAATCTGGAAAAGTTCGACACTAAAAGTGATGAAGGGATCTTTTTAGGATACTCTTTAAATAATCGTGTATATCGTATTCTGAACAACATGACCGGTGTGATTCAAGAGTCAATAAATGTAGTAATTGACGATCACTTGAATACACCTGCCCCTAGTTCAGATAATGATGAAGCTCTTACATATGAAAAAACAGATACTTCATCAAGTAAAACTAATTCTGAATTAAGAATTGTTAAGATCATCCAACTGATCAAATACTTGGAAACCCTCTCACTGGTGTGCGCACTCGTAGATAATTAGAGGACATATGTAACTACGTTTACTTTACATCCCAGATAGAACCGGTTAACGTGAAAGAAACACTTTCTGATGAAAATTGGACTATTGCGATGCAGGAAGAACTTAATCAGTTTGTCAGAAATGATGTCTGACACCTTGTTCCTAGACCTAAAGATAAACATATTATTGAAACAAAATGAATTTTAAAAAACAAGTCTGATGAATTGGGTAATATCATTCGAAATAAGGCAAGACTGGTTGTACAAGGGTACACGAAAATTGAAGGGATTGATTATGATGAAACCTTTGCCCCAGTTGTTCACCTTGAATCGATCAGACTTTTCATATCTATTACATGTTTTAGAAAGTTTAGAATTTTTCAAATGGATGTAAAGAGCGCCTTCTTGAATGACGACTTACATGAAGAGGTATATGTTGAATAACCGACTGGGTTTGAAGACCCTAAGTTTACCAATCATGTATACCGCCTTAAAAAGGCTCTCTATGGTTTGAAACAAGCTCCTAGAGCATGGTATGAAAAATTGACTAAGTTCTTACTAAGTCACAAATTTCAGATGGGTAGTGTCGATAAGACGCTCTTTGTTAAGACATAACGATGATATCTTAATGGTTCAAATCTATGTTGATGATATAATTTATGGATCAACTTGTACTAACATAACTGTTGAGTTTGCAGATCTAATGAAATCTAAATTCAAAATGCGCATGGTTGGTGAATTAAATTATTTCCTAGGGTTGCAAGTAAAACAACAATCTGATGAAATTTTTATTTCACAAACTAAGTATGCATTAAACTTGATTAAGAGATTCGGATTTGAAAATGGTAAGAACTTTGATACTCCTATGAGTACAACTCTAAGACTCT
The DNA here is from genome assembly GCA_021015155.1 of Magnolia officinalis. Classification (NCBI taxonomy): domain Eukaryota; kingdom Viridiplantae; phylum Streptophyta; class Magnoliopsida; order Magnoliales; family Magnoliaceae; genus Magnolia; species Magnolia officinalis. Next base: position 11,903,757 of record JAJHSJ010000010.1, read on the forward strand.
CAAAAGACTCTACAGGTAAAAATGTAGATCCTAAATTGTATCGTAGTATGATAGGTAGCCTACTTTACCTAACTGCAAGTAGACCTGATATTGCTTTAAGTGTTGGAATTTATGCTAGATATCAGTCTAATCCTAAAGAATCTCACTTAACTGCTGTTAAACAAATTATTCGATATGTCGCAAGTTTAGTTAATCTGGGTCTTTGTTATCCCTATGATTCTAGTGTTCAATTGGCTGAGTATTCGGATGCTGATTGGGCAGGAAATATAGATGATAGAAAATCAACCAGTGGTGGTTGTTTTTACATTGAAAACTGTCTGGTTTCTTAGTTTAGCAAGAAACAAAGTTCCATATCACTCTCAACTGCTGAGGCCAAATATATTGCAGCAGGAAATGCATGTACTCAGTTGGTTTGGATGAAACGTATGCTGAGTGATTATGGAATCGCACAAGACTCTATGGTTTTATACTGTGATAATTCCAGTGCGATAAACATTTCAAAAAATCCAATCCAGCATTCACGTACTAAGCACATTGACATTCGATTTCATTATATTCATGAAGTAGTAGAAGAAAAAATAATATCTTTAGAATATATTCCTACCGAGAATCAGCTTGCTGACATTTTCAGTAAGCCGCTCGACAAAAGCAGGTTTAACAAATTGAAATTTGATCTTGGTATGTGCAAATTTAAATGATTGATCATGCATTTTTGTAGCATATTGTATATAATGTTAATATGTTATTAATTTAAATTTCAAAATTTTATGAAAAATGCACATTTTTTTCTGGTCTAAGACCGGTCGAGGACGTTCTCGACCAGTCTTGGTACGACCGGTCGAGTATATCCCAAGACCGGTCGTGCGTGCAATGATCTTTTTAATTTGGGGAAAACTTGTTTCTTCTTCATTCTAACCCTCCTCACCAACGAGCCGAGCTTCGACTAGTCGAACCCTTGTGTTCGATTCCTCCAGGTCAGAGTGATTTTTCTTATTTTCTTGGAGAATCTTAATCTTAACTCTTAATATTCTTGATCATTGTTGTCTATTTCTTATAAATCTTCAACTTTTTGGGTTCTTCTTCCTTTTTTTGTTGAATTTAGAGAAACCCATCTCTATTTTCCTGAGCTTTCTTTCATTTTTTCAAGATTATGGAATCTAGAGGTAAAAAGAAAATTCATAGAGGTGCATCTTTTCTCGTTCAAATGCAATTACTAGACGTCATCTTAGGGATCCTGAAGATGATCCTCCGCATGTACGTGACCTGCGTATGCGCAATATTATTGTTGAGAAAGCTGTTAGCTTAAATCATATTGCTCCTTACGGTCTCCTTTCTCTCCTTCAATCTGTAGGTTGGGAAAACATTTTACGCTGGGGTTGACCGGCATATCAGTCCATAGCCCAGGCCATGGTTGTATGCATATCTGACTTCTCTGCTGAGCAACTGACTTTTACTATTGATACTAGAGAAGGCCGTTTTATGTTGATCGACACCTAATTTTCAGCCTTATGGATATACAAGTAAATGATGATAGTATTCATCCTAGTACACTTGGTGAGAGAGTCTCAGAATCGGAAAAACGAATTTTTACTAGAGCATTGTGAAACATGAATGCACCATGGACTGCAAATGGAAATGCCCTTAAAACCAGACACTTGTTACCCAAATACAGAGTTTTGCATCGTATCTTCATTTCTAATCTGTATCCTCGCTCTGGAAACCAGACTGAGTTGACTCTGTTTATGGTTCATATTTTGTATTCGATCATTACTGGTGCTAACATCTGTTTGCCCTCCTTGGTTTGTTCCTCTATCATACAAATTCGTAGTCATCCTGGTCATGGTGATATTCCATTTGGATATCTGTTAAATGTATTAGCCACTCACATGTTAGTCGCTATGCCCGTCGGTGAGGCTCCTATCCAACACCTAATATTTAACAATTCCAACCTGCATAAGATGAAGTTGGAGTTGGCTCCTGGTCAAGTCGATGTTGATGCGGGTGCTGCTACTGCTGAAGCTGAGATGGGTGTCGAAAGAGATGAGTTGCCAGCCGATGATATTGACATGAATGATATTTTTAATGAAATTGATTCTGATTCTGGAAATGATCCAGACTTTGAACCATTTGATTTCAATGCACGTCTTAGTGCATTAGAAGAAAAAGTAGAACAGATGAATGTTGGACACAATCAACAATTTAAAAATATGCGCAAATATTTTAGGCGCTTACAGAAGAGCCTTCACCAAAGTGATCCTAACATTCCTGCTCCATCTTCTGGTTCTAATCGAGAATTTTTAATCTTTGGTCTGTAATAAGTTTACTAAGTTTCTTTCCTTGGTTGTGTGGATTACTGTCTTAAAACATCACTTGTTAATTTTCTTATTATGTACTCTGACTCACCTTGCATACTTCTCTTGTTTTGTTTTTCACTCTGCAATTTTTTTCTATCTTTCTGAGTTGCTATCTCTATTTCTGTCTTTCATGTCCTATCTTTAGTTCTTTCTTTATCATATTTTGACAAAAAGGGGGAGAATGTGTGCATTATATTTATGTGATATGATTGATATGATGTATACTTACTCAGAGGGAGTTGAGGTGTATTAACTCAGGGGGAGTTGAGTTGTCTCAGCTGCTTATTTTATGACAACTGGTGCATGATTCGTTATTATATAATGTGATGCTCATCTTATTGACGTTTGAGAAGTGTTTTGTCACAAATTTGACAAAGGGGGAGATTGTAAGTGCTATGATTTGATTGCTCTTTGATTGTCAAATTTTGTGCGTCAAAACTTCTCCGTTTGTCATATGTTTATATTTTGATAAATTTATTCGAGACACTTCATCAACACTTGAAGACCAGCTCAAAGAATTCTTCAAGCTTCATGATAGTTCAAGCTACAATATTAAGAGAGAGCTCAAGTTCAAGTGCAAATTCAAGATTCAAATCTAAATGTGAGACTCAAGTACAACTTTAATATTACATTGAAGCTTCTGAAGTAATCAAGCTACATCGAGAAGAAATCAAGCTTCGTAAAGATCAAAGTCTAAGCTAATGAAGTATTTAATGTCCATACATCATGCTCCAGGTTTGATAGACCATTAGATTGACCTTAGGGTAGGTCACTTTGGATACATAATCCAAATGAACATTATTACATAATTTTGGTCTACTTTAAGACCAGTCCTAACACTATCTCGACCAGTCTAAGAAGTTTCAAGACTAGTCTTAAAATTGTTGCAAATTATCGAATTTTCTGGTTCGGCTACGACCAGTCCTGGAGTCTGCTCGACCGGTCGTGGGATGGTCTCGACTCGATCTTCGACCAATCGTAAGGCTACGACTCAAACTCCAGCGACTAAATCAAGTGTTGCACGACCAGTCGTAGAGGAGTCTCGACTGGTCGTGGACTGCCTTTGACCAGTCGTGGACTACCTATGACCGGTCGTACAACAGTCTGATGCGATCGCGCTCAAAAATTTAAAAATCAGTTTATTCCAAGACCAGTCGTGGTGACTCTAGGACCAGTCGAAGACGAACTTGTTCTGCTATAAATAGCATATGAATTTCAGAGTTTATATATTGAAAATTAAGTGAATTCAAGGCTCCACTCTGAGATAAGTTTGTGTTTATTTTAAAGCTATTTTATGCATAATTTCTTTCTCTTTTGATAGCTTATTTAATTTGATTTTGTTTCTGTATTCCAATCTGATTTGAAAAGAGGAATTGACTTATTCCTTCTTCTTGGAATCAAAATCAAATATAGCTACGCCCAACTGGTTTAAATCTAAAATCAATTAGAACTTAGAACCATATTAAAGTGAGTAGTGGACATTAAACTTTTGTATTCGAATGTCTACTCCAATTGGTTCTTCCGGGCAGCTACAAGAGGAGAAATCCAGGTATTTTACAATTCTGTAAATTCCATTCCATTTTGGTTTTTATTTGGGATTTGCTAGAAAAATCTCAATTGTGTGGTTATCTGAGGAGAGCCAGAAAACTCAGAAGTGTGGGTTTTTGAATTGTGTAAGCCCAAGTTAAAAAAACACAATTGTAAAGGTTTTTGGTGAACCTGTGAAAACCTATTTGATAGTGAACGCTAATATCCCCTGTGTGAGGATATTTGGAGTGGAGTAGCATTCTGTGTGGCTGTTGAAGAATAGTTGGTGTACACACAGGCGAACCACTACACACTTTATCTTGTGGATTGAATGCTTGCTTAATTTCCATATCTTTTATCATTCAATTGTGTGGAATGTATATGTGGATGTGAATGTTGTAACAATTTACATTTCAAGCAAGTGTGGGGATTGGTGTAATAAATTAGATCTATATTTCTGCACTTGATTTCAATTCTCTGCTATTCATTTATTTCTATTAAAATTGAGTTCTTGATTCAAAAGATGTTCTAGAAATAAGGTTGTCCTACCATAAGCCCCTGTTTATTATGGTGTAAGGTTATCCTTAGAACTGAATTTGTATCAATCTCTCAATAATTATTTATTAAGGTGATTTGATTTTAGCATTGTGAATTGTAAGGCTATTGATTTATTTTATTCCGCTGATTTTAATTTAATTTGGCATAGTCCTATTCACCCCCCCTCTAAGACATATAGCTTGGCCTTTTCAGTAACAGCCCACAGCACGCTGTCTCGACTGTCTGGAGCGCTATTTTTGAAGGGGGCCCGGATCAAACGGCTCACCCCAACCCACGCTCGGACCACAGCCCGGATGAATAGTGGTTGCGGCGTTACAGAGGTGCGGGCTTATCACATAAAACCAAATTACCATAAGGAAAGGACTCGTCACCCAATTTCATTCACGCCCGAGTCGTTCGAATGGTACTTTGACACAACTATCGGCCGAGTAATTTGATGGGGGCCGTTCGAACAATGATTTATCACCTCCATTAGTGCTCACTGGTCAGTATTAGGAAACTCGTCACCCCAGCATAGGCTGACAGCTCGGATACGGTGTCCCATACCACCATGCCCAACTCATAAGTCTTAGGGGGATCGTATCGCATTAACAGTTATGAATGGACCATCCATTGGGAACATGTGTCACGCCCCGAACTCGGAGACCGGGCTCACAAAATTCCCGATCGCCGAATCCGGCACCGACGCCTCCGTAGAACCCCATTCTCGGCTCCCAGCGCCCATACGCCAGGTTCCGATCCTGGGATGCTACAAGGAGGATTTCTAATAATCCATTTGATTTGTAATGAGCATAACCACAAGCATAACCCACGAACAATAACCACAAGAACACCATCACAAAATCCACTATGAACAAAAACTTTAAGTACAATGCGTCTAAAGGGAAATACAATATACGAAAGGAGATAAAAACTCTAAAAGCTCAGCTGCTCGCTCCTGTTGCGGCACAACTACGGCTGCGACCTGGCACTACCTGCACGCATCAATCATGCATAAGCTTATAGAAAGCTTAGAGGGCGGTGTAAGTGTGTGCGAACGTGCTCAGAATGCAATGCCGGAGTAATGCGGAATCATGCTGATGAGTATGAAAATGCAACCAGCCGTACCAAGGCTATGCAGTACAAGATGTGAATGCTATCGGACATACCAAGGCCATGCGATGCAATATGTAAGTCAAGCATGCCAATCCTCATACCAATGCAACTCCTCACAAGAGCATCAAATCAGTACGGTTCTCAGTCTGGATAATCACCGGGGTTCAGTACACTCCAAATGGCACTGTCTCTCTCCAAGTAGCACAGTCCAAGTAAGCGTAAGAAACCTCACTATCCGCCTGGCCAATAGTCAGTCAATACCTATCCGGCACGTCGATAGCGAACCATTTCCGAGCTGGTCAAACTCAGCCTAGTAATGCCCCCTGCTCTCGGGCGAGTAAGGCCACACCCCTTTCCAATCGACCACGACACAGTGGGAGACGCGGCCTCATGGTATTCGGCCCTCGTGCGCTCATATATCCACTCGGTCTCGACGTTGGAGTCATCCTCTGGTACCATCGGGTTCAGGGACTCTCACCCAGGGACATCTATGGCGCCCCAATTGCTTAGAACAAGATTTTTTGGTATCCAACCAACCACCCATGGTGTGTCTGTAGAGGCTATGGCCCTGATGTCGCTAGGGCATATCACAATCACACAAATGCAAGTGCATGTATCACACTATCAGTCATGCAACCATCCTGCGTGAAGCACGCGCTCATGAAGGGCAACTCCGCCTATCAGGGGGCCCGCAAACAGTCTGCCCGAAGGCATATGCAATGATCAGTCCTTTCTCACATCAAGCATATATGATGCGTATGTGTATGGTCATGAGTCATGGATCCGTACTAAACATGTTATGTAATTATGAGCTCTGCATAAAGGAAATGGGCCTAGACAACCAATGTACTACAAGTACGGGCCATCAGTGGGCCTCAGGGAGAGTGGTGGTGCGGACCTTTAACCGACACCGATCATGCAATGTGGACGTCAAACCATCATTGCTCCCAAGGCATAGCCTGCTATAAACATCATTATATACACCACGGGGAATCACACATTGCAATGGATATAGTTGCACTACATTGGGTCTTAGGTAAATCAAAGGGGCCATATCATATGGGCCTTATATATATATATCCAAGTGGGCTTCAATATCGGGCCTTGTACATACCCAAGTGGGCCTCGATGGATGGCCCACTAATACGCTAAGATGGACCTCATCACATGGCCTAAAAAGATCTCAAAAATGATTGGTCGGTTTGAATGAAACTCATGCATCATACTAGGTCCCATCGGGATGGAAGGTATATATAACTCACATACATTTTGTGTCCCAAGCAGGACCCACCAAAATGTTTATTTTCCATTTAACCTAGGGCCCATCCAAATGCTTATTTTCCATCCAGCCTAGGGCCCATCAAAATCTTTATTTTCTATCCAAAGTGGGACCTAATATAATGTTTATTTTTCATCCAAACTAGACCAATATAATGTTTGTTTTTAGTACAAAGTGGGGCCCACATATTGTTTATTTTCTAGCCAAAGTTGGGGCCCAATATAATGTTTATTTTACATACAACCTATTGATAGGGTCATATGACCATGGGGCTCACCATGATATTTATTTTCCATACAACCAGTTCATAAGGTCACACAGACGTAGAGGGGCCCACAATAATGTTTATTTACCATTCAACCTATTTATAAGGTCATGTGGACCTAGGCCCACTGTAATGTTTACTTGAGTCCAACCTGTTTACAAGGCCACAGGCCCATCATCCACTCTGTTCAAAAGCAGGTGGACCAGGGCCCACGGTGATGTTTATTTGCCATTTCAACGGTAAAAGGATGGGCCTTCACCCAACACTGTTTCCTGAAACGTGGTCCACTTGAGATTGGGATGTACCTTCATTTTTGGACTCAAGCCTTAAAATGATCTGTTAAAACGGATAGACGGCGTGGATGACACACATACATCATGGTGGGGCCCACGGCTGGGGCCGTGAGGCCCAGCCCGTCCGCCCGTCTCTGTCAGCGGCAGCAGCAAGCTGCGGCTGCTTCCTTTCTTCTTCTTCTTTTATTTTTTTTATTCGGGGCCCATCGAGATGTGATTCACAATCCAGTCCACCCATTATGTATGTCCCACTTGTCTGACCGTCCAGAACGAGTTTCAGCTGCATCCAAACATCAGGTAGGTCCCACCAAGTACTTTTATATTTCTGGCATGTCTTCACATGATTTTAGAGGGTATGGCCCACCCGGTGATCAGATCACCTCAAGACTTTGGCTCAACGCCTAAAAGGATATGGAGAAGAAGAGGGACGGCATGGATTCAACATATACAACAAGGTAGAGCCCTCATGAACAATGCCCAAAAAATCATTTTTTTTTTTTAAAGGAGCCTCTGTTTCACGTCCAACGTACAGAGACGTTGGATGTTAGGATTTTTTTTTTATTTTGTTGGGGCCACTGAGATGTGATTCACAATCCAGTCCACCCATTATGTGTGTCCCACTTGTTTGCCCGTCCAGACCGAGTTTCAGCTGCATCCAAACTTAAGGTACGCCCACCAAGTACTTTTATATGTTCTTACATGTCTTCACATGGTTTTAGAGGTTATGGCCCACCCGGTGATCATCATCTCCCTAAGACTTTAGCTCAACGCCTAAAATAGGATGAGGAAGAGGATGGACAGTATAGATTTGGGAAATACAATAAGGTGGGGCCCATGTGAGCAACATCCTAACCCTTTAAGAAATTTTATTTTTCTTTAAAACAAAACAAAGCAGCCTGACTTCCAGCGTCCAGAGACGCTGAACGTTAGCTGCACATGCACCTACGGTGGGTCCCACATGTACGAGTCTCCACATTAATCAGGGTGGGTCCCACATCGAGGTGAGGCTCATATTCATCAAGGTGGGTCCCACTCAATCATGGCCCACCTTTATTACATATGAAATATATTTATATATATATACATATGTATGTCTATATACCATATAAAATACATAAAAATAAATAAGAAAAAGAATGAGATCATTGAAATGGATGGATCATCACCTACCATGAGGTGGGCCTCACCGCCGGATGTGGATGGACGGGTTAGATCTACACAAATCGGTGCGATCCACACTATTTCAAGGGAAGAAATGAAAGAAAGAGAGAGAATGGAAGAGTTTAACAGTTGGTCACCCACCTTGTTGTGATCCTCCTTGCTTCCTTGGCTTGGAAACTCCTCACCTACGGTTCTTATGGACGTTGATCGGGTTTTAACGGTGCGGATGATGATCGGACGGTTGAGATGGAAGATGAGGAGGTGGGCCACACTTAGAATTTTGGGGAATTTTTTTGGGAAGCTTGGAGTTGCTTGGACGTATGAGAGGGGAGAATAGGAGAATGAGAGAGAAGAAAGAAAGAAATAAATAAATAGAGGGAGGGAGGGATGGAGGATGATGTCATGGGCATGGGTAGAGTTGAAAAAGAGAGAGAGAGAGTTGACTTTGAGTAAAGGTGGCATGGTTGCTTGTACTTGGGTATGGAGGGGCATTTATGGTTTATTGATGGGACATCTCGTAGAGATTCCCTCGAGATTTGTAACGTGCGACGTTTCTTCGAACCGAACGCTGACCCGTATCTCCTGAACTGGGTATCGGTTTGGTGCGCGAGTCGCGGCGTTAGAACCGCAGCGACGGTGCGGTCGCAATGATACACGTCTCGGATTAAACAGACTCGAATCTAAAGGATACGACTTACGATCGATCGCAACATCGATTATCAGTCGCGGATTGCCGGACTTCGACGGAAATGATCGCAGGATTCATCGGAACAGTACGAACTAGGATACGGGTCTTACAACATGGTATCCTATATTCAATTTAGTCGTGTCATACATTGTGAATATACATGATCGGTTGGCTAGTAGACTAATTTGATTGACCTTGGAGAATCTTGACGCAATCGGCATTGGGTGAAAGCATCTCGTGTAGTCCAGCTACGTACTGTCAATCGTCCGTGTTCACCCGGGTCGATCAAACAAGCGCTAGTGTGGCCTGCCTAACTAGGGCCACCCCTTTTTTTGAGCGATTTACCAACCGACCCAACATTGTAAGCAACCTAAGCATCACTACAAACTTAACAATTCGTCATGCTGTCAACATATATTCAATGACACAACTACATAAGAGTTTTATCAAACATGAGAGTATATATAGAATGCTCATCTAATCACCTAGGCATTTTATCAAACATGTGAGCCTCTATGAAATAATACATTCACTAGAGCATTTAATCAAACATGTAAGCATCAACAAATCAACACATCCAATCAAGCATTCAACCAAACATGTGGGCATCATTAGAATAACGCATTTAATCACCTGAGCATTTTATCAAATATGTAAGCATCCATAAACAACCAATGACACATATTGCAATCAAACTCGAAATATTGACATGCTAGCCATTTACAAACCGTTCACTACAAGACATCATTAACTGAAACCCTCAAGGGTCGATAAAAAGTAACCTATAAATAATGGTTCGTACCTTTGCAATGATTCGCCCGACTCAAAGCGCTCATAGGATTAGGGATTTGGGGAAAACCACAAATTCCTATACAAACACCAAGAACTATGTGAGATTCATGTAATTCATCCTAGAAAACCTAGGTTGAGAAGTATGATTGTTTCTTACCTCCCAATCTCGAATGGGGTGGATTCGGCGGAAGAAAATGATCGATGTTAGGGCTTTGATTGGAGGAAATTGATGAAGGGAAGCACTAAAGCCTCATCACTCCTACTCTCACTCTTCTTCTCTTCTTCTTTCTCTTTCTCTCTTTTGGTAAAGGAAAATTCTTATGGGGAGAGGGGGTGTGAAATAAAATGGGTTTTATAGTGCCAGATGTTGCACAAATGGCCCAAATGGCCCTTTATTCATTATATTAACCCTTGAGGGGGTTGTTTCTAACATTTGGGGCCCACCATGAGGTATATGAGTTAATATACACCATATGATAGTTAGACATAATGATGATCTATGTATGAATATAATCGGCCCACCATTTGGATGCGCCGATTGATGGATATGATTAGAAGTTTGTTCAACGATCATCGATGGTTGATCGGGACAACGGCTATACGGATATTTTTGGAGAAATATCTTTAGTCAGTATCTCAAATTTGACCATGAATCAACGGTCCGAAAGTCACAATTTTATGAAAGAACAAAGTGACTAGTTTCACTTAAGTTACAGATTTCAACCTAAGGTATTCGCGCATTTGAAACACTTAGATTCCGGCCCAAGTTGACCAATTCTAGACATTTTCTTGGTTTACCACTCGCAATGGGCATCAAGCTCAGTGAGACGGACATTATTCTATAGTTTCGGGTTTAGTGGCCCACTAAAGAGCAGTATAGAGCTTGTATAGATAATTAGGGTATATTTGGAATGAATTGAGTAGCGAGGTTTCTTTTGTACCATGATTAGGGTTTGGATTAACTAAGTTCATAGTATGACATATTCACAACTAGTGTAAATGATGATTCGATCATAATCACCCTAAGCCGTTAGTTCTTAAGCTACAAGGATAACTGGGTCAGTTTGGTTTGTTAATTAAGATCTGACCTCTAATTGTCTTGTTTTTGGTAGGTCTTTGTTTAATTGTAGTTGTCTCGATTAGTCAGTGATATGTCGGTTAGATTTGTGCCATATGTGAACAAATCACGAGGCTAAGCTTGATGTTTAAGTAATCGGGCGGATTCGTTGGCTTTCTATAGTTGATTAATCGAATTTGTGTGATTCCTTATTGGTACCACCCACGTATAGGCTCCTCTCAAGTGTTAAGGGTCAGTCAGTGACAACGTAGGCTAAGTCTATAGAAAAATTTCAAGAGTTATTAAAAATTCAAATAGCGAAAATCTAAGACGTTACAGGTCTACCTGATAATTGGATCTGCTTCATTTTTACAATAATGCCATAAAATGATCTGAAAAGTGGATGGACGACATGGATACATAATACATACATTAAGGTGGGTCCCATGGTAAGGGGCGCACCATCTCAGGTGAGTCTAGGGTCTCACCTAATCTGCTTCCAAAGATATATCTTTTGGAAGGAAATCTGCCTCGGCTCATTCGGGGGTTGCAAACACGTAGTGCTCCTCCAACACCACCTTTTAGTTGCAGTTACACAAGTTTGTAGGCCCATTATGATACATGTCGTGCATCGGTACCATCCATTCATTTTGTGTCGTCATTTTAGGGCATGGGCCCAAATATGAGGCATATTCAAATCTCAAGTGGACCACATCATCAGAAAGGGAAAAGGATTAAACGGATACTTTTGAGAACTTCTTGCGAGCCAAACACATTAGATTGGTAAAAAAAAGAATTATAACAACCCTTAATTTAGGTCCATTGTAACGTCCCAGAAAAATCCGTACAAAGACCCGAGTACCACCTCAGGCAGAAATCACTCAGGACCAAATTCTTTAGAAATTAGACGAAATTAACGAAGTGCTAAACGAGATTAGCTGCGAAATTAGCTTGAACCATTTTAAATACGAACTGCAAGACACAAAACTTGTAGAATCATTAACGCTACAGTATCCTATAATCTAGGATTAATCTCAAAGCCCAGTTGCTTTCGGGAGCACATTGAAACTTTGTATAGGACCTGGACAGCGCGTCAAAAGTCCGATTACAGCAAAACCAAACGGTTAGGACCACCTTACTGGGCTTGAAAACTATCTCGGAAATCAAATCCAGAGGGTACATAAAAACGCACAACTAGAGCCCTGAGTGAAGTGTGTGAGAAACGCGAATATCTTCAGAAAATGTAATCAGATTTAAGCAAACTGAGCCATTCGCTTGCGGGCCAAATCTAAGCTTTCAAACCATCAGAATCTGACCCAAATACACTCTCTGATCAGGAAAAATTTCATACACATGTCAGTGTACTTGTGGCCTTGATCGAGTGGCGGTGACCGTTGAACTGAAATTGGTCCGCCATGGTCGATCCACAAATCCGATCGAACTGAAAACTTAACTCGACCTAGATCCAATGCCAGGGAGCTTAAGTTCGATCGCACACAGAAAGGAAGCTTCCAGAAGTGCTCTGTTGGATCGAAACAACTCCTATTTGGCTATAACCTATGTATACCGTGGCCCTGAGGCAATTCCCATCAATTTTGGGCCTATATGTAAGACCCGTATCCTAGACCGTACCGTTCCGTAGGCTTCCGCGGTCCTCCTGGTCGAATTCCGGCGACTCGCGATGTATAAACAACATTTGCGCACAATCCTGAGTTACACGCTGTCAACCCGAGACTTGTACCCTAGCGACCGTGCCTTCGCCGCGGTTCTGATGCCGCGTCTCGCGCGCAGAAGTGATACCCAGGGCAGGAGATGTGGGCCCGCGTTAGTTCGAGGAAAACGCCGCGCGTTACAAAACCTAAGAGAAATATCCCATCAATCAATCCCATCAATCATACCATCATGTCAAGTACTCATCCTATCCCCAAGTACAACCACCCTCCTCAAAGTCAACACTTTCTTACAACCAAGTACACATCATCACTCACTCACCCATCACACCCCATCACTCACCCATCCCTCTCCCTCTTACACCTCTCTCTCTCATCTCTCTCTCTCATTCCCCAAGCAACTCCAACGTCCAAGCCTTCCAAGGGAGAGCTAGGTGTGGCCCACTCCCTACCCCCCTCAATCCTCACCATCCAACCCTTAGATCATCATCTCCATCATTGAAGGAGCTTCTTAGGAGCCTTGGAGCACTAGGGAGGAAGAAGAAGGAAAGGTGGGTGATCTTGGATCTACATCTTTGTCATTTTAATCTATTTTAGTTTTGTGATTTGATGCCCACATATGGTGGGACCCATCTTAATGTATGTGTTGTGATCTAAGAGGGGCCCGTAGTGGCGGGGTCCATCCGCTATTCCGATCTATCTCTATCTCTCTTCCTCCTTGTGATGGAATGTGGCCCACCTGATCTACACCGTCCTTGTGTTGGGCCCCGCCTCATTGCCTGTCCATTTGGATGAGATTGGATGAAGTAAAAACACAAATGTTTGCCTTTTCCAACTAGTGGATCCCACATGTGTGGACCCACCTTGTTAGTGTGATGGATCCACACCGTCCAAGCAGCCAGTGGGTCCCACGCAGCAGACAGCTGCCGCTGCCCTGGACGTCAATCAGTAAGTGTGTTTGATCAAGAGGCATGTGTTATAACCGTCCAGCAGCTATATAGCTGCTGGATTAACGTCAGCTATTTCTGTGGCCCCACCGTGTGGCTTGTGTATATCCAAACTAACCACCTACTCCGTCCAGGTGGGGTCCACCTTAGTGTATGTAGATCAGCCCGTCCATCTAGACGTGCTATGTGGGATGCACGAAGATGTATGGTGTCATCCACGCCCACCGTCCATCTGGACGGTGGCCAGCGGGCCTGGATGCTATATTAAAAAAAAAACAATGATGATGAATATAATAATAATAATATGTATATAATATAATATATATATAATGATATATGGTGGGTCCCACGTGGGACCCACCTCTTGGAAGTGGACTGTCTGGACTTCCACACTCCAGTGTCTAGATTATATATATAATATAATATATAATGACATAGGTGCTGTGACATCACCAAGTCACGTGGGACCCACCTTCTCTTTATGGGCTTCATCCGTCCGTGGATTCCATCCACGTGACCCACCATCCCATCAGGAATATCCTCACCGTCCATCATCAGGTAGGTGGGCCTGGCGTCATGGGGTCTGTTATATCTAGACCGTCCGTCCTTTTGGACATGGACGTGGAACCCACCCCACACGTGATGCACGTGTGGGGGTGGGGCCCATATTGATGCATGTATTCTATATCCCCATCCATCCATCCTCGGTGGGACTGCCTGATCACGAGGTTTGTATTATATCCAGACCGTCCAGATGGGGACGGCCTGGTCTTGAGTTTTGTAATCCACACCGTCCACTCATCTGTTGAAGGACCCCACCATGATATATGTTTTGTAATCCACGCCGTCCATCTGTTGAAGGACCCCACCATGATATATGTTTTGTAATCCACGCCGTTCCCTATGTTGAAAGACCCACTATGACGTATGTTTTGATCCCACACGGTCCATCTGGATGTGGGACGATGGGACACCACCACGATGTACGTGTTTCTCCCACACCGTCCAATGGTGTCGTGGGCCACACTTTGATGTATTTATTGTATCCACATCGTCCATCCCTGGACGCGGGGCCACCTTAGTGATGTATCTGTTGCACCGTCCAGCATGGGACGGTAGGCCTGCCATGATGTACATGTTTCATTTCATGCTGTCCATCTGTTTGATAGGTGGGAACCACCTTGATGCGTGCGCTTCATTCCATGCCGTCCGTGGGACGTGGGCCCTACCTGATGTATATGTTTGATTCCAACGGCCCAATCTGATTTGTACATGGCCCATTTGATAAGGTCCGATGTGATGTACATGAGGCCCATTGTGATGTATTTCCGGCACATTGTGATGTGTATTAGGCCCTTGTGCGAGGCCATGGGCCCACTATATGTTTGGTTTTGGCCCTATGTGTGCCACTCCTTGGGGACAATATTAGTTAGATGTCACATTGATGGGCAATGATGGTTGAAAGTCCACATTGTGACCCTCCCTTAGGCCTTGATAGGCTCATTCTCATCAATCCCGATTGTAGTGGCCGATTGCCGATTCCGATTATCAATCGACGTGACCGATTTGCCGATTCTGATTATCGATCGATCCCAATTGTCGTGGCCGATTGCCGATTCCGATTGACGTGACCGATTTGCCGATTCTGATTATCGATCAATCCCGATTGTCGTGGACAATTGCCGATTTGGATCGATGTGACCGATTTGCCAATTCTAATTATTGATCAATCCCGATTGTCGTGGCCGATTGCCGATTCGGATCAACGTGACCGATTTGCTGATTTTGATTATTGAGCGATCCCGATTGTCATGGCCAATTGCCGATTCCGATCGATGTGACCAATTTGCCGATTCTGATTATCGATCGATCCCGATTGTCGTGGCCGATTGCCAATTCCGATCGACGTGACCGATTTGCCGATTCTGATTATCGATCGATCTCGATTGTCGTGGCCGATTGCTGATTCCGATCGACGTAACCGATTTGCCGATTTTCGATCGACGTGACCGATTTGCCGATTCTGATTATCGATCGATCCCGATTGTCGTTGCCGATTCCGATTGACGTGACCAATTTGTCGATTCTGATTATCGATCGATAATGATTGTCGTGGCCGATTGCCGATTCCGATTGACGTGACCGATTTACCGATTTGATTATCGATCGATCCTAATTGTCTTGGCCGATTTGCCGATTCTGATTATCGAGGCCGATTATCGATGTCGATGCCGATTGTTGATTCCGACTTCGATTGTCGAGGCCGATTCCGATTCTGATTTGTCAAGGCCGATTCCGATTGTCGAGGCCGATTCCGAGTGTCGATTCCAATTGTTGAGGCCGACCTTGATTGTTGAAACCGATTTCGATTGCCAAGGCCGATTGTCGTGACATATATGATGTACATGCGACCCGTAGTTGAGGCCCATTGTGACACGTATTAGACCCATGATGCATGACCCATTCAATGTATTCAAGACGCATGTGTAGGGCCCGCATGTCATGTATTTGAGGCCCATGTGTAAGGCCCATTGTGATGTATTCATGGCCCATGGGTAAGGCTCATTATGATGTATTCATGGCCTATGGGCAAGGCCCTATTGATATGTATTAGGCCCATGAGCAGGGTCCACCTGTAGTGTATATGTGGCCCTTGAGTAAGGCCCATCGTGTTGTATATTAGGCCTTTGTGTGAGACCGTGGGCCCATTATATGTTTGGCTCTATGTGGCCATTCCTTGGGGGCAATGTTGGTTAAATGTCCACATTGTCGAGGCCGGTTATTGTTACCAATTATGTGTATGTGACAGCATAGCATCATAATACATGCCCATACTCATCATCTGCATGTTTGTTATGAGATGTGATTGACCATCGCATATGCCATAGGGCAGGTTGTTTATAGGGCTCCCTGATAGGCGGAGTCGCCCCACATGAGAGCATGACATGCACAAGATTGATGCATGATTGGACTGTATGACTCATGCATATCACATTTGTGTGACATGACCACCATACGCCCTACCGACATCAGGGCCGTAGCCTCCTCAGGTATTTCACGGATGGCCAGATGGGACATCGGAAATCTGTTCTACATGGGGTGCTATAGATATCCTTGGGTAAAAGTCCCAGAACCCTCTTGGTTCCAGAGGTTGCTCCAACGTCTAAACCGAGTGGATGCATGAGCGCATGAGGGCCGTATACCGTTAGGCCGCGTCTCCCACTGTGTCGTGGTCGGTTGGAAGGGGGTATGGCCTTACCTGCCCTAGAGGAGGGGGCAATGCTAGGCTGAGTTTGACCAGCTCGAGGAATGAGTCCGCTATCGAAGAGCCGGTCCCGATATTGGCAGGCAGATAATGAGGTCTCTTCCACTCACCTTGTTGCGCGCGATGAGGCGGCAATCTGGTTTGGAGTGTAATTGACCCCGGTGATTTTCCAGAGATGAACCGTACTAATATGTGGACTTATTCAGTAGGAGTTGCATACTCATGCATTCATTTCATTCACTATCCACTCGGGCTGGTGGTGCGCAACTAATTGTTGTGTACCTTCGCATGGCCGGGATTTCGGTTGGGCGCGTGACTAACCTGAGATCAGGAGTCTACCACATTGAGTCTGACTATCCAAATTTAGGTATGAGACTAGTTTGGATAGAAGTCCCTTGTGATGGACCCCGTAGCCTGTGATACTACGTACTATCATCCCAACTTCATACTCCAGCTTAGTCATTTCATTCGCATCGCATATTGCATTGCATCCTCAGTGCATAGTATTCGGCTTACTGACTTCGCATCTCATAGTTGATCTACATTGCTTCCTCAGTATATGATATTGGTTTATTATATTTTTGCATCGCATAGCCCGGATAAGGCTGATGGTATTTATAAGCCTATCAGCATGTTTTCGCATTACTATGATAGCGTATGATTTATGAGCTTGTCAGTTCTTCAGCTTACTCCGATTACTCTGATATTGCTGTTAGTATTTCTCAGTATATGACATTGTCTTGTTATGTCTTTTCATCACATATGCTGGAAGAGAATGATGATATTTTATGAACTCAACAGTATTTCTGTTACTCCGATATTACATTCTGAGCACGCATGTACTGCTCACATACTTTCACCACCCACTAAGCTTTCTATAAAACTTATGCACATAGATGCATGCAGGTGACGTTAGGTTGCAGCAACGTTGAGCTTGGAGCATGCAGCGGACCTCTGGAGCTTGATTTTCGATTTATGTACTTTCCTTTCAGCACTGTATTCAAATGTATTATATTAGTGGATACGTGATGATGATGTTGCTTTTGTGATTTGGGTAAACTTGTGGTTATGCTTGTTATGAGTTAAATGTACATTGAAAAATCCTCCTTGTAGGATCCCAGGATCGGAATCTGGCGTATGGACGCTGGAAGCCGAAAATGGGGTACTACGGAGGCTGTCAGCACCGGATTCGGCGATCGGGAATATTGTAAGCCCGGTTTTCGAGTTTGGGGCGTGACACTATATAAGAGCCTTAACCCCTCTCTCTCTCTCATTCCATACGAATTTGGAAAACCTAGGAGAGAGAAGAGAGCAAAGAGAGAAGGAAAGTGAGAGAGAAAGTGGGAGAGAGTTCCTGGGATTCAATCTCATCGCTCCACGTGCTTAGCTACTGTTTCTGTATCGCTATTCCGGCGATTCCGACTCCGTATTTGGGTAAGAAATCCTAACCCTAACCTGTTTTAGAGATTCAAATAGAACAGATGGTGGAATAACTAACCTATTCCCTGTTATAGGTGACCGTTGTGCCATAGACAAAGGCTTAGTGTCTAAACTGAGTTCGTTATGAGTCTACCGGTGAAAGGTGCGGACTATAAACGTTTAGGTTATGGTTTTTAAGGCTTTTAATGCCGGTTAATGATTTATAACTGATGTGGATGCCATTTCACATGCTAAATGCGATGCCTGTTTACTTTACAGA
Organism: Magnolia officinalis; assembly: GCA_021015155.1. Taxonomy (NCBI): domain Eukaryota; kingdom Viridiplantae; phylum Streptophyta; class Magnoliopsida; order Magnoliales; family Magnoliaceae; genus Magnolia; species Magnolia officinalis. The sequence continues at coordinate 11,922,407 of JAJHSJ010000010.1, forward strand.
TATATATATATATATATATATATGAACTATGTTGAATATAGTGTATTACATGTGTTTGTTGATATGACCGAATAAGTACAAAATTTGGATTCGTACTTGCCATGATTATTCATCGTGAATATATGGCCGTTATGAGTGTGACAACTCCTTGGTGAAAGGATTTGTCCTAATTCCTAGTATCGCCAACATGCGTTATGTACGTTATAGTGTGTAGTCTAAGTGCTTGTAAAAATGTTTGAATGAATACGGAATCTGGATCTGTGCTTGCTATGATTATTAACTATGAATATACGCTTGTTGTGTATGTGGCAACTCCTTTGTAAAAGGGCTTGCCAGGATATGTTGTAACTAACCTAATACATGTATGTTGAAATGTGTAGTCTAAGTGTTTGATAAAATGCCTGAATGAAAAAGTGCTTGTTTAAATGTATGTAATGAGGGTGTTGAGATGAGATTCTCAATTTCCTTATCTATGGTTACAGTTTCCTTTATGTGATCTATCGTACTACTCTGCGATTTATGGATGAAAGGCCTATGTGTGGTTACATGTGTAACATGTGTATGTTAAAATGCTCAAATGAAATTTATATTTAGATTTGGTTGTCACATGCTGTCATTGATTTTCACTTGTGAATGCTATCGTTTGAAGTGTGATTAGGACTACTACGTAGTCCAGGCAATCGGTAACAATTCTTGGTTAAGTAGCTGAACTAGTCTCGCCACATTGGACACGTTCGATGAATCCGAGGCGTACGGTGATCATCGACAGTGGTACCTTGTCGTCTAATTCAGCGTACGCTCGTACCAGTCGAGCTTGTCAAGTAACCCGATTGACCTGATGTATGTTCACCATGTATGGACACTACTGCTTGAACCTAAGGTACCCCTTACCAATGTAAAGACCCATTTCAACCATGGTACCACGATCCGCTAAGACTCATGAGCCGGGCATGGTGGTATGGGACACCGTGGTCGAGCTGTCGGCCTACGCTGGGGCGATGAGCCTCCCTGTAGTGACCAGTGAGCAACCTAGACTCGTGAGCCTAATACAGTGGCATGAGACACTGTATTCGAGCTGTCGGCCTACACTGGCGCAGCCTGGCTGTGGTCCCCAGTCGGGTCGATGATGAGCCTTCGAAAATACACTGCCAGTTGGTAGGGCGTTGGTGGAGTGACCTCGAGTATGAAATATGCCTACCCTGGTGCAGCCTGGCTGTGGTTCCTAGTCAGGTTGGTGACGAGCCTTCGAAAATAGATTGCCAGTTGGTAGGGCATTGGTGGTAGTGACCTGAACTTGCTATCGTATATGATTAACTAGGATTGACGACCCTAGATGGATCATTATTTGGGTTAATGATATAAATGGCGATATTTTAACTTTCCAATCCTGCTGTATGAAAAGATCTAATAAGAACTTGGAAATCACGCTCATGCACCGCATTGCATGTGCCGTTTGGCATTGGGTGGAACACTGTGGAAGTGACTGACATGCCGCGACCGTGAGATGAAGATCACAGAGAGAGTGCAGGCGAGGGCATGCATCATTATTACATACCATTCTTGCATTAATAAGAGTACTTAGGAATGTTTGATTGTATTGCTTTATTATTACTACTTAACTGAATTGATAACATGTTAACCTTTGCTTTATAGTTCCACTGAGTTGATCACTCACTCCCACTTTACGGGATGGTGTTGTACACACCAACCAGACTCTGTCTTAGTTTCAGATGATGGCGATGCTTGCGAAGCGGAGCCGGACTTTGATGATGACGAGGAGGGTTTCTCCTATATGCAGCTATCAGGCGGATCTATGTAAACCATGTTCTAATCGACAGGGTTACAGGGGTGATGATAAGATACCATTACACTTGTTATTTTCTACTTTTGGAACACCCATGTATATTCGTTTTGTTCATTTTTGGTGTATACATGTATATATTTAACCTGGTAACATGTTCACACTCTGGAGACTTACAACACATATATATCTTATATATCTATCACAGTCTTCCGCTTGCGTAATTTAACTGTCTCTGGAGTATGATATGCTGTTTTGGTATAATCCCACTCATGTTTAATGCACTAACACGGATAACATTTAATCATCATTATCTATGTTGCATAAGTAATGCGTTGGAGCTCGGGAGTGGAGCTTATGCTCGACCCTCGATTTTCAGGGCGTTACATCCATGTTACCTAATCAACGGGTTGGAGGACAAAAAATAATAATTACAATGGGCCTTAGCATTTTTTTAATTGTAGGATTTAATTGACATTGTTAATTCTTATGGGGTCTGTTGACTGTCAAATATTGCATATTTTTTCCATTTATATCTTAGTTTTATGAACATGATACTGCTTAATGGTATATTTTATGCATGTTTGTATTGCAAGGTGAATTTGAGAGCTTAGAGTGAAAACAATGTTAAAAGCATGATTTAACGCTCAAGAATCACCGAGTAAAAGAATGGACTACTGGAGACCAATATTGAAGATTTCAAGGCCCCAAGAGTCAAGAAAACCAAGTGAAAAAGTAAGAAAGTGCAGAAATTAGTGCAGGAATATGACGCCCCGTCACTGTGGTCACATGTGGGCGGGCACACGCGGGAGGGCCCGAAGGTGGCTGGCAGGCTACTGTGCACACAGTGAAGGTGAAACTTTGTCCCATATCGGAAGTATCGTCTGAAGTTGTGGTGGTTATATGTAGAGTTGCCACCCTATACTGTATGAGGCCTTTTGGGGGCGACCTCGAGAACAAAACAGTATGGGTTGTGCCCAGAGCGGACAATATTATATAGTGTGGGCGTAGGTTGTTACAAATGGTATCAGATCCGAGGATGGCTCTGCCCTCGGTGAGGGATATTGTGACGCCTCGTCACTGTGGTCACTTGTGGACGGGCACACGTAGGCGGGCCCCAAGGTGGCTGGCAGGCTACTATGTACACAGTGAAGATGAAACTTTATCCCACATCGAAGGTGTCGTCTGAAGTTGTGGTGGTAATATATGGAGTTGCCACCCTATACTGTATGAGGCCTTTTGGGGGCGACCCCGAGAACAAAATCGTACGGGTTGTGCCCAGAGCGGACAATATTATACAGTGTGGGCGTGGGCTATTACAAGAAAATTATAGGATCTGAGTTTAGACGACATCGAAGCTGTCATCGAAGCCCTTATATGACAACGAAGAATTACAGAAAAATCAAGTTTGGTTGCTGGACAAACTGGATGCAGTCTTAGATTTATCGAAACAGTTTCGATGACATCGAGGCTAGTCTTAGATGACATTGAAGTTTGTTCGATGTCATCGAAGGATTTACGCGGAGCCTACGCAGAGTGAGAGGTTTTGAAGCAGTTTTTGATTTTTTTCAAACTAGTTTGAAATAGGGAGTTCCCCACCTATAAATAGGGCTTCCCAGGGCATTCCTAAGCATAATTTTTCAAGGCATTCCAAAGTAAGATTTAGGAATTTTTTTTTTCTAGTTTCTTTTAGAGAGTTTCCAAGTTTCATAATTCTTATTTTCTTTACAAGTTTTTGTTTATTTATTTATTTATTTCTTTTCTGTTTGCATTTCTTTCTTTTTCTTGTTGCTTTTTATTTCTGCAATTTAGTTATATTTTTCTAAGTTCCCTCTAGCCCAAGCTAGAAGGGAAGCACATTGGTTTAATGTTTTTATAGTTATGATGATTGGTTATTTTCATAATGAGAAGAATAGTGTATGCATGTTATCAATTGTTTAAGTTTAGTTTTTGATCCTCATGTGACATCCATATGTTTCCATCATATGAGATCCACATTGATGGATAAGGTTACCCTGGATCAATTAGATTTCCTAGATAGGAGAAGTTCTCAACCTGTTACATTTATTTGATTCATTATCTCATGGATATTGAATGCTTAAAATCACTAGCGCTTGAGAATATATATCAATGGTGCAAATCCATGATTTTCTAACCTTTTATATCATTTATTTAAAATGTTTAACAGTTTTATTTTCTGATACGCCGACCATAGTGCTCGGATCCTAGTTGTCTTATCTAAGTCATCATGATTTTGGAACATTAAGCCATGTGTGGAACTTCGGAGTTTGGGTGTTGTTTTAATTCAATTGAATTATATCCATTCAAAACTCTCAAAATTAAATAATCAATTTAGTTTTTATTATTTAGTTTGTTTTTCATTTGATTTTCTCCTTCTCGCAATTCAACTCATTGTGAGATCGATCCTGTATTCACGAGATATTACTTACGAACCTCTGCACTTGGAGGCAAGCAATCAGGGTCCACATGAAATTTAGATCCTTTTTATTTTTAGGCTCATGACATGAAATCATGATTAATAAAGAATGGATGGCATGGATCAAATAAACTCATCATCGTGGGACCCACGACACAGTCTACCTCTGGAGTAGATTTCATAAACTTGCGCAAGGAATAAAAGGGGAGGGCATGATTGTTTTTTTTCAAATACAACAAATCAAAATTTGAAACTACCATTAGTCAAAGTGGTTTTTTGGCTGTATTTTAAAAACTTAGGCAAGTTTTAGAAAACACTTTAAAAGTAAGCTTCTTCTTTTTTTAATTCGACCAAAATATAAGTATTTGTAGGACATTGTCACTTTTATAAATATAAGGTATTAGTGGCTATTATACATGCAACACATGGAAAAGGAAAAAGGGAGAATTGAAGGGAAAGGGTGTAGGTTACATACAAAGAGGAAGAGGGAGAGAGGAGAAAGGTTATATAGGTTACATGCATAAAATTAGTGTGCGCGAGATGCATGCAAGGAAGAGAGAGAGAGAGAGAGAGAGAGAGAGAGAGAGAGAGAGAGAGAGAGAGAGAGAGAGAGAGAGAGAGAGAGAGGTTGCTGGTTACTTGCACGAAAAAGTCAAACCAACTAATAATCGTCACCACACATGATAAGGACCAGGTAAAATTTGAGCTTAATGTTCGACGTGGCATAGATGCATTCTTTGCATGGTTGGACCAAAGAAGGCCAAACTGAAGTGGAAGTAGTCCGTCAGATCCAAGCCTAGTCCTTCATAGGGCATGGCGTAACTAGGCCCTAGGCACATCTGATTTGAAGAAATTCATTATGGATATGGATAAATTGTCATTCGAAGTGTGAATCATAAATCGGCCATAACTTTTGATTCAGGTATCATTATAAGACGAATGACCTATCGATCTTTATGTAGCGGGCCATCCGGGGTCAATTAACCCACACAGTGGGTAGTGTCTATCTGTTTTGTGATAAACACACAGCTTTCTGGTCAAAATCGAGATTTTATGAAAAAATTACTATTTTTAGTAATTTTGATTTTGTTGTATTTCCTTATTTTTAGAGTTATAGATTTTTCTTCTTTTAAAAATTGATTGTAATCTTGTTAGGAATACTCCAGTAAAGTTAATTTAGGACTTTCCATTTTTGGCAAAACTCATCATTTTGGGTAAGTTCTATTTTGGTTGAATTGGGACTTCTACTAAGGTTATAATTTTTCTATTTCTAGTAATTTTGAATTAAAGTTTTATTTTTTATTTTACGTATGCACTCACACCCCCACACACACACTCATACACTCACAACACAGTCGGATTTCACACAAAAATATTGAAACTCTTTATTAGTGGTGTAATCAAGAAATATGCATTATATAGTAAAAATCCAAAATTTCTCTTATTTTCTTGTGGATTAAAGATTTTAATAACTTGAGGAGGACGGTGATCTTTCTCTTCACATGTTTATGCTCTTCCCTACATCATCAGAGTTTGTGGGATGATAAGCATGGAAATTTCCCATTTCAATATCCTTCTAATATCTAAACATCAAAGTTCACGTCTCTCTAAAGACTAATTGTAAGTAAATTATGCATGGGCACACGCCTTAATGTAGTGGATATAATAAGGTGGAATTCTTATAATAAATGTCAAATAGTTGAAAAGCTTGTCCCTATGCTTGAAGATGTCCTATTCAAAATTTTGATTTTTCTTGGTCTAGCCCTGGCTATTTATAGACCGGATTGTAACTACGGAAGTTAAAAGGAAAAAAAAAAAAAAAACCTAATATGCCTGTAATTGTGAGTCAGAGAAGAAGCTGGTATAAATGCAAATGCTCATATAAAGAGTTGCAATTTATGATTGGTGAGAAATCGAGAATAAATGGTATAAGAATGAAGTTGGCAATGGAGCAGATGGGCCCTTTTAAATGACAATAAAAACAAGAACTTTACTAAAGCCTACGTGCATGTACAACTTAGCTAATGCACACGCCACCGTACGTTCCGCCTGGTTGACTCAGTAAGTGAGCCATAATATTATATAAATATGTAAATGCATTAAAACAAAACTTTGGCCGATTTTCATAATAATATTCATTTGTTGGATTAATTTGGCCCACTTGACTAGTGGACCCACTTGATTTTTTAAAGAAGGGAAAATACATCTCGATATCTATTCGATGAATGGCTTGGATTTGTACATGTCTATACCACGTGTACATGTTCACGTGTGCATTAGATAAGTTGTCCACATGTGGGTTTAGCAAATCTCCAAAAATAAAATTGGGACTAGATATAAAAGTGGAGGTTGGATGACTCGGGGAGTTGATTCAGGATTCGCCCGAGTCAACCCAGTTTTTCAGCCCCATCGAGTCAAAGTTGATGTTGACTCAGTTGGGTGAAAATAGGACATGACTCGGTGGAGTTTCCCTGAGTTTTCATGCGACTCAGTGACTCGAATGAGTCACAATCTCCGGCGAGTCGTACTCTAGCTTCTCCTTCATTCCTCTTTTTTCCTTCTTCCTTCTTCCTTCTCTGCCTTTTCCTCCTCCCTCTCATTCTTTCTTCATTCTCCTTTTATCTTTCAGCCCTCTGGAAAAAAGAGCCGCTTTGGTACTCTGGCAGAGTGTGATGTTGATATTCAGGCATTAAGAATTTCTATTCATGGCACATAAAAAATTCAAATCAATCGTTCATATCGTTGGCTTCAATTTAGATGGATGATTTATATATGAATTAGTGGGCCACACAATTTCTTCATCATCATATAAGCTTTATCCCAACTATTGGGATCTACTACTTAAATCCTTTTCTATCATCCTATTCTATATATCAAGAGCTATAACTTTGGTTCACATTTCAGTGGGTCCCAGAATTTGGACAGTTTAATTTAAGTAGTATATGCCATGCTATGTATCATCTATTAACCCATGCACAAGTATCAGAATCTCTCAAATGAGAAGTCTCTTAGTTCACCACCATTTTTGACAATTGTGTGGACTCATCTTCTTTCCACATGTATTGTTCATATACTGCTATCTGGACCATCCAAATAGTGGGGTACATTCACCAGATGCTAAGGTACTTGTTGATGAAATATATATACTATTTTAATAGTATGAATGTCATTGAACATCAGATCAATGACGGATGAACAATAATTCTATAAAACATATAAGTCAAGCGAGTTAGGTCCGAGTCCCGAGTTGGCCAAAGTCAATATAAATGCACAATTATTATTTTTATATCTCTATTTTATATAACGATGGACAGCCCAAAAATTTATTTTTTTTAATATGATTAAACTATGCATTAGTAAAGATCATGACAAGGACGTCTAGCAACTGAGAGGAGATTTAGGTAATTACAACGAAAGTTCGTCGCAGTCTTCGACCCAAGAGCCCATCTTTTACAACAGTGTGAGATTAAAAAAAAAAGGTCTATAGTAAAACAGGCAAGTATGGTATAAGCATTAGGGTTCTTACTCATGCCTTTGCGATAGACTCCCAAGAGTTTTAATCCAAGGATATAGTTTTGAATACCCATTGTAGTGAAATCATACTGTGATGTGATGTAAGGGCCTGTTTGGTTTTTTGGCTAAAGTGTAACTATCTTGTAAATGTGTAATCATTATTTACCAAGGTAATTATCCGCATCTTTGCAATGCTGACTTGACCAGTTACTTTTTAAGCACTTAAATCAAGGAATTTGTAAAATAAATATGGAGCCCACCATAATGTGTGTGGCTTATCCACACCGCCCATTCATTATGCTAAATGAATTTAAGGCATGAGCCCCAAAATTAGGCAAATCCAAAGGTCAAGTGGACCACACCACACAAAGTTATGAGAATTGAATGCCTACCATTAAAAACTTGTTGAGGCCCTTAGAAATTTCAGATCAGGCTTATATTTATATTTTTCACTTATCCATGTCCATGTGATCCTATGAACAGGTTAGATGGTGAATAAACCTCAATGTTAGCCCAGTAAAAGAATCAACTTTCAACGGTGGACAAATTAAGTCCATTGTTTCCTTTCACGTGGGCCAATTGAACATTAGATCTTCCTAATTTTTTTCCGATCAGGCCTCAAAATATTATAATAAAACAGATGGACGACACGGATATATTATATACATTATGGTGGGGCCCACGGATTTAAGTCAACATTTTTGGATCGGTTTTCTTGGTGAAATTACTCACTCATTTCCAAACAAGTGAAAAAAAATGTAATAATTACTTCTTTACAGCGATTTACCTGGATTATGTAAAACCAAACAGGCCATTCGGATTCATGTTTAGGGTTGTATTGTATGGTATTAAAGGGGTTGATGTGATATATACGGTGTTTGGTTAGGAGTTAAACACTGTGGACTACTATTCGCGCGAATACTGCACGGAACCAGAAAAACGTAGCCATGCAATTATAATGTCTGACGTCTCGGCTGTCATCTGTACAGTTGAATGTATTGTTCTCGCGTGCGACCAACTTTCAAAACCTTGTAGAGACATATCTCTAAGAGGAGAACGATCAGGTTTCTACACCAGCACCTTCTTATATTGTCGCCGGTTTTGTTTTTTAAAATTCCGCAGCGGTTCTGCAACAGCAAATCCGCTAACGGAGAAGAAAAGTGGTTTTCTGTGAACAGAGGAATCGATGGTAGTAATAATAATTTTTAAAGCAACTTCCTTCACCAGAAATCAGAGTCTTTTCTTCTCTCTCTCGAACACGACTTTTCATCCTCTCCCTTGCTATTTAAACCCATTCATCCGCTCTTTCTTCTCATTGCAAAAACCCGCTTTTCATCTCTCATTTTCATTTTTTCATTTCTCCCGTTTCTTTCCAAAGAAAAACGGTAGGCCATGCCATGAGATCTTCGGTCCACACAAATCAATGGACAGATGATGGCCATGCGTGGCCTAGAAAATGAATAGACCGATCTAATTTTATTGGTGAGCTATTTTCATGGTGTGGCCCACCTTTTTCACCAGCTGGATGTCCTACGCGCTTGTAACTCAGGTGGGCGTCATATCATTTTCTCATGTTTGATCAGAGGTCATGGTCGATGTTGCTGATTTCGGCCACGCAAGATGCCCTCTATACGTTGTATCCAAACATTGATCTGCAGAAGATTTGTATACTTGCCCGCACAATACCTCCTATCCAAACATTGATTAATGGCATGTTGATTTGGATGTATTGTGAAAACCATCTAACGTATACATGAACAGTACCTGAATACAATACAATACACGAATCCAAACAGGCCCTAAGTGTATGGGTGTATCTAGGATGTGAGTGCTAAAAAAAAATGTTTGACACAATGGTTATAATAAGCCTGTTAAAATATATATTTTACCTGAAAATGATGAAATTCCAAATCTCGAATGGACCACAAGCATAGGATTACATCCGAGTGACTAACCAATGATTTTTAATATTTGATTTATATAGACAATATTTGGATGACATAGATTATCCTATTAAAGTAATTATAGTGATATAGTTGATAATTTGATTGTTTTGTGATGTCGTAAGTGATCCATGTGCCTAATAGATTAGAAGCCTAGTGACACACATGTTACACTTGCAACTCTTGAAAGGATTTTAAATATAATCCAAGCTTCCACGTTGGATTTCAAACCCCCACTTTGAGAGGATTTGAAACTCTTATGGTGCTAAATATATAGGAGATTTGAAATCCTCTTAAATCTAGAGGTGTATACGAGTTGAACCGAGTTGAACTTGACACAGCTCGACTCGACTCGACTCGACCAATAGCTAACCCTAGCTCGAACCTAGCTCGGCTCAGTTCAGTTAACAGCTCGGGTCAGTTCGAGCCAAGATCGAGCCTCTGCGGCATTTTCTCAAACACATGAAGTGCACCTTCAATTTCTCACAGAATGTAAAACAGTAGCATCAGTTTACATGTGTTTCATCAAACACTCAGTAGGCAACATAAAAATCAAGATACAAGGGTATTTGTTTCATATACATACCTTCCTCACCACCAGCCGACACTTCGTTGAGTCATTTCATCAAACACTTGCTAAGCAACATCAATATCGAAATAACCGAGTCACCAAACTGATTCAATCCGAGTTCGATTTGAGTTGGGGTTCGATCCAAGTCGAGTTGAGCTTGGGTAAGCTCAAACTCAGATCAAAATTTTTTTGAGCTAAAAAAATCAGCTCGAACTCAATTTCGAACCGAGCCGAATCGAGCTTTTTCGGGTTGAGTCGAGTCGAGTAAGCAAACCAAGCTAATTGGAATCGTGTACAGCTCAACTCAAATCCCCTTAAATTAATGGTGTCGAACAACCCCTTAACTTTTACCACCGCTACCATGGAAAAAAGGGCAAGTTTGGTACAAGCTTGAGATTGATGGGGCTACGCAAAAGCTTCATTAATTGCTGGTACAAGAATTTCTAACCAAGTGAAAATGATATTTAGGTAATTTGGATGAAAGTATAGGCTTGGATGCCACAATTCTGGCTTTTACGATCATGAATGCAATGAAAAAAGAGCCCATAAAAAAAGGGCAAATGTGGTACAAGTATGGAACTGTGCAACTCATGAAAAAACATAGCACGTGTTGGTACAGATATAAAATTACATTAAAAAGGATAAAATTGTCCTTTCATTCTAGAAATCTTTACCACACAAAAGTATACAATTACATTAAAAATGATAAATTTGTCCTTTTACACGAGAAAAATGAAATCTTTACCCCACATGACACTTTTTCATTAGTGTTTGAGTGGGTGCATCTAAACGGAAAGTGTTAGATGCAATCCACTTTTCCTGTAGACCACTATCTCAACATTCAAGAGGATGCTCTCTTCATACAGGAGAAGCATGTCTTATGAAAATGGGCGTGTTTGGTTGCGCCGAATATCATAAAATTTCATGATTAATCTTACAATTTGATGCAAAATTTCGTGATATTTGGTGCAACCAAACGCCCCATTGAAGTACATTTTGCGCAGCGGGTCGATTTACTGTCTAGGCAGAGTCCTGTCAATCTACAGACTGGAATCCTCTACAGTACTTTGCTTACCTAAGAGGGAATCTCTGTGGGCCCACCATGTTGAGTATGTCTATCCCTCATTCTCCCAAGATCAGCTAATCCACACAACTCAAGCTAGCCACACCACAATGAACAACGTGGATTGAATGCCAACCATAGGTTAGCCTGATCTAAAACTCAGGTGGGCCACACCTCGTGAACTTAAGAGATTTTAGGAGGAATCTCACATTGGTGTGCCCCATCAGAGTATTTAATCGAGATAATATATTGTCTGTACGGTGAAAACAAGGGTTCTTAACTGATGGACGGAGTGGATTTTACACATAATACATGGTCGAACGTACAGATCTTGGGTGTTTTAGGAGCAATTGTAGACGATTTTCGTCAAAATCTACGTCTAAGCACACGTGCCAACATGATACACGTGTGCATTTCATCAGGTGTGCCATGTCGATTAGATCTAGTGGCTAAAATTAAGGCATTTGACTCAGGTGGGCCACATATACAAAACAAACCGGTGGGGTTCTACCGTCCATCTCTTCTATACATTGCGATACGCCTGGAGTGACGCTGTCTGCCTTTTGAGGATAGAAAATCAATCACTGTGGCCCACCTAATGGAAGTTCCAATCTCAGAAACGTGTGAGATATCGGCACGTATGGTTGCATGCAGATGGACGGGGTTGACACGTGTATGGCTTAAAAAACCTCTCTGGAGTCCTGAACAGCTCTATTATCAAGAGTATGATTTTAAGATCAATGCCAGCTATACCAATAGAAAATACTCTCGTACAAGGTTTGTATATGAGTATTCACATACACTCATGTCTTTACTCTGAATAATTCACTTGTGTTGGAAATCCAAGCCGCAAGAAAGGTGGGCCATACCATGAAGATCATGGGCTACTCACTTGAGCCACTCATCACCTTGCTGAAATCGAAGGACATCCGATGGTCTCACTTACCACAGAAACGTGGCCGACCTTATGAATGGATGATCCTGATTCTTAGAATAGATAATTATCATGATTTGGGACATCTTTTTCATGGCTATGATTTCGGATAAACATGAGAAATTGGTGGGAAAGATGGAGCTGTATATGAAAGTTCATATACAATGCATGTACTCGATCATTTCTCGTTTATATATACTGCGAGATTTTAAATTACAAGATCTCGTCCCTTAAAATATATTTTTAAAAAGCCTTCGTACGACCACACGGTTGTACAATCAGCAGGTACATGCTATCACAGGTGCCAGGGTGGCTGATAGATGCAGCATCCAAGCCGTCCATCAGGTATGTCTGACCTATACTCTTCTTCTCCAAAAGAAGATCAGATCCGTTCAACGGTGGCTGACAATTTTCGAAACAGTTTGATGGGCACCGTGCATTTATTTCATAAAATATGGCCCACCTCACCAGCGGACCAACCTAATTCTTGGTCAGGAACATCTATCTAGCGGTACCCTTCTGATGAATGGATTAGATCTAGCACCAACATACCGTGCTAACACGTGTGGCATGTACATGGCCTAGTTTAGAAATACTTAGATGGGTAAGAAAACTTCTGCCAAATTGTTTTCAGCCGTACATTTATTTTGTAAACCAAGGCCCACCTGACGAGTAGACTGACATGATTCTTGGGCAAGAGCACCTTCATGGAAGCATCCTTTGACTAATGGATTATATCTAGTACCAATGTGCCAAACTGGCACACGTGTGGTGTGTACATTACCTTATATATCCGTGCATGGCTTAGCAAAGCTTTGTTATAAATATCGCTACCCAAAAGCTCATAAATTATATTTATATGAAATACGTTACGTATAACCTATTTTAAAGTTCTCATTATAAAAATTGTTTTTTAGGGCTCGTTTGGGTACCACCAAATAAGTAAATTTGGTTTATGATCAATTATAAGTAATTTTTTTACTTGAAGTCATTTACTTAAACTTAATAAGTAGAAACCAAGAATAGTTATTTGAGTCATAATTAGCTTATCTTAAGTAACTTACGATCCAAACACTACTTTAAAGTTGTCAAAATAAGATTTTGGCACACAAACACGCCAATGGGGGGCCGATGACTAATGGCCATCCATTGTATGAACTATCAGTCTAATACAAGGTTTGAAGTGGTTTATTTTGAATTTAGTTGGGTTGACCAACATTGGACATATGATTCCTAGGTGGATGGTCCATTGAGTTAACCATGAAAAAGGTTGATATATGATGGAAGGAAACAAAGTAAAATCATATCTACTTTTAAGCATGCATGAAATATATAACACAAATATAAGGACATACCTACCGTGGGTTTTAGATGAGACAATTGACACATACTTTTTTACACACTCGGATTGGGCTGTCAGAAAGTTTCTACTCTATATGATAAGGTTTGTTTCTTTAGGGTTGGAATTATGTAGAGTTTACTCATCTATACTTATAGACTAATAGCTTATATACTGTCATTTAGTTTTCATTATAATAGAAAGATCTTCATGGGATAATACTAGTAAGTTACTTTATGCATAGCATCTATGATAAACTTGTTATTTATATAAAATCTTTGATTATGTCAAACGTATCTAAATTTGGATATTTTGTCAGATATATATATATATATAGGGACGCGCTCACCTGCGAACCAATTCGTACGTACTACGTACGAACTTTTTTGAGAACCCATCATACGTGATGTGTATCCAAAATCTGAACCGTTCATGTGAAGCAGCACCTAGTGAAACCCCCCAGGACAAAGTTTTACTTTTATATATACCGTCCGTAGCAAAGAGAAATTAAAATCAAAGAAAGAACCTGTTTACATTATTCATGGTCCACCAAAGTTTCGGACCAAAGTAAAAATTCGTACTATGGGGTTTCATGAGGTTCTGATTCATGTGGACCGTTCAGATTTACGAGATTCATCACGTATGATGGGTTCTTAAAAAAGTACGTATGTATTACGTACGAACTGTTCGCAGGTGAGCATTTTCCTATATATATATATATATATATATATATATATATATATATATATAAAAGCATCCATTCTTACAAATCTTTAACTCGTAAGGAACACAAATGTGGTAGGTTCATAGGTTATTAAAAGACTATGATTCAAAGTAATTGGGTAGCAAGGGTGCCTTGAATGGTTACATGATTGTTCAAAATAGTAGCAGGAAAGTCTTCTAACAATTATCAGTAAGTCTATAAAAATTATGGTTCTATGAGTTGGATGTGGCCGACTGTGGGGCCCACTTAGTGCTACCCCTAGTTGGGTGGGCCCCACATTACATATGTGGCAAGGTTTTCAAAGGGTAGCTATACATTTCTCCTTTATAGGAAAAGTTCCTATTTTGGTAAATTGTCAATTCCCTCACTCATTCACTCTTCACCCATTATGTATGTATGGAATTTTAAAAACCACATCACATAAGGAAAAACAAATGAGAGAGAGAGAATATCACAAGAGAGAGAATCACACAAATCCAAATGTAGGATTTGATCCGCTAAAAACGACACTTTCCTTTGCATAAATGTAATTATATAAGTTTAAAACAATAAATAAATAATACTGCTAATTGCAATCATGCAGAGAAAATTGCCATTTTAGTGCATCAATTCTAACATGAGGAGCATGGGGCCCACCAAAATTGATATTAGATTTAATTCAGATAATGAAGGATCCACTGCACAAACGAACCTTAAAAGTCAGTTCCTACAAAACAATTTCTATACAAATTCTTCTCTCCTTAGTGGACATGCAAATGGGCTCACATACTTTTATGGTGAGAAATAATTGGATAGAGGGCTGGGATTATACGGACGCGGATTTCTTGCCAAAGCTTTTCCCAGGAAGTTCTTGCCTAAGGATGCTGGGTGGGGCCCACCACCATGTTTTTGGGAAATATACTTTGTTCATCCATTTTGCGAGCTCATTGTAAGAAATTCGAGCAAAAACGAGGTGGATCCAAGACTTAAGTGGGCCACACGAGAAGAAACAGTAGGGACTAGTGAGAATCATTGAAACATTTTAATGACCATAAAAGCTTTGTTTCAGGTTAAACTTCATCCTTGTATTAATGACCTTATAAACGGTTTGAATGGCATATAAACGGTAGGTATTTCTTTCCCTAATTTTTTCTCTTGTGTGGCCCACTTTAGTTTTGGATCTACCTCGTTTTTTGTCAATTTTTTTTTAAAATGAGCTCACCAAACGGATGAACAGAATATATTTTCCAAAAACATGGTGGTGGGCCCCACCCAACATCCTTGCACAAGAACTTCTTGCGAAAGCACCGTGGTTGCACATGGGTCATTCTACTCTTACCGTCCATTTTGGATGCCCTTAAATGTATGGATGGTTCAGATCAAGATTATTAATTGGCCTTGTAAACTCTACCCAATACTCTCTTATCCAAGAATAATTTATAAATCATAGATTGTCTCACTTGGGCCCCACATGAATTTGCACCTACAATGATGCATGTTAGTAAGATTCAATGGCTTGGATTTAACATAGCTATATCCAAAAAAGCCTATCAAATGGATGGCCAAAAGTAAAGTAGCAAGTGGTACAAATTCCAAGGAAAAAATCAGACGGCTGGTATCATATTCTTAGTTTTACTTTGGGTTATGGTCCACCCATAATTGTTCCGCGATTTGGACGGTCCAGATTTCCATACAACTACACCATTGAAGAGTCACCACCATTTTTTAAATGGTAGTCAAATCATTGGAATCTATACCATTTTTCAAAAACGGGTACCGGATAGACACCCGTTGAAATTCACCACCAATTAAAAAGTGGCTGTGACTCTTCAACCATTCATATGGTATCATTGTAGGGCAATCCAACCATTCATATATCTGACCTAATTGTGGATGGAGCATAACTCAAAAGTTACACTGTTTTACTTTTGCAGTACTTGGAATTTAGACTACTCACTGTTTTACTTTTAACCATCCATTTGATGATGGCCATTGATTGGATGGTCAGGATTGCTTAATCAGCATGATTTCAGGGATATGCTGTTACAAGTCCTAAGTAATTAGGAATTTTCATAGTCTATAGTTGCACGGATGGGTAGTCATGTACATGAAGTGTGATTGATTTTAGAGTCGATTGGGACATGATGTGTGATTGGTTTTGATGTGAGTGTGTGTGAAAGTTTCAAGTCCAACTGATTGGACCACAGGTTAGGTCCAGCATAGGCAACTTCCAACCTGTCAAGCGCATGCGAAGTCTAGCTCATACGATAGCTTGACCCCACCATGAGGATCACATTATGTAAAAATCAGCCCTGTCCATCATCAGATAGACCACATCATAGAAAATTATGTCTGGCCATTGATCAGTAGAAGAATACAAATTTGGCCCACCCAATGAGTCGATATGGATGATTTTTGCACAAGGTGGTCCACATGGAGAGGCCAAGCTATTGGATGAGTTAGATATCTTATGCACTCGACAAGTTGGAAGTTATTTACTAGATGGACGGTATAATACTCACATATATATCAGCATGATACCTTGGTGCGGTCCAATCTCCAACGCAATAGACCCTTGTGCGGGCGCGGATTAGCTACTGAAAGGTTCGCTAGCTAGATATATGTTTTGTATCCAAACCGTCCATCCACATGAAGAGATCATTTCATTTGAAATCTAAAAAATGAGTCACATCTAAAGCTCTAGTGTACTCCACTATAGAAAACAGTGGGGAGAGCGATGCCACCTCTAAAATCTTCTAAAGGTTATAAAAAGATTTTGCTCGAGCCTATATTTATATTTTTCTTCTTTAATATCTTTGTTAACTTTTGAACTGATTAGATTTTGAAAAAACATCATGGTAGGCCTTAAAAAGGTTTCAACAGTGGGCATCAATCTTCCCGTTGTTTAATGTGGCTCATGGTTTAAAATAATATCTCCAAATGGATGGACGTGGATACAACACATACATCATAGTGAGGTCCACATAACTCGGTGACGTGACTTCCGTAGAGTGACGTCCGGTGCTAGGAAGCGGATTGCATAGTAAGTGACTCACTATGCTTCACTCTGTGAAGTCCACCATGATTAATTTATTTTATCCACTACGTTCATACATTTTAACATATAATTTTAGTACTTGAACCAAAAAATGAGGTATATCCAATGTTCAAATGGACCACACCATAGGAAATGGTTGAATTGAATGTCTACCGTTGAAAAATATTTAGAGGGCTACAAGAGTTTTGGATCAAGCTTATATTTGTTTTTTCCCTTCATCCATGTCTATATGATCTTATGAACAGGTTGGATGAAAAATAAACATCACTGTGGGGCCTAGAAAGGTTTCAACGGTGGAATTCATTATCCCCACTGTTCCCAGTGGTATGATCCACTTGATCTTTGGATATGCATCAATTTTGGGCTCAACCCCTTAAATTAGATGGAAAAGCGGATGGACGACATAGATAAGGAAGCGGATTTGGTACTGAGTAACTCAGTACACTTAGCGTACTGACTAAACTCTATGGGGTCCACCGTAATTTACATATTTTATTTGCTCTGTCCATCCATTTTAACAGATAATTTGATGGCTTGAGACCAAAAATTAAATATATCCAAATCTCAAGTGGACCTCACCACGACAAACAGTGTGAATTGAAATTCTACCGTTGAAAATTTCTAGGGCCAACAGAAGTTTTGGATCAAGCTGATATTTGTGTTTTCCCTTCATCTATATCTTTGTGATCTTATGAACAGGTTGGATAACAAATAAACATCACTGTGGGCCCTATCAAGGTTTCAACTGTGGAAGTCATTATTCCCACTGTTTCCTTTGGTGTGGTCCACTTGAGCTTTAGGCATACTTCTATTTTGGAATCAACCGTTAAAATGATTTGGAAAAACGTATATACGGCGTGGATAACCCATATACATTCATGGTATGCCCAACTGAGTTTACTCAGTATGGTAAAAGCATACTGAGTAACTCAGTACGCAATCCTATTTCCGTAGATAGACCAGATATATTCAACGTTGTCCAACTTTGTTTACTCAGTATGATAAGAGCATACTGAGTAACTCAATAGGCAATCTGATTTCCCGTACGGATTGACGTGGCTAGTGGTCAGTGCTCTATGGGCCCCACCATGATGTATGTGTTTCATCCACTCTGTTCATCCATTTTTAAAGAAGGGAGAATACAAATATAAGCTTGATCGAAAACTTTTACGGCCTTTAGAAGTTTTTAACGGTGGCGTCACTCTCCCCACTGTTTTCTGTAGCGGGGTCCACTGGAGCTTTGGATGTCACTCATTCTTTGTATTTCACCCTAAAATGATCTCACCATAAGGATGGACGGAGTAGATACAAAACATATATCATAGTGGAGCCACAAATTCAATAACAGCTAGCCAATCCGCGCCCGCACAAGGGTCTCTTGGGTAGGATTGGACCACACCAAGGTATCCTGCGGGATGGTTCGCAGGATACCATTACTCTCTCTCTCTCTCTCTCTCTCTCTCTCTCTATCTCTCTCTCTCTCTCTCTCTATACTTCTCTCTCTATATATATATATATATATATATATATATATATATATATATATATATATATATATATATGGTAATGTGAGGTCGACCTCATGGGAACTTCCCATGAGGTCGGGCTGTGTGGGCCCCACTATGATGTTTGTCGAACATCTACCTCATTAGTCAGATGCACCACTCCATAGTGGTCCACTTGCTTAAAAATCAAGTCAATCCGTGACTTGGGTAGGCCACACTACATACAAAAGTT
Organism: Magnolia officinalis; assembly: GCA_021015155.1. Lineage (NCBI taxonomy): Eukaryota > Viridiplantae > Streptophyta > Magnoliopsida > Magnoliales > Magnoliaceae > Magnolia > Magnolia officinalis. The sequence continues at coordinate 11,941,506 of JAJHSJ010000010.1, forward strand.
GAGAGAGATTACCCTCTCATTAAAACATTAATAATTATTTATTGAGCCCACTGAGATGTGGTTCACAAATCCACCCCATCCATTGCGTCTGTCCCACTTGGATGAGGGGTCATACTAAGTTTCAGCCGCATCCAAAACTCAGGGGGCCCCACCAAGTATTTTTATATGTTTTAGCAAGTCTTCACATGGTTTTAGATGGTATGGCCCACTTGAGTTCAGTATACAGCTGATTGTTTGGATATCCCATAACCTAAAGAGGACCCATCAAATGCACGATATTGATGTTCAACACACATCACGGTGGGGTCCACACAGCTCGACCTCATGGGAACTTCCCATGAGGTCGACCTCATAGTACCATTTCCATGTATATATGTGTGTGTGTGTGTGGAGGAGAGAGAGCCAAGGATTATTTGTCTTGGGTGGGACCAACGTGACGTGTTTCCAAAATCTACATTTCCCATTAGGTGCATGGTTGCATTTTAGGCCTCAGGCTAAAAAAAATCATGTTGATTCATGTGGGCTCGACGATGGAAACAGTTGCGATGGGATTGCCCACCCTTGAATTTTTATCATGCTCACCCTAAAGTGCATGTACAATCCACTCTGACCATCATCATCGTTTGTCTATTTATGCTTAGTGCCCAAAAATCAGGCTGACATGTGATTTATGTGGATCACACTCAAGGAAACTATTGGTAGAGGGACGTCCATGCACCTTTGATTTTTTATATGGCCTGCCATGATTATTATGTGAAATCCACTCCAATCATTAGCGGTCCTTCAAAAGGTAATCCCCAAGGCCCCCGTTATTAATCCCACTTGTGATTTATGTGTGCCACACCAAGTAAGACAATTTGGAGGGTGGGTCTCCCTTTGTATATAATTTTCACTCGTGTTGTCCACCTATATCTTGGATGTGGCTGATTTTTTGGCTTTGTACCTAATGCGGGCTAACACATTTTGATTGTCGGAGTGAATTTCACATACACATCACAATGGGCCCCACCCTATATACATGGTTCTAAGAGACCAGGTTACAGGTATATGCGCTTTTCAAATCAATCTTTTCAAGAGGAAATTGAACTTTAGTGGGAGTAATTTTTGTCTTTATTGTTTTATATATCATTACCATGTTGGTTTAGTGCAACAAATGATTAAAGGTTAAATCCCTTGGAGTATATGCCTTGATTTGTTAAAGCAAGCTATATTGACCATGGGCTCCAAAGGACCTGTTTTTCAACCCATGGCTCAGTAGTAAACAGAGTGCATGCATTTCAACGCTCAGGTCATAAGGTTGAGTGCCCATGAAGGTTGTGTATTAAAAAAAAAAAAACTCCTAATGACCTATATATGCTCCATCCACAACATGCCTTACAATTTGGATAGTTTACATTACGCATCATCTCAACCTTGCAAATTGCAGTGGCCCCAATTTAGTTGGGTCCTCACCCTTATCACAATGGATGGATGGTAATATCTAGTGGACACTATTTGAATGGTTTAGATTTAGTTACAGTATGCCATGTGTACCATAATTGAGTGCATGTGTACGGCTTGCACATGCTCTCAATGTGTTTCGAATTACTACCCACTTATAAACAATTAAGAAAAAAGTTTAAAACATAATAAAAAGTGATGTAAGAAAAGTCAAGCCATTTTTCATTTCTATAGAGAGCCAAGTTACAAGCCAACTAAACTAAAAATTAAAAAGTAGGATATAGACCGAAGACAACCTAAATATGCATTATAACTTTTGAAGAGTATATAACTTTACAACCAGTTATCAGATTCATATGTATAATATATTAATAGAGAGCTATTGCGTGCTGTATTTCCTAAATAATAATTGAGGTCAGTCGCCCTTTAATGGGCTTCACAAAATTCAAAATTTTAGTTGAAAGTCAAAACTTATTATCTTTAATAAGTTATGTAAGTTTTTGTTATTTTAAACAAGTAAAGAGTTTGGTCGTGGTCCAAAGTTTTTATTTTAATTATATAAATTTTTCAACAGTTTCAATATGCTTAAATGTCATATTTAATTTTAATAAAATTACTATCACAGGCTTAGTGGTAGACTCATAAGAGTACTAAGATCATGACTTTGAGTACCCACCATGGTGTGTGTTGGGGATTTTGACCTGCAGAATCACACAGATCTAGATCTAGGATAGCAATCTAATGACACCAAGCACACACAAGAGAACACAGATTTAACGTGGAAAACCCATGCGGGAAAAAAACCACGGCACAAAGCGACAGATCTCCACTATGAAAATAGAAATTACAAAGAGAGTGGACTTACTCGATTCGAACAACCTCGAATCTCACCCTGCTACACCCTTTAGAAACCCTTAAATCCTTTTAGGAACCCTTGGAATTCTTTTAGAAAGCCTTAGAATTCATCCCAATCCCGTATGCACCCCTTTATATAAGTTTAGAAAGAAGTAGTCTCGGAATAGAAAACAAAATCCGCAGAATCTGCGTTTTCGCAATCGCATCTACCTCGATGACAGCCTCGATATCATCTGAAGGTCTCTCGATGATATCGGAGCAGGACCAAAACTGTCCAGCAACTATGGGTGAAAAATACTGTGAATTATCGATGGCATCGAGACCCTGTCGATATTATCGACAGACTAACAGACAGATTTAAGACATCTGTCGATATCATCTAAAACCCTGTCGATATCATCGACAGACCATCAGATAGATTTAAGACATCTGTCCATAACAATCTCCACCATGTCTTCAATCTTCATCCGTGTAGCTTCTTGTTCCCCTTTCTTATTTCTACACCATATTATAGCTTCTCTTGCACACTCTCGTCTTTCTTTTACGCTATCGCCAAGCCCAGAGAAGTTACACAGAACTTGAACTTCTCTGCAGGAACGATCTAGGTAAGCATGTCTGCCGGATCAAAACCCACGTGCTTAACCATCTTTGTTCCTGTCTTCTCAAAAAAGAAAGACGTAGCCTTTTTACCATCTCACCGCTACCCAATATGCTTGCCGGGGTACTTGCTTAAAACATTGATAGCCTGTGAAATAACTGGTCTAATCCAGACTATGACATACATTACCAACCGCATTGAAATAAGGCTCATGAGATATCCCGCTTTTCCTCATTTGTTTTGGGACATGTCCTGAGAAAAACTTGAGGAGAGACACGTAGGGAACGCTCTCCGGCTTTACCTGGCCCATCACATCCTTGATCAATACCTACACACAAGGTATTCTTCCTGTGATTACCAAAACTTACTCTTCTTCAGTCTCAATGTCGAGAACCATCTTTGCAGGCCCCTGACCCTTCATCCTGAAAGTCCCACTTAATCGAGTCTACAGTACATTGATTTCAGACATGTCATAATTGGCGATCTACATGTCATCAATTCCTGACTCACCATGAAGGAATCAAACCACTGCCTAAGCGACAGGTCAAACTACGACTTCCTGCAAAGTCTTTTCTTAAACCCTTTAACTTCAAACTGCTCTGATTGCTTCATGTAGATCTGCTCTTCACTTTCCCTTGCAGAAGTGTAGACTCCACATCATCCTTCCAGCTCAAGATCACATTGGCCAACCAGCGCCAATCACGGATCTAATAGACACCTGCTATACTGTCGGCGCGAATATCTCTGAGAAGCCGATCCCTTCTCTCTGAGCATAACCCTTCGCTACCAACCTCGCCCTGTATGTATGTTGTATCCTCCTGAAGATCCACCTGCATCCAACCGCTTTCCGGCCCACTGGAAACTCCACCTACTCCCATATGTCGGTTTGGTACAATGAATCCATCACATCGCCCATAGTCACCTTCCACTTCTCAGCACGAGGCTCACATAGAGCCATTAGAATAGAAAATGAATCCCCTATGATATTGGAGTCGTCCATGTACCTCGCCGATATCCTGCGATCATGCCATGTGATTCTTCTCATAGGTGGCTGTTTCACCTGCTCTGTATCCCTGTCTGCGCGTCTCAGCCTTCTTGCCCTGCCCGCTCATGTGGTCATGCCCAACATGCGACATACGTGCAGATGTGGAATCCACTGCAGCTCCATCTTTTGAAGTGCTCCCGATCAACCTATAAAGTTACCGAGTCGTTGCGCTTTCATAATTACCCGTGCCCCCTTAGATACCTTAAGAGCACTATCAATACCTGTGTACTTGCATCCTTTTGCCTCAAGTACACCAAGAGAAATCAGATTTTTCTTCAAATCAATAACGTGCCTGACATCAGTCAAGGTACGCTCCACCCCATCAAACATCCTGATGCGCACCGTACCAATAGCCACAACATTACAGGTAAAGTCATTGCCCATAAACACCTGTCCATCATCGCACTCGCTATAGCTGGCGAACCAACTCCGATGAGGAGTCATGTGAAAAGATGCCCTTGTGTCTAGCATCCACTCGTCCTTACGATCATCATATGGCCGCCTGATAGTAACACAGACAAACATCACCATCACATCCACTCGATCCATTTGACGTGACAACATTGGCCTCCTTGTACGAAGCCTCAGAATCTTCTCTCTTCGATTTAGGATTTCCACAATCCTTCTTCACATGTCCTTCCTTCCCACAATTTCAGCACTTTACCTTTCCTTTGCCCTTGCCCTTTGATTTGGATCTATAATCTGAAGAACCCGTACCTTGTTCAGAATTCCTACCCATTGTAAATAGTGCATCAGAAGATTTCCCCATGTCGCTGTTTAGTTTTCTCATAGCCTTCCCTTGAAGGGCTGAGATAACGGTGTCGACACTCAGGGTTTTATTCGTGCTGCATATAGTGTCCTTGAATGACTCATACGACGCCGGAAGAGAATTCAGTAACATACATGCTTATTCTTCATCTTTCATCACTTCCTCCATATCCAGCAATTTGCAAACTAATTTATTAAAGTTGCTGATGTGAGCCTCCAGATCTCCACCCTCTGCCATCTTCAAGTTATACCACTGCCATTTCAAGTGTAGGCAATTTTAGAAGATTTTTTTTGCATAGACATCCTCTAACTTCGCCCATAACTTAGCCGCAGTTTTCTCCCTCATGACGTTGTAGAGAACCTCATCCGTGAGACATAAACGGATCGACGATAATGTCTTCTTATCAAGAGTATTCCATTCATCATCAGTTATGGTAGACTTTCGCTCCTCAAGAGTACCATCTTCGCCTTGCTTGATTAAGGAACTGATCATTTTGATCTTCCATAACTCAAAATTATTTTTCCCTGAGTACTTTTCAAACTCATACCTGGTGCTTGCCATTATTACTAATCCTGCAGATTTAGATCTGTGCCCCAACGATTACTTTGATACCACTTGTTAGAGATTTCGACATGCGGAATCACATGGATCTAGATCTAGGATAGCAATCCAATGACACATTACAAGAAATATGGTTTTTACCTACGAGACTTTTTCCTACGAAAATTTTTTTCGTAAGTAAAGATGACTTTTACTGACGAAAATTATTTTCATAGGTAAAAGCCTACTTTTATTGACAAAATTTAAATTCGTAGGTAAAAGCCATCTTTACCTACGAAAATTTTCGTAGGTATAGGGTCTTTTGATTTGTATGATCGAAAACTTTACTTTTAGATTTCGTAGGTAAAACCCATATTTACCTATGAAAATATTCGTAGCTAAATAGTATTTTGAATATTTCCAAACAACAAAAAATCCAAAAATTTACTTTTACCTGCGAAATTAAATTAAAACCCTTATTTACCTACGAAAATATTCGTAGCAAAAGGGTTACCTACGAAAATTTTCGTAGCTAAAGGGTCTTTTCAATTTTAAATGTTTTACCTACGAAACTATTCGTAGCTAAAGGGTCTTTTCAATTTTGAATTTGCTTTTACCTACAAAATTTGGTAAAACACCTACGAAAATATTCGTAGCTAAAGGGTCATTTGAATTTTCCACCTTGGTGAAATGCTTTTGCCTACGAAATATTTCGTCGGCAAAAGTCTTACCTTTGCCAACGATTTTTTTTTTTCGTGGGTAAAAGGTTTCCCTCGGACATTTAGCGAGGAATTTGCCAACGAAAATTTTCGCGGGCAAAACTTTTTGCCTATGAAAAGCAGACTTTTGCCTACGAAAATTTTATGGTAAAAGTGGCTTTTCTTGTAATGACACCAAGCACACGCAAGAGAACACAGATTTAACATGGAAAACCCTTGCGGGAAAAAAACTACGGCACAAAGCGACAGATCTGCACTATAAAAATAGAATTACAAAGAGAGAAGACTTACCCGATTCAAACAACCTCGAATCTCACCCTTGCTACACCCTTTAGAAACCAAAAAATCCTTTTAAGAACCCTTGGAACTCTTTTAGAAAGCCTTAGAATTCATCCCAATCCCGCATACACCCCTTTATATAAGTTTAGAAAGAAGCAGACTTGGAATAGGAAACAATATCTACAGAATCTGCATTTCCGCAATCGCATCTGCGGAACTCTTCGATGTCATCGAGCCACTCTCGATGACAGCCTCGATATCATTTGAAGGTCTCTCGATAATATCGGAACAGGATCAAAACTGTCCAGCAACCAGGGGTGAAAAATACTGTGAATTATTGATGGCATCAAGACCTTGTCGATATCATCGGCAGACCAACAGACAGATTTAAGACATCTGTCGATATCATCTAAAACTCTGTCGATATCATCGGCAGACCCCAGACAAATTTAAGACATCTATCCATAACAATGTGTATGTAAAATAAAATAAAATAACTCTTTTGAAAAAGTCTATTTTTTAATCTTTTACAAAATTCATTCCTTTTAAGGGTTAAAGATAAGTCCAAAGTCTGAACATACAATTCTTAATAAGTTGATTTTTTTTTTTTTTTTTTTTCAGAAGTTTTTATTTCAATCATATTAGAGCTGTTTATGAGTTTAGATAGGATTAGGCATTTTTATTATTTTTAACAAGTTTACTATCTTATTTTTATTATTTCAAAGTTTGACCTACACTTTTCACTGAATAATGTGAATTCTTTATATTCTTGTTTTAGAGGTTTTTATCTCCCAATGCATTGAAGGACCAATGTAGAAGAAGATGGTGATTTTTCTGTATTTTCTCTACCACCACTGCTATGTTATAAAACTGTAATAATTGTACTACACACATATATAACTATCAATTTTAAAATGCTGGTTACTCTGGTTGCTATACACTGCCATTTCCAAAATGCTGGTTACTTATCCATCCCAACCATCCAAATGGTGGGGTATATTGCAGATGGATCATAGCTTGAAATTATTGTTGATCTAACATCATAACCATTCAATTGATATTTATCAAATGAATGGTTTGAACTCAAATAACGAGTGGTCCAAATTCATATAATGAAATAAGATTGTTAATATTATCTGATCATTGTTTTTTCCCCTTTTTTCGTTTATGATCCATCCACAAAAAGGTCATTGACTTGGACGGCCTGGATTTTTTTGTGCATGGTCATGCTACGTGTACCATGGGAGTTACCATCATTTTGGAAATGGAGATTAGAAATGGAAGAAGTCAACCCCACTAAAGAGAAGAAAGATGTTTGGTGCCAGACAATTGTTGTACTTTTATTGAAGAAAACCAAGATGAGTGGATCTCATCTGCAATTCATCTAATAAATAATAATTTTCGATGGAAATTCTGTATATTGATCTAAATGGTTCTATATAATAATAGCTTATGATATTAATTAGTTATTTTAATATAATAATTATATTATTAAATTATAGTAATTATAATTATGAGGACTGAAAGAACTGATTTTATCTTCCATACAAAATGAGTACCAGCATTGAATGTATGTTTTGTATCCAATGGACAAGCTTCTTTTAGCATTTGATGATGTGGGCCAATGAAAAGACTTTAATGCATGCATCCGATATGGGTTTTATAGTGAAAAGCAAAGATTTAATTATATGCAATGATAATATTATCGTTTTCATTATGGGATATAGGATTTTGGCTCTTTTTCATCGACCGCGTTAA